>VZTX01024710.1:0-55543 GCA_013400915.1 Pardalotus punctatus
CCTCCTCGCCCACGGCATTAAAAAGGAATTATTTTGGGGCCAAGCAACAATCTCTCTGCTTCAGTCCTCACTGAAAAAAAAAAGAAGTCCAGTCTTTATCATGCTAGTTTCTATTTTCAAATCTTTATATTTCCCCTTGGGACATATGATATGGGAACCAGAGATAAACAAAACAACATTAAAAATAAAAAGATTATCTGGTAGTGAACATTTTCAGAGAGTGAAACTGCAGAATAAGTTGACCAAGATGCATTGAAATCTGTTTCTGGTGACACAAGAAATAAGCTGAGTACTTAAAAGCGTTAATAGGGATGAGACCCTGTCTTCATAGCTGGATAGGATCAGGCTCCTTTTTGGGCTCCCTCAGTATGTGCTCTAAGTATTCAATGCCAATATTCAAGACACAATCCTGTAATGTCATTACAAGGTCCCATCACAGTCACTTGCACATTTTCTTTGGCACAGCAGATTTTTTTTGATGGGGGACAGGGTCAACAGTCAAGAAATCCCTGCCCTCTAATAAGACAGCAGGAGAAGAAAAACACTTGCTAAGCACTTCAGCTGTTCTCAGATTCATAAAAAACATCACATTGTGGAGATGATAATGTTTCTTTTTCCTGTTGGTCAGCTGCTGCAAAACCTTTAGGAATTTGCTGGGTAAAACTCCAGAAGCTCTGAGGAGCTGCTTGCTCTCACCTTGGTAGAATAGCTAGGGCAGAACTTCCAGTGCCAGAGATACCATCGCAGGCAACATTTCCCATTACGCTGGAGGGTGAGATGGGAGCAGTAGTCCTCTCCCAGACATTAAATCTACTAAGAACAACAAGGAAGCTCTTCATATCTTCAGAATACTGACGGAAATCACAAAAATCATGACAATGTAAACAGTGGCAAGACTGATGCCTCCAATAATGTAAGGAAACTTGGGGCCAGAGGAGACAAAGCATCTGGATTATTTACTTTGGAAGTTTGGTTTGGGTTTACACTCACACTCAAGCCTGCATCCCCTGGGAATCAGCACATTTCAGTTTATGCATTACACTAACAAAATCTCCCACTTTTGCTCTTTCTCTAGTTTTGCACCTTTCACACTGCAGGAGAGTCTTTTTATCAATCTTAGTCTGCATCCCAACCTTCTTACGTAAAGGTTAAAAAGAATGTATTGATTATACTGTGAAGTGTGCCAATGACATTTCTAAAGTTGTGTCGTACAAATCTATAGATAGCTAGGGAGTGTTCATGCTTGATCAAGTTCTTGTTATTACTGGGAGAAGCTCAAACCTTAACAGATGAAAGATGTTTTTCAAATTACCTAGCTCTGTGAAATATTTTTCCTGATTCAGAGCATTTTAACTTCCCCTTGCTGTTAATGTACAACAAATCACAGATGAGTCTACAGAAACGAGCTGTGATGAAATCCTGGTTATGGGAGATCTGTCACCAGCTTCAAAGTGGTCAGTATTTCACTTCAGGTTCTTGATATAAACAAGGAATATAAATCTTCGTTTCTAAGCAAACATTGATCAAGGTAGTTGTGTCAGATCTGCTCCTGGGCCATTTTCCTGCCCGTTTTGCAGCTGTCACATCACCCCTGAAGCTATTCTCCTCTCTGCTTCTGCAATGGGACAAGAAATTCTGAAGCTTAACACCCTACTGCTGTCTTACTGTGCATTAGTAGGTCCAGGAAAAGTAGCACTGGTGAAGCCTGGCGTCTCATGGATTTGCATGCTGTGGTCAGATCTTGCAGTGCCTCTGTGTGGAGGACCTGTGACTGATGTTCTTCATGCCACTGAGGTGTCACAGCACTTCTCTCCTCCTGGGCAGGTTCTCTTGTTTGAGAAGGATTTCACTGCATCTGAAATATTTCCCTCAGGTTGACATAAGAAGGTCTCCCCTCTTCTATCAGTCTATTTTTTGTGAACTTTTTAGGAATCTTATGAGTATTAAAACTGCCAGACAGCTGAAAATCTTCTACAAAACTTGTCTGGTCAGATAAATCCATGTACAGAGACTGGCAGACACAAACACTTAAGACTTGCTCCTGTAGAAAGACAAGTTACAGACATTTAGACTTTTAGCACATTTCTGACAGGATTCCTCGGTAGGTATGCAGGCTTTAGTCACAAGAGCTCAGGAACTTTCATCAGCCCTATCCACCCAGGAACAGCTCTGTTCCGCACGGTTTTTGCTGCTGCTACAAGTCATTCTGAAGCCTAGTGACAAAAGGAGAGAAAACATGCAATAACCCTTCAAGGGAATAAACAAATCAACCTTCAAGTCTCAAATGAGTGCTGAGACACAGGTCTCAGGGCTGACACTTGAGCTCCAGACTTTAAAATCTACTTTGCCTGTGTGTCAGCCGTGGCTGTGAATACTGAGAGGCTGAATGGCTTTCTTGCCGTCAGGAGTTGCATATAGGAGCGGTTCGGTTCATGAGTCATTGGCTAAGCAGATGTCAGAAAGCATGATATCTAAAGTTGATTTCTGATGGAAATGTCAAAGGAGGTGTCTCTAATGCTGAAGTCACTTCTCAGCGATGGCTTGCTACTGGTTCATAATGGCTTTCTGCCCTGCGTCCATCTACCATGAAAGCCGCTGTAGTGCTACCTGGCATCTGTGCTCAGATGGGACCAGACTAGACCCTGTTAAATTAACTGTATCACCCAGTCACCTAGCCAAAACGGATAGTGTACTTAGTGTGCTGAAACTATCCATAGCACTCACTGTTCCTTCTTCATGGGCTAAATAGAAAAGTTTGGAAATGCAGAGTACCCTTTACACATTGGAAGGAGAACTCATGCCTTGCAATTTTTTTCCTAGCAGTGATTCTCTCAAAAAAATTACCTTGCAGAGATAAATTTGGCCTTATTCCCCCACCCCATCTCAAAATATGATACCACAGAGTCAAGTTCACTTAGAACCCATTATTTGTGAGGAGTTCAACAAACTTTGTTTCAAGACAAAAAGATATCTGCAAGATCTGCATATAAAGGAAGAGTTTTTCTTCCCATCTATTCAGAGGTACATTCAATCTTCTGATCTTTTCTTCTCCATTTTTATTTTTTTTTGTCAAATAACTAGGTACTAGCTCTGAAATATCTCAATCAGTTCAAGAAGTAATGATAGTAATAATAATACTAAAAATAATAATGTGTTTTGATTTTGTAACTTTAATTTGGAGATCTTGAAACACTTCATACAAAAAGATGATTATTATTACCTTCATTTTATACATTTGGAGACCAAAGCACAGAATATTAAAGCAACTTTTTCCAAGCTTCTCTGTAGAGCTAAGAATGGAACCAAATTTTCTTTTGTACTCATTCCCCATACCATCCTAATTCTATAAAATATTGGCAATTATATGATAAACATACATAGATTCCAGATTCAAATATAAAAGGCAGGAGTAAACAAGGTGAAAGAATCAAGAAAGGCTTCTCAGTAAATTACATGTCACATGCTAGGATCTCTGTCAGCCCTACTAGACTATTTTCTCTGCTGTCCACACAAATTTCCGTAGCTTAAGATCTTTCACATTTCACCATATTCAGACTCCTTTTTAAAAATTCACATATTTTTATCTGATCTATCTGGAATTTAATACTGTGGCGGTTTCCTTCTTTCTGAACTTATCAGTTCATCACCTCTCAAAACAGCCATACTTGCGGTATAGTAATCACTTCATCTTGCAGAATGTGCAAAATGCAGACTTTGGTAGGTCCCTCATCAACTTATTCCCAACGGTCCAGAATCTTATTTTTTTTTAATTGTTTCAGGTTTTTATTCAAATAAGTTTATGCATTTACCAGTATTTTTCCCAAGCTTCATGACTCTCCCACAGAGACTAAACTTCATACACTTGATGTTCTTAGAGCTATGTCCTTTCATCTTTCTAGAACAAAGCCATTTTGAAAATCTCTCAGGCTTTTTGTAGCTTTTGGTAATAAATCCAGGGGGAATTTTTTTTCTTCCCAGAGACTCTCAAAGGGGTTTCAACTTGTATGAGGGTCTCACATGCATTGAACAAACTGTCCCTCCCCTCTCAATTAGGGCTCACTTTACGGAGGCTCAGGCAACATCTGTAGCTTGTTTTAGGGGAATCCATAGTTCTGTGCTGTGCAGGGCAGCTGCTTGGAGTTCAATTCATGTGCTCACCAGGCATTGCTTCAGGATAAGAACTTTTAGATGAGGTGTCCTGGAGCTGTTAATTAGACAAACACTTTATTTCCTGTCTTCTTGTGAGGTAATTGGTAGCTGCATATCGAGGGATCTAGTAGGCCCACTGCTGGAGGAACAGAAACTGTCTAGTGATTTTTAAAGTTCACTGAAATGCTTTGTGGTAGATAGATCCCTTGTTGCTTTTCCTTCCCCCCTTGTTTAGGGTCCTGTAACCCAGATACAACACCAGGAAACTGAGGCTACTTTGCCTTCTTACGTCCTCTGTTACAACATTCAGGCATTTACAGCCCTAGAAAGTGCCTACATCTGGCTAAAATGACAAGAGTATGTATTTGTGAGGCATACACACAAGTACGCCGTGAGATCATGAGGCCAACAGCATTACAAATATGACTCTCAATATTCATGCCGCAAAATCATGTTACCAGCACACTAGTTCCTGATAGCCTTCAGCAATATGGCTCCTATGTTCTGTTTTACTGATTTTTTTGGTCATTTTTATTTTTCTGCAAAATGGATTTACAGGAAGACTCCAAATATGCAAAGTCTGTATTCTAACATACACAGAGTTCAGGTGTGTGTTTTTGTTGCATGAGCTCTTCGTGGTGTTGTGTGCTGAGTTGTTCATTTAACTGCTTGCTTTTGCCCCTTTAATTTTCTTTTAACCTTGATTCATTTATTACTAACTTAGTGCTCAATATCATGCAGTATTTAATGTGCTAAAGACTGAGTTTAGAATAGGTATATCATTATGGCCAAAAAATGGCTGGATGCCTCAAGAGAATATCGTTGTCAATATTAAGACTGCTTTATGCAAGAAATAATTGAACTTGACCAAGTCCACTGGGGAGTTTGGGTTTGAAGGGACCTCTAAAGGTTATCTAATCCAACATCCTACAATAGCCAAGGACATATTCAGCTAGATCAGGTTGCTCAGAGCCTTGTCAACATGACCTCCCGTGTTTCCAGGAATGGGGTATCTACCTTCTTTCTGGGCATCCTGCTCCAGTGTTTTACCACTGAGTAAAAACGTTCTTCGTTGTATCTAATCTAAACCAACCTTCTTTTAGTTTAAAGCCATTAGCCCTTGTCCTATCACAAGAGGGCCTGCTAAAAAGTTTGTCCCCGTCTATCTTATAAGTCCCCTTTAAGTACTGAATGGCTGCAATATTGTCCTCCTGGAGCCTTCACTTCTACAGGCTGAACAATTGCTGTCCCCTCATCCTTTCCTCATAGGAAAGGTGTTTCACCCCCCAATCATTTCTGTGCCATTCCTCTGAACTCACTCCAACAGGTGGCTGCAATATTGTCCTCCTGGAGCCTTCACTTCTACAGGCTGAACAATTGCTGTCCCCTCATCCTTTCCTCATAGGAAAGGTGTTTCACCCCCCAATCATTTCTGTGCCATTCCTCTGAACTCACTCCAACAGGTCAAGCTTGAGTAAGAGCAAATCTGGGTCTAAGGTTTGTATGCTTCCAAAATCTCTGCATAAATTTAATAGTGCATATACAAACTTTTAACTTCTTGGTACCTTACATGCTTTTAACATACAACCAGGTTCTGTGTCTTCTAAACCAAAAGTGTGACAAGATTAACAAGTATTTTTATCTAAAACTATATTTCACAGTTCTAGAGACCTTTTTGAGAGAGTCTAATTTCAGAAAATTTCCTTCTCATCAAAGAAACGAGTGATTTGAGTAGTCACATGAATTCCATGTATTTATCCAGCTAAACTAAATATCTTTATATCTTAAGGACAGCAGATGATTTGGATGAGAATATGAGACTTAAATGAGCATGAAAAAGATGAAAGGGTGTGATTTTCTTTACACAAGTGGGTGAGTAATGGTTTAATCAGGGAAACATTTTTTTATAAGACCAAGTATTTAGTGTTGCTATTTACACCATTTCATATTTGTCCAGCAAGGCACAGATACCGTGGTTCCCCAAAAGTGTCCTCTTTTCCCCATCCCATCAAGTCCTAATCAACATCACAGATCCAGTACCAGAGAAGAAATAAACTCCCGAACAGAACAGGATAATTTCCCCAGAGGACTAAAGAAGGAAAAAGATTGCTCTGACTATATGGCACTGATTATTGGGAGATCCCTCTGATACAGCTGCAATTTGGTCTTCAGGCATGGTTAGGGGAAAAAAAAAAAAAAAGAGCTGAGTCAGATAATTCTGTTCCTAAAGTGTTTAGCACATAAAACCACAGATCAGAAAAGAATATGATGGGCTGGAGCATTTTTTACAGTGCAATATATCTGACACGCATCTAAGCCATTAATCAGAGAGAGGTTCTTTCTCTTACAATTGATTATAGCGTCTGAACATTAATATAGTTTAGAAGTCGGAGGTGGAAAAGATCTGGTGAATTGTCAGCTTCTTGCCAATGCATGGTGCTTCTGAGCTAAAGGATGTAACTGATAATGGATAACCTTTTCTGGGTTCTATTCTTATTTGCCAAATTACAGACGAGGAATAGGAAATAAGACTTGAGATGACATTTGAGCCATGAGTCTTAAAAAGAAAAAAAAGAAAGAAAGATTATTAAAGACAACAACTGTGTCATGTGGGAAAGGTCATGATTTAATTGCAAGATTGTGAAATCAGGATGCTAAGCATTGGGATAACAGCTTCGAGAGACACATTTAGTTAAATGGCTCAATAGAACAGAGGACATTATTTTTCATTTTCTGTATAAAATAACCTTTCAAAACTCTTAATGAAAAAAAAAAAAAAAGGAAACTGATTTACCTGAGCAAATCAGATTTTTTTTAAGTGATTAATTGCATCTATAAGACCCTTCAGAAAAAGATTCTTCTTATTTAAATTAACTCTTACAGTATGAAGCCTTCAAAATCTGATCCTGAANTCAAAAAAAAAGAGGAAATTATTTTTCATTTTTTGTAAAAAAAAACCTTTTAAAACTCTTAATGAAAAAAAAAAAAAAAGGAAACTGATTTACCTGAGCAAATCAGATTTTTTTTAAGTGATTAATTGCATCTATAAGACCCTTCAGAAAAAGATTCTTCTTATTTAAATTAACTCTTACAGTATGAAGCCTTCAAAATCTGATCCTGAAATACTTACCTTATCTTGATTTTATCAGAATCGATTGCATAAAGAGAGATCAGTGAAGCTCAAGTAACTTTGGTAACAGTAGCTGAAGTGAAATAACTGAGTAGCATGCAGAGGGCTATTCTCAGCAAACATGCTATTAATCAGAAACACAATACTACACCTGTAATTATGAAAGAATAATATATTCTGGAGAAAGTCATATTTACAGTATATCAAAATAAAGATAAAGTTCTCAAGGTACTCTTTGCATTTAGGTAGCTTAGAAATGTAAATGGTTTATATAGAATTAACTAGGTGCTTTACCATAACTTACTGCAATGAATTTTTGTTTTCTAAAATTTATTTCAGACTTGTAAAAGCTGGATTGTCATCATATGGGACTGAGCTCCTCAGTTTATCCAAATTACATATATCTTGCATGCAGTGCAATTTTCCATAAGCTATCTTGTCAACATTGTCTCAACCCTGACCTACTTAGGGCACCTCCAGAGAGAAACATACTTTTCAGCCTCCATGTTCTCTCAGTCCTTGGCTGAGCTTGCCAATTAGTGTCCCTGAAAAAGAGGGAATGGGAGCTGTTTGATGTGGAAACCAAGTTTTGGACCACCAAGTCATGCCTCAGAGCTGTTTGCAATAACCAGCCAACACTTACTCACAGTTTCCCGCCGTGATGTCTGACATCGATTTTGTCTCTTTACCTACGATGACGATACAAAATAGCTGAGCTGTCTCACATCCTAACTCGTGAAAACTGTTGGCAAGTGTTGATGTATGTTTTTTTAATTATGACTGCCATACACCTCCGATTAGTCATTACATAATACAATCTGTTCTGTATTTGATTTGAACTAACAGATTCTACTATTGTGGACATACATAAGCACCTAGAAAGATGGATAGGCCCAGTGCCATGGAGGTGATAGACTGCACAATCCAACAGCAATCCCCATGTCACTCAGTCTCCTGTTGAGTGTGAATTTAAATCATTTAAATCCTGAATATTTCTGTCTTTTGAATATTATAAAATTTAAATCCTTTAAGAATTTCTTTAGAAAAAAAATATGAATCAAAAACAAATGATAGGATTAATAAACCAATTGTTCACTTGGTTTTAAAAATCCATCACAAATTTTCTAAATCTCAAACTGTTTAGTTAGGTTTTAGTTTTCACACTTGATGTGCTTGATCTTAAATCGTTCAGTAATAAAATAGAAAAATTACAAATCAGTCTGGTTAAATTAGAATATTCATAAAGTGAGGTGCCGTAAGAGAGTCATTTACTATCTTTGAAAGTTCACTTATGCGGTTCAAACAGATGAAAAATGCTCCTTAATAAAATATAGCTTATATATCAGGATCAGCACCAAGCCTTTTCTACATCCATGGGATTTTATGTATCTCTGGGTATTGAGAGTAAGCCTCTACTAACATCAAATTCTGTGGAAGTCTCTTAAACTTCTGGACACGATGACTGAGGGAATAGTTGTTCCTGGTACTGTCCAAGCCAGAAGAGATGCTGAGCAGGCGAGCTATCTGCAATCCTAAAATTAGAGTGAAGCATGCCACCATCTGTCATTTCCACCTTACCTTATGGATTTTAGGATGATTGACTCTTAGAAAGTAAGTACTGGTCCCGAGTGGGACTAGACTTAGGAATATTTTAGATATTTATGCCTTTGAAAATTGTTACCTTTTAAAATTAAATCTTTTAGTTTTCCAGATTCATTTTTGCATGGCTAGAGATAAGACAGAGTACAAAAATACAAGACAATGTCAGGATGTGGATGGAAGAAACTGATGAAAACCCCCATTCAGAAGACCTGTTACACCTGTTTCATAAGGAAGTTGTGCCTCTAGGACTTGTTTACACCCTCTCTGTGAGAGGTCTTTCATAGGAGTGAACATGGAGGATTTTGCTCATCTCTGGTCATTTTATATAACACTTATTTGGAAGACAAGAGAGAAACAGTCTTTGGTGCTCTTTGGCATTTCATTTTTTTTCACAGTTGCAGTGACTTTAAACCTTTCTGGAGTACAAAATACACATGGCAAAAAATTAATTTTTGAAACCTTGGAAGGAGCTCAAATAGTTCAAATTAATAGAGAATCCTTAGGCCAAATGACACCACAATTCTGTTCGATCTTCATCATCTTCAAAGTGTCCAGACACACCATACACACCATACACACCAGACTCACCAGACTTTCCTTTATCAGATCATCATCTGAAAACTGTAGGCTGTAGGACTGTAATAGCAGTTTATCCTACAGAAAGATTACTGCAATCGATAGCACAAAAACTGGTGGAGCACAGACTGACCATAGTAGGTGAAAGTGAATATAGAGACTGGTTGGTTTTTTTCCTGTACTCTCTGACGTTCAAAGTTTAGCTGAAATGTAAGATTCATTGACAGCGGAGTCAGGAGGACTGCAACTTTTGCATCAAAATAACTTGAACTACGCTTTTAAGTGTTCACACTACAAAAGTTCAAGCTTCTAGTTATAGGCAAGATAAATCTTGAAGGTCTTGAATAGCTAAACTGAATGTTACTTTTGAGTTCAAACTGTTCATAAGTCAACCCCTTTTTTCTCATCTCTTTTTCCAATCCCTTATGGGTTGGAAAAACAACCATCTACATCAGTATGTTGCAGATCTTGTAAGCAGATATTTTTGCAGTCAGATCTCACCTGTTTCTTCAGACAACTCTGTACCCCAATTACCAAACTTAGATTGTAAGGACAACGTAATTTCACAAAAGAAACACTTATCATGGTTTCATAGCTTCCCATTTTGGACACCTTGGTAGCCTATTTCATATTCCATTTGCCTAAGCCTGTGTTTTCATTTCAGCTTTCCCAGTTTTGGAAGGCTGTTTAAAAAAATTATAGCACTGAAAACAACTTTTCATCATTTTTAAGAATCTGTCTTCATCCTGATAACCAGATAGTCCCTCCCTTTCTAAAACACCCCATTCTCATCCTATCTACAAATGTGCATTTAACTTTAATTCTGGAAATTTAGTTTTCATGTCATACATTTTGGGAGTCCTAAAAGACTGATTTTCAGAAAGTTTGTTGTTTCTAATAATGCAATAGAAGTGGTAAGAATCCATGAGTATGAATGTTGACCCTCTAAGATGGAGCAAGGAACATGAGGCCGGTGCTTAATGAATGTAGTGTTACCTTTTATGGTTTTGTATTTGGAATTTAAACTAGACCTCATAAACAGATAACTAAAAGAGAACAAAAATTTGTATCAGAATAGTCCACATCTCCAAATCAACATTGCATGAATCCAAATCTTAGAGTCTGTTTGCAGAGAATTATACGAAACTAGGCATCATGCTTTTTGTAGGTCATGAATTTATTTCACCAGTTTTCACAATTATCTTTTTCATTGTCTAAGAGTACACATTTTAGGTCATTAGCATGTTTCCAGAAAGGGACTGTTATTATTTCTGAAAATATATGTCTAATGTTTTTATTACATATCAGTCCACATGTAGCTGAATACTATATACATAAAACTGCAATGGCAAAGGAGAATCTCTCATTCTTACTGTCTCTGCCTCACACACACACACAGACACGCTCGTGCATTCAGACATACATAAAAAGAAACAGTTTGGCCTCCAGCTTCCCAAATTATTCATTTTTTTTTTTGTTTTTTTAGCAGAAATGCCAATAAAATGAAAAATCCTATAGCCACAAAAGGATGCTATAGCAGGAAAAGGGAGAGGTGAAAAGAGGAGTATCTCTGTGCTGTGACACCATACCTAGGAACTCTAGGGTGCAAAATACAGTCTCACACTGTGAAAAGCAGATCATCAAAGCAGACTCACTAAATCACCTTCCACGGGTAAGGACACAGGCCAAGCACCCTCGCCCCATAACAGCCAATAAGCGCCTACCTATTTGTAATGCTGCAAACACAGTTAGCAACATATTTGTTAGCAGGTGTCACTGTGATGAGAAGAGCAGACGGCAGTCAGCCTGTAATTATTGTGTGAACCCAATAGGCGTTACACACTTCATTTTGGAACACATCACAGAATTCTTTAATAGCTGGCCTGATTATTAGGATCTTAAGTTAATTTGTGCAGAATGTTATAAAAGTTAAGCAAGAAGATATTAACATTATACAAATGAGCATGGTTCTGCCTGTTAGCTCGAACATACGGCAAGAAACAGAATGACACTATCCAACACTGCAAATTTACATTTAACAAAATCGCTAAGTAACAATTTTACAGTCATCTTAATTTGCATCACTAAAACCTGGCAGCATTTCACCCAAAATGCATTAGCAGGAACTATTTATAAGATCAGTATCAAGGTTTTCATATAAAGCCAGTGAATTAATATGATTGTTAGAACAGTTCTTACATGGGTGATGCCTAACTTCCCTGGAAAAGTACAGTTAAGGATCACCATTCTCTCCATGAACACTTCTTAAAACAATTCATAGTAAAATGACTGTGAAAAGGTAAATTTGGGTAGAAGGTGGCAAAATATAACCCAACTTCCAAGGGAAATCAAATATCATCACATTGTTTGCTATCTAGGTTGTGAGCCTAAGCACTTCACAGTGGGGATGTTTTTGATCTATATTTGCCCAATGTGGTAAAGAGAAGCCACAACTTACATTGATTTTGTCATTGTGTTTGTGCAGCAGGTGTGAACTAATGGAGCAGGGTCCTGATTCCCATTTCTCTCTCCATGTCAGGAATCAGCCCTCCAGATCAGGTCCTGCTTTTCTCCCCAGTGCAATGGAAAAGAAGTAAAGAGATGGTGCAGACCTGGGTCTGAGCACGGAGCCACCCCACAGCAGGAGGGGGAACTACCAAAACATGGAGACAAGAAGCCTTTCCAGATCCTACAGTTTAAGAAATATCTTAGTACCAACAATTGATTTAATTATAGAAAATTAATTAACCTTGCTTGCCTTTGAAAGAGTGATACATTCCTACAAGGCCAAAATTTCCTCTCAGATCTGCTCTATAGGTTTTAATTACATTGATATACTATACTGACATATGTATTTTCCTTTATACCAGTTGGTAATCTACATACCTAAGAATACCAAAGCAAACTGCTATCATGTGGATTTAAAGAGAATTTTGGCCTCTGATTAAATAAAAAAACAAAAAACCATGACAAAAAAGGCTGCGTTTCTGACAGAGTACACCACTTGTATGCTGTTTTATATAATATGAATAATTTATATTGCTAAAAGTGCTTCCCCTGAAATATGGGTTGAAGCGGGTAATTGCCCATGGATAATACTTTATATATTTTGTAGGAGGAACATATCTCAAGCCAAGAAAATACACTGGCGCTAGGGCTCAACTTTCAGATATGAATGACTCAATGAATCATGAATGACTATGATTTTCTTAGGACCTAATGGTTTAACATACACTTAAATACATAACAAATGCATGAAAAACCCTAAACAATCTAAATTGTGTAGCACAGACTGGACTGTGAACTCTTCTGTGCACTTCAACTGCTTGGGGTTTAAAAAATAAATGACTATATACATGTGGGGGCAGCTTTTATCTGGCTGATGGTAGCATCCATCTCCACTAGAAGTTTATAAATCTTTCTGAAATCTTCCTCTATTGCTCTGTCTTAATAGTGACATGCAGTGGCTGCAAGGTGCAACAGAGGTTTAAGAGAACAGTAGTGCACAAATAAGAACATTTAACACATGACAACATATCAAATTGTTATACCACACAGCAAGTTTCCATAGACATTGTTTTTACTGGTATTTAAACAGAGTTACTGCTCACCCACACATCCATGCAATTGCACTCAGAGAGTATTTTGACAAAAAATGCATCCTAACTCTGAGGCTTTTATGGTCTAAGGCATAGAGCTGCCTGTGTCACAGAATCTGACACAAAACAGCACCAGGGAGAAGGCAGCAGGTAAGAAATTTTATAGGAAATATATGATGGTTTTTTATACTGAATATTAGCTTTTGGATCAGGTGATCACTTTGCAGTTGGGCAGGGAGTGAAGTTAGGCCACTCCTCTGTGCTGAAGGTTCCCCTCTCATCAGTGGCTCCTCTTCCACAGTGACTCCACTCATGCCTCCTGCTGGCGCTGGATTTGCCGTCTCATTGCCTCTGCTTTGGACACATTCATCTTGGTAAACTGGGTAGAGTTTCACTTTGCAGAAGTTTCTGAATCTCCTGTGGACTGGTGATTCAGCCCAACAAACCTACCAGTGTCTGAAAATTAAATTGGTTGTGTTGGGACTAATCTCTGTAAAACTAGGAATGCATAAGGCAAGCCTATTTTATTTGTCTGCTTTAAGTACCAAAATTTGTCTAAAACGTGGAGCTTGATCAGTCTCTCTTCTTCCTTTTTTTGTCCTGGCAGGTATTATTTCTCTCTAGTTAATGGTGCATCGTATTGACTCCCTTAATGACTGGCATATATAAAATCTGATTTTCCTCTGGACACCATGTTCTTTCTAATGCAAAATGATATTAAGATATTATTGCAAAACTTCATCTGTCTATCAGGAGCAAGACAATGCAGAATATGAATGTTATGTTCTGCAAATAAACTATTAAAAGCTTGAGGAAAATAGGTGTTAATGAGTTGATTATAGTCCTAAGGAATCTGAAGTAGCAAAAAAGACTTAATTAGGAGCATGCAGTCCACCTAAGTCTACTTTCCAGCAACAAGAGAGAGGAAAAATGGAAAACGCAAAGCCATCTTTAGGAATCATTGTCAATTCTACTGAGATTAGAAGTGCTATTATCTGATAGTCATGCACGCATGCACAGTGACACTATGGAGCATAGTTAAGGTGCTTTATGTTGTTCTGTTTCTTAATTTTTTGGCACCATTTTTAAATGCAAATATTAATTCTGACATTCCTGTGGCTATAACAAAAATTACTTTCCTGAACCTCTTATTTCATCTGTGTATCTCCAGACCTAATTTTCAGGTTAAATTGGGAAAAGGTATTTTTTGTTTTCTGTGAAGAAAATATATATTCCAGGAGCAGAACTGTCTTGATTGATACGTTATGCATCCATCAGTTGGGTTACATGGACTATGAGTCAGGGTATAATTCTGCCCTATGTCAGCATTTTCCTTCCCAGCTGCTTGAGACTGTGCATTGCAGAAACATGCTTCTGGGGAGAATACTTCAGAAAATTCTGCTAACTCCTTGGTTCCTTCCATCACCACTATGTCATATTAGGAGGCACAAAGTGACATCTTGATATATTGCTTATAGCCTCATATAAGGTAAAGTCTTATTAGAAAGTAATAAAAGTGACCTCCTGCTTTTTTGTCCATAATCTTGTATTACGTTAGGATGGAAAATCAGAGCTGGTTATGTTTGCCATTATTTCGTTGTATTTAAAATAATATTGTGCAACACCAAGGTTGGAGTTTGAAAAATGTTAAGAAATAATACTGTCTGGAGCAATGTATAAAATATTGATGAAAATAGAAATGACAAACATACTTCTCCATGGTTCCTTTTGGGTGTGTCTGATGAAGAAAGCAAATAAACTCTCTGCCTTCCGTTACAGTGTGTTTTGTGTGTTTTCAGCTTAAGTAGGCACAATGCTCAAAATATTATAGTCTAAAAAGTAGGTCTGGAAATATTGTAACAGTCACTTTCGTTTGGAGTGAAATGTGGCACGCAAGTAATTGTGCTCATGACCTGTGTTACACCACTGAGAGTGTTAATAAGTTAATAAGTTAATAATGTTAATAAGTGGTAAAAACCCTGTGCCACCTTAAATGAGCTTTCTCTGCTACAGAAAACAAGTTATTTCTTTGAAGGAAGGGTAGATTTGGAAACTGATCAAGAAATATGACTTAAAGTGGAACTTAAATGAAATATTTTTTACCTATTTAACTTCAGAAATGTCTATTATTTATCTATATCGGCCAAAAAAAATCATAACAACAATTTAATTTAATGCAATTAAAGTTTCGCTTGTCCTATGTTAGGGATGTTACTCTAGGGGGAACAAAACTGGTAGCAATAGTGAAATTACAAAAGTTGTTTTATGTCACATTAGTTAACATATGCAAGCTTATTTAACATGTGGACCACAAATAAGTGTAATTATATTAAAACAAGGATCTGTAGCTCAGAAGCAATAAAAATAGACTAGGTTGTATTATTAATTCTTGTGTTAAGGGTTTTGAGCCATGTTGATTGGCCTGAATTTTTTGATTTTGTTATGGTACAAAGGGATTGTTTGAAGTAATTTGTCCCCGAGAGAGGCTCACAATCCCAAGCGGGTTTCAATTCAGCAAAGCAAATCTAATTTTGTTTGCTTTATGCAAACCAGAAGGGGCTGTGGTTCATTCTGTTTTCACTGGAGGGGAAAGGCGCACTAATGGGACCTGCTGAAATGCATGCATTGCAAACATCATACCCCTGCATATATTAAATTTAGCTATGTGATGCACTGTGTTCATCATCTCATTGTGTACACAGATATGCTTTAGAACAAAGCCTTTAATAGTACAGGAACCTTACTACATTATGCCAACACACTATTGTATTTATATTTAATGCTACAACTGGAATTTCTTCCCTTGGATAAAGTGTATTGATATGTCGTCTTTTTTTCCCTCCTGTTACTTGTTATAGTAGACAGTATACTGAGGACATTACATGCTTGAGCTTCAAGCCATCTGAAGATTAATTATATGGAGGTCTCATAATGGTTTTTAATTTTCCCTTTTTTACAGCCCAGAGTTAAATAGGAGACATGTTCAGGATCTGATTGCCAAAAGAGCAATAATCCCCAATCCATCAGATCGAGGCTGGAAGATAAATGATGGGGAATAGCACCTGCAAGACAGGTAATGCTCCAGACAATAACCACTGCTTTGACAGATTGCTGCCCTCTCCTCAGAGTGGCTCCTTTTTAGGCTTTTCAAATGCGGTATTTATATTGCATAAAGAGTACACTGGATCTGAATAAATGCTGGGTACAGAAAAAATCCATTTCTCTAAGAGCCAAAGGAAATACTGCCATTTATTTCACTGGGAGTCAAAGTGGGTTACTAAAAAATGTTTGATGGCAAAGTTGAAGGATGGATAAATTTATTTGCATACAAGTCACATTATTTATTTATTGAATTTTCATAATAGTTCTATGGTTCATGTGGTGTTGCTCAATTTTTTCCAGGGTGCTTCTGTTTTGAAAACAATTTCAGTATTGCACAGAGACAGACACATCTCAAAACCCTTCAAATTGTCATTAGACATTTGGCTGCTTGCCTATTTTGCTGATAATATTGCAAAACTACATTAATTTATTGAATGATTTTTGTGAATCAGTTCACACAGAATTCAGAATGATACTTGTCATGCATCAGATTATTAACTATTAAAAGCATAGGTTTACTTGTCATGCTTATTGTGTGGTACAGTTCAAAGTTTGCTTAAGTGTGCAATTTAAATACAAAGTTGGGTTAGGAATAATGATTCTTCTGCTTTTAAAGTTCCTTCAAAAAACACTCAGGAATACTCTTCCTAGCTGTGTTCTGTGTGGTCACTTACCATTCTCTACAGCTACTATTCTTCCTCAATTATTTGTGAGATTTGGAAATTTAAAAATTTTCAATACAATAACACAAATATCTCCATCTCAGATGCCAGAACCCTGAGCACAGGCAGCCTGGATGGGGTGATGGGTTTTCTTGGGCAGAAGGTTTCCTCGTAAGCAAGTCCAACTACAGTGCAGGGGATCAGAGCCCTCCCCCATGCCACTTACACAACTCAAAGGGTGTGACTGCATTCTTGATAGAGAGAAAATCTTAAAAGAAATACATGCTTTATTTCCTAATCTAGTAAAGGCACTCAGAAGTAATGCCGATAGGTAAGATTTTGTTTGTGTGTTATCAAAGAAGGGATATTTGAAAATAATTATATTCTCCATCACTGTATCTCACCTGCACATTCTTTAACATCTAGGTCAATGCACACAAAGGTTTGACGCATTCTTTTCTGGTAGATTTAGGCAAAAAATTGAGATGTAGGAGTAGAATCAAGTTCTAGGCAAACAATATTTTAATGGGAGAGCTCCCTCTCTCAAAATAGCAATTGCTTGAGTAACAAAGTAAGTGTTCAAACTAAACTGAAACTTCTAAGAATGTAAGCAAATAAAACTTTAGAAGGACAAATAGCTAAGAGGGTTTTTTAGAAGACAAATCCTTTTGAACCTGGAGGAAAGACAGTGTTGTGTTCTGCTCTTATGTTAACGGTTTTCTGTGATCTTCACTGAGAGTGTCTGGGCCAAGATATTTTCATGGTGTAAAGCAAGACAGGAGATCCGAGTCAGCATAAATCAGTACCTGCAGGTCAATATTGCTCTTCAGAGCTTCACACTTCGACAGAATGACTTTGGAACTATTTTTATTTCTGCAGCTGAGGATCTGGCCTAAAAAAATGAGAACAATTTAAAAGGTTTGAAAAAATAAGTGCTCTGATCAAAGTACTTTTATTAGCTGAGGTTATTGAGCAAACATTATCCAAAATAGAGCTTAGAATGAAGAAAGAATGTTTGTCAGAAGAGTTTAAATTTAGATAATTTTACAGAGGGAGACTAGGGAAATGTTGAAATTACCATCAATTGCAGTCATAAAGTATTTTCATTGCTAAATATGATTTATTACTTGCTTTTATTTTTATCATTTCTCATTTATATTTGACTAACCACTTCACCAAAATTAATAAAATAGTGCATACTTTTAGAACCTCAAAGGCTAACTGAGATGAACATAAAGAGAAATGAAAGGAAGGGATGCAATGTCACTTCAATAATGCAATACATATAGCAAGAGGCAATCCTTGCTCCAAGGGATCTTCTGTATGAATAGACAAGGCAGATAAAAGAGCTAATATTAATTCCACAGTTTATGGAGGGAGAACTGAGGCACTGAAAAATCGAGGGACTTACCCAAATTGACAAAGAAACTCTGTCTGAGATAGACACTGAATCCATTTTCTTCATGCTCTACTTCAATACCTTTCCCTCCCCAAAGGCTGATGTATATTAAAATAACAAAAACTTTATACAGTCTGAACTATTCATCAAGATCACGTGGGGCTGAACCTATTTCCGCTTATTCTTAGTTGAGGGTCTGGTAGAGTAAGATGCTCTTTTAATCCCTAGAGTGAACTGAACTAAACTATAGCAAGTGTTAGAGTCCAATTCTGCAAATGATTACATAATCTAAGATATCTAGATAGCCTTGTCAACATTATTTGATCTATGAACAGGCTTACAATTAAGCGTTTGCATATATTACATTTATTAGCTACCAGTTGTTAAGAAATTATGATTTATTACCAACGCAGGTCACACACAAAATTTCATATCCATAAAAGCACATTTCTATCGTTTAGAGGGCCTTGAAATATAGAATGAGTAAAAGCCAAATTTCATAGGTTTCTTATTTATGGAAAACTCAAAAAGAGTTCAAAGGAAAGTTTTATTTGAATAAACCAGTAAAATCTGTTCATCTAGAGGACTTTAGGAGCCTTAATCAACCTAAGGAATGACTCAAAATAATTAGAAAAGAACATTTATTCTCACTAGGTTTTTTCATACAGTGTGAATAAAAGTAAGTTGGAAAGTTATTGTAAGAAAAAAATTTAAAGGGCTCCAACTTGATCTACATCAGATAAAAAGGTTTCTGTTTTCTGGGTATATCTCAGGAATAAATCTGTTAATGTTTTTCAATATTTTTTTAAAATCCAAACCGCTCACAGAATCATCATAGAATCATCGAATGGTTAGGCCTGGAAGGATCCTTAAGGATCACCTGGTTCTATTGCCCCTGCCACGGACAGGGAACCGTACACTGGATCAGGGTGCTCTGTGCCCCCTCCAGTCTGGCCTTGAACATCTCCAAGGAGGGGGAGTCCACAACACCCCCAGGCAGCTGTTCCAGTGCCTCACTGCACTCACAATAGAGCATTTATTCCTAATATCAAACCTAAACCTACCCTCCTTCAGTTTACAGCCATATCCCAAAAAGGTAAATAAAAAATAAAAATAGATAAAGGATCTAATTAGGTAGAAACAACTGCTCATAATTAAAACTAAAAAACAAATTAAAAAACCACAAAAAAACCCCCACAACCCTGTGCATATGAGTTCTCTCTGTTAGATCCTCTTTCAATTAAAAAAAAAAATCTATTTTTTGCTTCTTTTACTAGTAATAATATCTGCTCTGTTTCTGTACCAAAAAAGAAAAAAAAAAAGATTTTGGTATTGATGCCAAAGAAAAACACAGAGCTTGTCTGTATTAATATATTTTTCATGCCTATTCTTGCTGTTCTCATTGGGAATTCTGCTACAGAAAGTCCTTCAGAGTAAAACCTTCAGGTTTTCTGGAGAAAAGCTTCAATGATACACTAAGTATCAAATGAAAAAAAAAAATCCAAATCCTCTAATACAGTGTTGTGTAAGGAGTTGGATCAATATTTGGCTTTTTTTTCTTAGGCTTTTAATTTAAGAGATTTTGGGTGACATTCAATGAAGTATTGCTTCTACAATACCTACATATTGAAAACGACAAAATCATAAAAATTGGAGATGATAAAACACTAGCCCAGTGTAAATACATGCTTGCTCCCTGTGTAACAGTTCCCACAGAAAAGAGCATGAGCAATGTCATTAGTTGATGCAGCTAAATGCACATATGTGTGTGTCTGTGTGCATGTGTACATGTATATAGATATATATCTATATACAAGAAGCATACAATAAACCATGGCTCTAGATGATTGTTTCATAGGTCTGGCACAGTCTCAGATCAGGAGCTGCTGACCCGTTATCACAAAGTTTGTACCTTGATTTACACAAGGCCCTGACACAATGTCATCTATTAAATTTCTGAATACATTTGATTTTTTTATTTGTTTTATCTTCTTGGAGGAAAGATGCTGAAGTGTTTTTTGGAATCTTTGCATATTGTTAGCACTGCCCAAGGGCTAGTGGTGTTTGTACTCCATGTGCAATGCACTGCATGGGATTTTATTGTAGCAATTATTGTAGTTCATTAACTTTATTGCAGCTGGATTAAAATAAAATTTGGTTTAACAAACTATAAACTAATAGAATCCATATTGTTTATTCAAAATGATAACTCTTTAAGAGTCAAACACAGGGATCATTTAAAGCACTGACAAGACAAGCAGAAGTTAAACTGATCTGTAAGGAATGCAAGAAAATGCCCTCCTCAAATGGAGGGTGCATTGCCTGATGTTCCTTATAGCACATTACCTTGTTTATGCAAACATTGTGTTCCGGCCTTAACCCTGTCTTCAGCTCTGTACTACGCACTTAAGGACTCCAGTTCTGGAGATGATGTGATGGACTGCTGAGCCTTGCTCTGCAGGATCCCTTTGCATGTCCATGCCAGTCAGAACACGGTGAGGAGTCCAAGCAACATGATGATGAAGGCAGACTTGAGCAAGCACCAAATGACTTGAAGACAGTCAGACCAAAATGCAGAGCGGTAGCAAGGGACCTTTTTTTTTTTTTTTCCCCCAGATGTGTCATTTAAACTCTTTGCTTTGTTTGGCTTGAGAAATGGGCTTGGAGGGCGATCAGACTTAGCAGCACTTGTGCCAGGTTCCTCACTTGGCACTTGTCTCCTCAAGGCTGCCAACATTCTGCTGAGGCTCAGCTATGTATGTGTACCCTGAAGCCCCATGGGCTCCTCTAGGCCTAATAATTTCCATTGGTGTTAAGGGTCTGGGCCAACTAAAATGCTATCAATATCTTCTCCAGAGTCTTTTGTATGGGTGCACAAGAGCAACAGAGATGGCAGCCAGGAATATGTGGAATGGGCACCCAACACCACCCCAGGATATCTATAGAAAAAGCAGTCAGTTACTTTACATGGATATCAGAGACATCTGACAAACATCTGGCATTTAAGAAATTGGAAACCAGAAATTGTTCTGGATGCCAGGGATGTTGCTCTTCTGGTGGTACCCATACACTGAGTACAAGGTACTGCATGGGATTGTCATGAGAAGGCCAGGTGCAAAATTAGAATGATGAAGCCATATCTTTCTGATAGAGGTTCAGACCTTTATACATTTTTATATTCCCTACCTGGAATATTTTTCAAAGCTCTACTCACCTCTGTTCACTTTGACTCAAATATCAGGGTGTATACAATTGCTGGTATATTTGGGGTAGTGACAGGAAAATGCTATGATGGTCAGGGACCTCAGGATTTGTGATATTAGAAGAAAATCTAAGATCTCAGTAAATTTAGCAAAACAAAGTGCAGGTGACTGGCTATATACTCTTCAGGCTGGAAAATATCTGGGAGAGTGAAAAGCTATTTACAAAGGTTTAAAGCTATTTTGAAAAGATTGACACAAGAACAAATAGGTATAAACTGCCCACAACTACCTTCAGTCTGGAAACTAGGGGATTTATAACCAGGAATGAGGTAAACATCTGGAACAGCCATCCTCTATTATGGGAAGAAAAAACATTATAACTACTTCTAAGCAGCAGCAGCTTGAAATATGTCTTGTCTTACCAGCAGATACAGGACGGATTTAAGAAGCAGAGAGTTTAGCTTACTGACCTGCAGATTTGACACTCTGCTGTTATCTGAATCTTGGAAGCACTGTGGTTGGTATTGTCACTGATAGAGATGTTTTAGTGTTTGTGGCCATTGGCACAAACTGTATCAAATCGTATTTGATCTGAAATTTTTAAAAGAGTCAGTAGAAACTCTTTTGCTGACCAGGATGTCTATAGTGAGCGCATCTTACTAAAACCAAAATATTCTCTCTATGTCTTTCCTGCATTGTGCAATTAAATCTGCATACAAGTTGCCCTTGATATAATTTATTGTATGCAAATATCAGATCAAATTCTGCCAGCTTTACTTATGTTAAGTAACCCTCAAACAAATAGTTTCTACGAATTCCCAGTGGGATAACTCACATGAGTGAGTGGTGCTGCACATGACAAAAGGTGGCAAAGCTTGGCTAGAAATGAACAAACATGCTGCTTCTCTATTATTCTCAGCCTCCAAAGTGATGCTACACAAACATCATTTTATATCTGATTGTCAAAAGATTCTTCCTTGGATTTGGGCCACTTCAATAGAAAGAAATCTCCCAAATGCAAGCATATCTCATTAAACAAGTTTAAGGCTTATTCCTTGATTTTCACTGTTAATTCAGGCAATTGCAGGGCCAGCTGTGGGACAAAGGTGACAAAGGCAGACCAAACAACTAATTTTGGAAGCTGGTTAACAGTATTTTTCAAAATGTCTCAGCACCAACGGAGTTACTTCATTGCATTATATCCTCAAAGCCAGCTCTGGCACTACCAATCATCAATGCATTTTGAAAGGCATCATAGCCCTCTAGCAGTGAATTATGGATTGCACACCACCTTCCTCGGCAGCTTGTTGAACCAGAGTCATTTATTCAGTTGGTATTGAGAGTCTGGGGGCATGACAGTACATCTGACCCCTTTTGGGTAAAATTTGATCTGGCATTTCATTTCATGGGCTCAGCCACCAGTCTGTCAAATCTTCATTTTGCGGGTGCCCAGTAGAACTGCTGACGCTTGTCTCTAACTCCTGGTGCTTTCATCTTTCAGCGGCAATAAACATGTCACACTGCTGAGGTGAAACACAATCTGGAATTAAATTTACTGCATATAAAATATGGTGCCCTCTTTATTGGTTCAAATACTTGTCACTCATAATTTATTTGAAAGTGTATGGCATTCATGAGGCAAGAGAGCTGCTGGAAATGGAGGTGGGGGGAGCTGCAGAACTCCAAGCCAAGAGCTCTTCTTCTCCTTTAACACCCATTTCCCCATCCCTTGCCAGTCCTGACTGTTATAAATACATCAAATATGATATCAATGCCTCGACCAATAGACAGTGTGTACCTGAGTAAAAACAAGCTCAGGTACATTTGGCTGTGCAGCTGCACCTTAGCTGCAAAGTGGATGGAGGAGGATAACCACTACTGCCCTCAGAAGAACAAGTGTGTAGATGTTTAAACATGTGTATCTGGGGGATGGAAGGGTGGGAAGGATGGGAAGGAGTCGGATTTAGTCCTAGTCCATTTCAAACTCGCTCACCACACCTTTCCTTTATGGCACTCAAGTTTTTCATTATTTATTCCAAATACTGTCGATCAGCTTTAACTAATACAGTTCTTGTATGAAGCACCTCTCTAATCTCTTCAAACACAGATGTGGAAGCGCGGCTTAGAGCATGGAGGCCAACAAAAGCACTTTGCCTGTACCAGTGATTAGCTTTGATTGACATAGTACACTTCTGCTTTCACAGGCATACTTTAACACCCATAAATGATTGTTTTAAAATGAGAAGCACTGGGTAGTGTGGCTCTGGCTTTAGTAAATAAGCAATACAAATGTAGTAGCAGATAGCTGAGAGAATACGAAACACTTCATATTATTTTCTGGCTTTTCTTCTCCTTTTTCAGTTGCGTTCTTTTGGGTTATTTTTAATCTAGCATTAATTCCTAATTATTGATGAAAAATTATGGTAATATGTATCTGCTAAAACCTGGACTTTTGATCCTGCCCCATGTGTGTTTCACAGTTTTTTATAATAAAGTGAAATGGGAAAAGTAGTCTGGTTATGAAAAAATAAGGCAATGCAGAATGTGAGGGCTTTTTCCTGTTGCAACACACAACTTTATTTGTAATAAATTGATGGAAAAAAAGAAGCATTAGAAAGATGCAGATTCAGGATGTGTAAAGACATCCAGACTACAAAGCACAGGGTGTCAGCAAAAAAATGTCAAATATGTGCAGCAAAAAGCATTTGCAGATACAAGTTCTGTTCTGTTCTAATTACTTAATTGCTAATTTTTTCTAGAATCCTCTTGATGTATTTATGAACGCAGTCACATGATGCTTGAACACACACTCAAAAATGAAGCACTAAATCAGAGATAATATCAAAAAACTAAAATATCTTCCACTTCCACCCACCAACCATTCATAGCCCCCTTATCAATCAATACTGGCCCTGCTTTCTTTTTTCCTCAAAGAAAAGCAAAGCTTTGCTCTATGACCTATCAGCCAGGCAGCCCACATTCTGATGGGACAGTTGGGGAAGCGAGTTACAGTTTTCCTCCCCTTCTGCTGATCTCAGCCTCTGGTCACACATGAAGAGAGAGGTGTTTTCTTTAGGTATCAAGGAACTAAACCATTTAAAAGCACACAAATTTGAACCAGAGTATAACACTACACTTGAAAATGAACTGGACAGGAGGGCAGAAAATGGGGCACAGCTGTAATGAGATCCTGGTGAGAAACACCCATTAACAAGTGAATTGCCACTGTATGCAAGAGGTGAAATTTCCAAGCGATCTTAAGATGTAGATTTGTGTAAAGTGTGTTACCAGTAATCAGTAACCCAATAAGGGAGATACTACTGACAGAATGGACTCCCAAGCGTTTCTGTACTTATACTATGATATAAAGACTTGAATGTGCATTTTAGTTACATGGTTTCATGAAACGATGACACACAGGCTTCTTTCCTTCCACTGACTAGGATCTAGTATCAAACCCAATTGTCAGACTCCTAGTCTGGTCTGTAAGATCCAACAGGGCACTACACATAAATACTGACACTAGACATAGCCAGAGTGAAACAAAAGTAAAACAGAAAGATAGCTCATTACAGTACCTCTGCATTCAAAACTATATCGAGGATTTATTTTACCCTTATGAAGAAGAAATTTCAAGTAATGTACACAAGCTGGGAAGTCACACATTTGTGTTAATAATTTTATGAGTCTTTAAATACTTTATACATAAAGCTGTCATTAGTTGGGAAATAAAATCTGTGTTCCAAGTTTCTATCTGTGTGCATGCATGTACATTTCAGCATTTTTGCAGGTATGTGCACACATGTATTCATAGCAAGACAAGACAAAAAAATCAGACAAGTAATTTCTGCTGAATCCAGGAATTTTAATCTCAGTGAAAAAAGGCTAAATAAATTCTGGTAGTGAGAATGTCTCATTCTCTTCTTTGTTAAACAGTTTTTTGGCCTTTGTTTTTTAAATATGCAGTATTGCACAGCAGGAGAAAAGAGAAGATGTAACTAAATTAGTACAGATGCTGGATATTCTTGGTCTAGTTAAACAGCTTTCATGGGAATGATCTACAATTCCACAAAAATCTAGACAGGTTTTATACAGATTTACATGCACTTTTCTTGTACTGACAATACAGTCACCACAATTTAACAAAAACACAAACAGGACTGAGCATCCACCTTGCAGAAAACAAACATGAGTTCTGCAATTGCAAGGTTCACAGGACAAAAATCACAGTGGCAAATTTTGCAAGAATAAATAGCAACCTTTTTGCATTTGAAAATGTTTCCATTCATTCTTTAGCCTTCCTGTCAGACTCCAAGGATACTCTGGACTTGCTGCACTTTGCACTTTGTCCCAAAGCAGTTTGGTTACCAATGCCCCTCAGAAAGTGAAGTCTTCTCGTGAAAACAACATACAATTTGGCTGGGGAGAGAACAGAGGCCTGAACAGCTCTTTCCCGAACAAAGGATTTCTTAAGTGGAAGAAATTCTCTTCGTCTCGCCTGAGTGGCTGGGCTGACATCCGGGGAAAAAGAAAATCCTATTCCCATTGTACGCTGCTGATGGAGAGCCTTGTGCAGTCTTAATTGTTCTCTGTCTGTCTGCTATCTGACACCTTATACAGAATGGTACATTTCAAGTCCTCTTCCAATTTTTGTCTTCTGACAGGGATAAAAAATGCCTTTTCATATATACTGTTCCACATTTAAAACCCATGGCGACCCACTTTTCAGGAAAATCAGCAAGGTCCCTTCCTCAAAATCCCATGCAGAGGCCCACAGCTCTGTCTCCCAGCCAGATTCAAAACCGTTTTCCCTTGGGTCAGTGCTTTGTGTTGTCCATGACTGGCAAGAGTCCCTGGGTGGGTTTTCTTCAGTCATTTCTTTCTCTTGTATTTCCTGCAGTCCATCCATTTTCCTCCAGCTTTTTCTTTCATCATCTCTGCTTGTGCTCTTATCTTTCTCCTTTCTCTTCCCCATTCATGGTCTCTATCCTACAATTTCCCCTTTTCTGCATGCTTTTCGCTCTTGTCCAGCCCCTTCATATCTCTCTCCCTTTTCTTCTGCACCTTTATTTGCTTCCTGTTCTTATGCCCTTCTTCCTGCAACAGATTATTAAGAGCCAGGAAACCTGTAGCCACAAGCTGTGTCTGACTAGGCAACATGAAATGATAGCTGATATATTTTTTTAAATAAAGCCATTCCACAGAAAGTTTTACTTCTTGTGAAGTTAAGAGAAACTGGTGTATTCACCAGCACTTCCTATTTAGGGGCCTGGGTATGTCTTAAGAAGCCTAATCCTATTCCCTTGCCTTGAAAATTTTGGTCATTGTCTCTCCTGCATGAAGATACAAGACATATGATGTTTTATATAAGGTGGGGGGTGGAGCGTGCAGTCTTTCATTTCAAGTCTGTATTCTGTCCAACTAACACTAATTTACATCACACAGGATACGCCAAAACACGACTGAGAAACAAAAGTAACTTCATGCACTTGTCCACGCCAATCTTCAGGAAACAATGGAGGGAACTTCTGTGCTGCACATGCTTCATTTCCAAGCACAGAGATGTCCTAAGGTACTGTCCTAGCTGATCAAACACTAACCATGACAATTGGTTGACAGCAAACCTTTACTCCAAGTCATTGTGACTTTCTCCAGTTGCCACACCTTTGGCTATCACCTATGTGCACTTGCATGACAGGTCTCTATGCCATAAAAGTCCTACCCTTTGCCTCAAGTTTGAAGTAAGCCATGTAAAAGGACTCAATTCCTGTTGCACAAAAGAAGGAACGGTAAAATCTGCAGTGTAAACTGAGAGAAAGCTGAATATTGCCTTGTGAGGGTTTCAGTTCTTTCAAGTTTTAGATCTGCTAAAAATTCTGTCATATCACATATCATCTATTTCATCCTCTTTCCCAAACTTTTTGCACCTTTTTTGAGGCTTGGGATTGATTTCTGCAATCCTCCAGGAGAAGCAATCATCACGTTTCTGTTTCCTTTATTAGCATTTCTCTTGAAACTATTAGCACATGTCTAGTTCTCTCTCTTTTTTTTTTTTTTTCCAGATTCCCAGATGTCTATTTTTGGCTCCAGCAATCTGTGTTTCAGAGTGTTTTTCATGTGTCAAGTTAAGATTATAACTTCGGCCATCTAGAACAGAAGAATTTGGATCCAGCAATCACTAGGGAGGACAGGATACTTTTTTTTCAGGAGCAGAAAAAAGCTATCTGGCATGTCCCCTTCCCCATCAATTCCCATCTTCCCTACCAACAGGCCAGTAGAAAGACTCTGTGCTGGAGTGGCAAAGAAAGGAGATCTACTGGCATTGTGCTCATATTTGATGTTTCACCCAAGTCTGGCTTGGACACTCTGGAAGATTTGAGTCTAGACAGACTGGGAAATCAATCTATTATACCTCAGCAGCACTCTGCTGTCAGTATGAAATGCAGAGCGCAAGGCAGACCACAACAAGAACTGTTGACAAAGCAGACCAGGAGATTCATTAGCAGTCTTCAGTGAACATGGACTACTCAATGTATTTAGACATTCCCTATGCTTTTGGTGTGTTTATATTATTTAATGTAAACCTCAGCACTAAAAGAACACACTAGTGTTCTTCTAACAAATATCTGGCAAATATCTTTTAACAAATACATGGCATTTTTTAAGGCTTTAGATCCACTCAGCCTCATAATACCCTCGTGGATGATATCAGAATATATAGAACAGCAGTGCAGATACAAAGTCACATGGATAGTTTTATTCCTATTGCCTTCAGTTTAGCTTGCACATGTTGTAGTAGTATTCAATACATGGTGAAGCACACTTCATTCCAAACTAACAACATAAATTCCCACTGAAGGTCTGGGGTTTCCTATGGCACATGCTGGAGTGTGCACCATGCTGAAATACTTGAGCTAACCTTAATTAACCAGATTAAATCTAGACAGATTAAGATTATGCTACTCAACCATGAATCACATTATGTAACAGTAGTGGCTCTTCAGCAATACTTAGCAAAGCAAACATTTATGTACATCTGTAAGCATGTGTGTCTGTAGGAATGTGTATATTAATGCATCCACGTGTGTCTGCATGTGTGCATATATCACAGCAAGAATTCACAGCATTTTGCCCCAAGGGAAAGTACTGGAGTGTCTGTGTTGAATCAGTTTCAGTGCTGGTCACCAGGCTGCAGCTGTGTTTTTAAAAATATGGTTGGTTTTTTTATTCACCTCAGCTTGGCTTTTAGTTTTTATCTTTGGACCTCTTCCATGGAGGAGTGAGATGGATGTAGGGGAAAAAAAGGTCAATTCCAAAATTGTTTTTTTGCCTACAGTATTCTTATAACATTTGTGGACATTGACCAAATCCTATGGTTCCATTAAAAAAAAAAAAGCCTTCTTTTTTTTTTTCCGAGAAAAGGGAATATATCTTTAGAGAAGATGATCACTTAATTAATCATAGCGGGGGGGAAATTGAGACTAATGCCTAGGAGTTTGGTGATTAAGAGAGAACAGAATGGATGACTGGATAGCTTCAAACAGTGCTGGGCAATTTTTACCTCAGTAGAGGCTGATGGTAATGGAGAGGCTGTGAGGCCGAACCTGGCCCATGCCAGCCCATGTTTTCCCTGAATTTGCTGTCATGATGTTGACTCCCACCTCTCATTCCTGGCACAACCAGTGTACACTCAGCAATACATAGTGCCTACACAGCATATAGCCCTGACTGGAAGCTACTTAAAGCTGAGCCTTGAATCAGAGAATCATAGAATGTTAAAGGGTTGGAATAGACTTTACTGATCACCTAGTCTCACCCCACACTGCCCTGGACAGAAATACCTCCCACTGGACCGTATTGCCGTGGGCCTTACCTTGCTTTGAACAATGCCAGTGTTGTGGTATCCCCAACCTCCCTGGGCAACCTGTTCAGTGTCTCACCACCCTCAGTTAAGAATTTCTTCCTAATATCTAACCTAAATTTCCCCTCTTTCAGTTTGCACCCATTACTCCTTGTCCTATCACTACACTTCCTGACACAGAGTCCCTCCCTGGCTTCCATGTACGGCCCCCTTCAGATACTGGAGGTTGCCATGAGGTGTCCACACGACCTTCTCTTCTCCAGGCTGAACAGCCCCAACTTTATCAGCCTCTCTTCATGGGTAGGTACTCCAGTCCTCTTGTCAACTTCAAGGCCTTCTCTGGACTTGCTCCAACAGTTCCATGTCCTTCTTATGCTTGGAACACCAGAACTGTGCACAGTACTCCAGGTGGATCTCACAAGAGCAGAGCAGAGAGGGAGAATCACCTCCCTCACCCTTCCGGCCAAGCACCTTTTAACGCAGCCCAGGACTCCCTTGGTTTTCTGGGCTGTAAGCGCACATGTTGAGTTCATGTTGAGTTTTTCATCAACTATCACCCCCAAGTCCATCTCCACAGTGTGGGTCTCAGTCACTTCTCCGCCCAACCTGTAGGTGTGTCTGGGATTGCCACAACTCAGGTACAGGACCTTGCACTTCACTTCCTTGAATTTCATGAGGTTCACACAGACCCACCTCTCAAGTGCGCCAGGTCCCTCTGGATGGCATCCCTTCCCTCCAAAGTGCCAACTGCCCCACAGAGCATGGTATTGTCAGCAAATTTGCTGAGGCTGCACTCGATCCCACTGTCCACATCATTGGTGCCACCTTCGCTTCTTCCCGTCCATAGGTGTTCTGCCACTCATTACTCACCCTCGTGGTTTTCCCTATCACAATCTGCTTCAGCAACAAGGACTAGAGCTCTTTCTGGCAAAAGATGGAATCTACAGCAGGGTTTTCATGAGACAACTGTCAACCTATTTACAGGCTGTGTAACAGTTAATATAATTAAGGCATTGGTGCTGTAAATTAAATAGTATGGAAGACATTTTGCTGGCATAAGATCTGCACAGTATTTTCCATATGCTTGCTTATGAAGCATGAAAAATGAACAAAAATATACAAATTAGAAGTCAAGATGTTCAGAGCTTCTGAAAGGCTTTACCAGTACTCTATTATTTCTGTTCTGAGGAACTTTCAGGAGATTTCCATAATGGATAGCTATGAACTTTTCTTCCTTCTTTTCCTTCCCCTTTTTTAAGTGATAGCTGCCAAATTTCATAAATCCTATAATGTTATGCACTGTAATTAGTTTGGAAGCCTGTAATTGTTTAAGTTTAAGCCAGCAGATAAAGGATGCCAAACCACTTGAGCAGAAAAGTTGTATTAATGGCTTTGTCTTATCACTTGCTGATTTATTTAATCTCTTTCAATCAAATTGCGATTCTCAAACAAAAACAAGAAAAACTCAGGCGGTTGTTTTTCACCATGAGGAGGAAATGGGCAGAATGGACACACACACACACAAACACACTGAGACAAAAGAGCTTTTGTGGCAGAAAGGGTGCATCGATAGTCTTGAAGGTCAGTCATGATTCAGAGGAAAATATGCTGTGGGAAGAGTTATATTCAGTAATGACAGGTAAAAATTATACAACATTTGGTTACAACCAAAAGACTTCCCCTTGTGTTTCTGCACTGTGGTATTTTAGGACACCTTTCCCAGTGTTAGGTGAAAACTAGTGCACTTGTTCTAGTAATTAGAAATACATTAATCTGCACAATTTATAGCTATGTACTCTTAACATATCTCCCTTCATATACAGATTGTTCCTGTGCTTTCATAGCTGGAGTAGCAAGAGTTTAGCATCAGATGTAAGATGAGAAGTGTCTTGAAAAAAAATATGTCTCTGTTGGCATTTTTTATAAGGGTTATAGGAAAGGTCCTTTTCTAAAAGGAAAAAGAAGACAAAGTACTGCAGCGTTCTTATGTTATTAATGGCCTGTGTGTTGGTGTGCACCATTTATATGATGCTGTCATTCAAATTTTGTGTTATCCTCTTGTATAAGATACTTTTACAGTAAGCATTAATGGAAGACAGCCCAACACCATGATATAGGAAGCAGTCTATCTAGCTGCTATTCATCTTCAGGGAGTCAACATTGCATGCTATACATAAATTCAGCTCAAATGCATATGTTAAGAAAAATTTTGCTAGTTTTAAACACACTCCATTTTTACAAGAGATACTATAGTTTGGTCTTATACTTTGTACCGTAGCTCCCTGAATGAAGGTTTTTTTGGTTCCTGTGCCACTTCAGCCCATATTTGAACTTTTAAAAATATGGAAGCAATTTCATTAATATTAAATTTCTTTCTACACCTGAATTCATCACATTCTGAATTTCCTTGATGGATCAAGGCCTGTGTGAGGAGTTATACTAAAGGTTTGACATAACTCACAAAGAGATGGTGTTTTTTTTATTGCAGACAGCAAGAATTATACTCTCTTTGGATTCACTTTTTAGGGGTGGCTAATGACACTCATTGAAGGAAACATGTTCCTGGATTTGCTACCAAAGCTAAAGGAACATTTCTTTGTAATGGCAGCTCATGAGGTTTTAACACTGGTTTTCATCCTGGGTCAAAGTGAAAGAGAAATCTTTCTAAAATTTTCATATTAAAAGAATTGTGTTGAAGTTGACCTTTTCAAACAGGGGTTTGGATATGGGAGAGGGACTGTCTTAAAATTTTAACTATTGAAATTCTGCCAAATATTTTGGCATTTATTGAAACAAAGATATTCTAGAGTCAAAGATTTTTCTTCCACAGCAACTTATCTAAAATTTAGACAAAACAGGCACCACCTGCTACATATCATTTCTAGGATCTCCAATTTAACAATACACATAAGCATAGACTTTTAAATTAGATTGCTTTTAATGCTTAAATGCTTCATTAATATGGCTTTCTGATTCAAAGCCAAAATAGACAGATTAAATGTATTCTGATTTTTAGGGTTTCTGTTTTGATTCAAAAAATTATTGGGATTTGGAGAGTTAGTGTTTTAACTTGAACTGTCACTCAGAACTTGGTGAATAGGCCAGTTTGCACTGGCAAATCAGGAAACTAAACACATAAACCAATTCTTTTCCAATGGTCATTTGTTTCATAAAGTAGCATTGAGGTGTTGTGTAAAATAGTAGTAGTATATGTTACTTACCAACAAATAGTAACTTATTACTTAAACTTAGTAGTTTATTACGACTATTATTTAGGTAAGCTTTAATACATACATTCAATAGAAAAAAAAAAGAAGAGAAAAAAAAAGAAAAAAAACAAAGGTACTTGCATGTGTAAACAAGTTATAAATCCAGTTTGAAAATTAAAAATCTGTTGCTTTATATCATGGAAACTGATTTTTTGTAAAAACTGAAAGACAAGTAGTTTAGTAGACAAGACTGATGTTTTAGGCTTTCTTTCAGCCATTGATCTTCCACTGATGTTTTAGGCTTTCTTTCAGCCATTGACCTTCCACTGAAAAATGTTTTTACAAATATTTTTCTCTCTCCATCAGATCCATCTGATCTTCATAATCAGTACGCTACTCTTTTGATAAAATGTGATTTCCTCTTCTACATTCCTATAACAGATCTTCTCATTTATGAAAATCATTTAGATATCAATGTCTTCAGTACAATTCATTATTGTACATCTGGATAGGTAGAAGTATTCAAGTATTTAATTTTAGTGACTCAGCTTAAGACTTATACAATGCTAAAGTCCTACCAATAAGCTGATTGGAAGACTGATACACAGACCTTGTATAAAGCCTTCTGCCTCAGTAGAATCTCATCCTTTATAGAAAAGGTACATAATGTTGGATTTCACACATGCAATTAGATAGTGCTTGGCAGGCTATACCGTATTGCTGACAGGAAGCAAAACATTAAGTACATGTTACACAACATTTAATTTATCGCATGATATAGATGCAACAGAGAAAAAATGTAATTAGCTGGTATAAAAAGTGAAAAAGGATAGATGCAATGTAACAGCATATCAGGAGATTTCAGTATGCTCTGTAAATATCTTTGATATCTAATTGTAAAGACAGTTATCTGCTGAGGGCCAAGGATCAGGACATTGCATCTTTCAGGGCATGGAGAGAGAGGGATGGGCTAGAACAGGGAGCCATGCTCCAAATAAAATCACAAACATTGAGCTATGGGAGCCATATATTCCTTGGGCAAGAGGCTGTGAAGATGGGTAAGTCCAGCCAACATTCTTGCAAAGCATCAAAATTAAGGATAAAGGTCTGATATTGGGCCAGGTCAGAAGCATCCAAAACTACACATCTACAAAGGCACAGGAGCTTCTGCACACTCAATACACTGTGGAAGTCAGGGCAGGGCTGCCATTAACACTCAGCCAAAAGAAAAGACATACCACTGATGAAGAAGTCTCATTTTGGCTTGCATTGCAAGATGACTTGCTTTGCTATGGTACCAGCCAGCAGACCACACATGATTGCTCATCGTGGATGCCACAAAAGGAGTATCCTGTATAAAATGGATACAAAGCCTAGACCACCTCCAAGCAGAGGTTCTGAGGTATGTCTGTTGATTTAATTATTATTTAATACATGCACTGACGTTTGCCTGACATTCTGAGGTTCCCCATTCAAGGAAATTTTTTCATTAGAAAGACTAAATTAATCTGATAATGTGTAAACAAATGATTCCTGTTGTAATTATCTGTACATGAAACTTTGCTATTTCACTTGGACAATTAATGCTTCTCCATATGATCCTGCTCTTAGCATTGATTTTTTTTTAGTACATTTTGTACTGAGCCATTTGAAGAAAACAAATTAAAGCAGAGGATTTATGAGAAAGCCTCACAAAATCCCAAAGATGATATTGTCCTTACCGAACTCAGGTGATATTCAAAAAAAGAGGGGTGGGAATGGCAAAAAAGAGAGAGCACCAGCTGAATTCTAGAAAAAATTAATTACTAAAATCTTAAAAGCCTCAGGGGAGACATATGCCTGTAATCAAATTCTGGGAAACAAGCCCCTGCAAACTCTCACATTTCAACTTCCAACTCACTACCATTTCATGTTCATTTTGTGATGAAATGTGAGTCTTGTAAAACAAACAAACAAACAAACAAAAATCAGTTACAATATTTCCACTTTTCCATGCAACTGAAAATTCTCCCAAGCTCAAAACAGAGCAGCAAGCTGCCTTCCAAGCTCTTCAGAAATGAGGTAATGGCTTTGTGATTTCATTCCTTTGGTTGGAGCAAAGAATAGAAGCTGGGAAAAGAGAGTCTCAAAAAGTGTGCTCTTTATCCCCTCCCCGTTGGTTGCCTTCTGCAGCTTTCAGCCCCAGGAATGCAAGGGATGATGTAGTGCAGCCGGTATGTACGGAAGCACTTGCAAACCCATTGTACTTAATGAGACTTGGAAACTAGTCAGTGCCAGGGCACTTCTTCTTGTGGTGCTTTTCATCAAGACCACAAAGAGGGACAGAAGAGAGGCGTGAAATGTTCCACAGTTCTTGTAAATATTTAGGGCAGGATTTTTTAAAACTAGCCAGCTGATATCCAAACATCCTCAGCTCCCAGGAAGCTCCTGCTGAAGATCCCATTCCTTTCAAGTATTGTCTGTGTTCTGTTTCAGATCTCAGCCTTGAGGACACTGCTACTGCAACACCAGACCAGCAGTCAAGCAGTTGAGGAGGAGATGCTGAATAAAACCCTTTTCCATACAACAGGAGAGTTAGTGGAAGAGTGTGCTGTTTTGAAGGGTTTGGATGTTATTTTGTGTTTTACATTCAGCTGTCTGTACTTGTGAATTCTACAAAAAATTTAATATTCCTGACTTCACAGTTCTTCACAGTGTAAACTCTAACACTACCAACAAAATATGTAGCCTTAGATTACCCCAAAAGCCTCTTGTTTGGAGAAAAATGTGTCCAGGGTGTTGTGTCCAGCCTTTGCATAAGTGTGAAGTGGCCTGAGCCAAGCCCAAGATGAAACAGATTTAGCCAAGCTTTATGACAAATACATAAGCTGCCCAAATAGTTGTTATCCAGCATTGTCCAAAAGCATATCTTCAAGGTCCATCAAAGAGATAATTCAGGCTCCAGGTGTGCTGTGTTTCATTTAGTAAAGGGCACATTCATACCACTGTGTATGTGGATGTGTTTGTAAATATATGCATCTATAATTTATGAAGCCACCTATTTAAGATTCTAGTCATTTATCAAGATGCTTTTGAGACTTGATTCCTTATTTTGCAGACCAAATGTTAACATTTGATTGAATTTATTAACTCAATTAAGTGAGAAGTGTTCCACATTAGAAAGCATAATGTCGGAATTAATCCCCCAAAAATGTGGTGATGCTTTAACTAATATCCTGTGACCTCTTGATAGTCTCCGACACTGTCCTGATGATCTCAGTATAAATAATCACATCAGAGGTTTCCCAGGGATCTCTCTCCAGAGGATATCAGATGTCTCCACAGAGGGTATGTGTGCTCCCTTCTTTTGGCCAGCAGAACTGCAGAACGCACCCCCTACCTTCTCCTAGTCCCTCTTCCCTCCATCCTTCACAGTCATTTCTTAGCAGAGCAAAATGTCAAACCTAGCTGCAACAATCGTCAGGAAAATACTTCCTTTGCTGACTTTGATCCCAAACAGAACCAGGATGTGGACATTAGAAGAATGTTTGACCAGGTAGATGGCCACAAAAAGAACAAGTACCTGGGGACAGAAATCCAACCACACACCTATAACCTGAAAATACTTGTTATTAGTGACCCTGAAAAAAAATATTTTGGCTAACTTGTAGCAATCAAGGTGTCTATTCCTTTGTCAAGATTTGCCAAGTGTAGATCAATTTTGCACCAGCCAAAGCAACAGCACCCCAAACTCAGCCCATACGTGGACATACTGCCTCAGAATCCAATCAAGGCAGTACAACCCATCACTGACATCTCGCCATCACAGTCTGCTCTGCTCCTCACCTAGTTACTTGAACTCAGTTGCAAGTGAGACCTCTGTCACCAAGCTCTCCTTGTAGTTAGGCTGTTCAAATTCCAAAATAAAAGAAAATAAACTCATTAAAGGCAGTGCATGTAACAGATTTTCTCATAACCACTGCAATTTGCAATCCGGTAAGACATCAAAGGCGACTTTTGCTGTGCAAGGAGAACGAATCAGCAACCTATTCTTAGACAAGCAAAAAATTCTTGAACACTTGCACTGGGGAGTGATAAAGGTCTAGACACCATGCCAGTATAATAACAAACCTCAGTCAATCATTGAATAACACATGAAAATGTTCATAAAGAGAAGAGCAGAGAATATGAAGGATCTTTTCTCTGTGCCTAGAAAAGAACATGAAACATGCAGACTCTGGACTTTAACCTTAACGTAACCTCACTGCACTAAGCAAGGCAATTATAAAGGTTACAGAGAACAGGACACAACCATAAGAGAGCTCCACAAGCATCCAATGCAACCTAATCCTGAACATCCGAATTCCCATTTTGCATTCCAAACCCCAGAAATTCTTCTGGCCAGGACCTGAAATACCATTGGTGGAAAGAGGTATCCCCACTATCCTTTGGAAAGATCATGTCTCAGCTTCCTGAGCCGTTCAGGCATCATGCTGGACAGGGGATATCTGCCAGGTGCATGTAACTCTACAACACTCCTCAGCCCAAACAGGGAAACGATCCACAAAAGAATGATAAAATAGAGACACGCTGTAGGAAAGGTTTCTTTGTATAATCTTAAGGACTCACAAACATCTGGCTGTATTCTCATTTCTTTCCCTGATCTGTTATTCCACAGACATCCACTAATAGCTACTATTGGAGTAAAAATATTAAAACTGCTTTTTCATTTTTAAATCCTTATGGAATTTGCCACACAAAAAAGTATTCTTTAACTCATAATTTGAGATTATCATTAGTACCAGGTTTGTAATTTCTCAGAAAAAGACTGCATGCTTTGTTGATGCTTCCACCACTTAAGATGACAGTAAAAATGTCATATTCCACTGCACATTCTAACAGCAATGATTCTTACACTATATATACATAGTCTTGCATATAGTGCATATATTTATATGATATATACTATACACATAAATCACTATTCTTACAATAATTTCCGTATTTTATCTCACATAATTCCCATATGATGCAGCTTTTTATAAGCCCTGAAAGACTACTATCTCCCCATGCTCTGCTCCTACTCAGACAGAAGGAACTGAATAGAAGCACTATTGTTCTTTAAAATGAAAAAAAAAATTTAAACTTGATAGTTAATTCTCTCCCAGAGACTCCTACTCGATTTTCACCACTGTCAGTGTGGGTGACCTGTAGATGTTTAAGAGGGAGCCACTGTTCTGTTGCATCATGAGTCCCAAATATAGCTAACGTGTTAACTGACTGTAGTGAGAAAAAAGAGAGCAGCTCCCACCAGCTTTTAGTGTGTATGTCCCTGTTTAGTTTAGGCTGAGCATACAGGATAGCACTTAACCTGATTAGGCTGCGTTTGCATGATAGGTATTTATGATGCTTAAAGCATCTTTCTATTGTCATGGCTATGTTCTGACTAGTCTTTGACAGAATCATCTCTTTTGTTGAAGAGTGCTATCAACATTGCAGAAATTAAATAGATCCTTCTGACAAAATCCACTAAGTCTTTCATCTTGCTTTCTTATTAAGATTTCTTCTCTTTTCTAGTCACCAGCAGAGACTAAAAGTCTTACTGAGTATTTAACTTTCCTGTTTTCTTTGAAAACTATTTACTGGCTTTCAGTCCCAGTGAAGAAGGACCTCTCATTTAACAAATGCATCATATTCTATAGTCAAATCACTACCAACTCTTTTTACTTTTATCATTTGGCTTAATTCAGAAAATGTCAGGCTTAATATAAATCACTTTTTTAAACTCAAAAGTATCCCATATTGAATAAACCAGTGTCATTTCAGTCAACAAAAACAAAGCACAAAGATCCTAGCCCTCCTTTGATAGTTTACATTATTTATCCACCTGTAAAGTGATGTGATTCTGATGCAAATGAAATACATTTTTAACTTACATTTTCTCTTCTAATAGAAAATTACTCCAGAAGGCTAGAAATGTTCCTATTTATGTAAGTGAACTTTCAATTACTGTAATCCCACAAGAACTGTACGTGTATATGTATGCCCATGTTCATTCACAGCTCTAGCAAAATTGAACCCATTAGGCAATGCTTCACTTTGTTCTTGTTGGCACTGCCATTCAGGTGCTTTGATAAAACAAGCATATCGAGCCCCTTTAGGATGACAATTCAGAAACGTTCAGTCTCAGCTTTTAGTTTGGATCCAGGCTGGAAATATGACACATTGCAAAATCACACTGAGCCAGATTTATGGCATAATGTAATAGATGATTCACCAATACTTCTGCTTGTGCCAGACTGAGACACAGACCCTAAATCAGCAATCAGTGACAGGTTTGGAACTGCATTGTCTATCTTAAAAAAACCAAAACAAAACTAGAAACAAAACAAAAAGTCTCCACAGGACATTATAGTGGTTATCAGAAGTACCATGACACCAACACTAACACAGAAACCTTAATTTCCATATTTATGTAAATTATCTACTGTAGCTTCAGGAATGTTAACACATGAGGTTTCCTTGAGCTCCCACATGCAGTCAGAAATGCAGACAAAAGGGATCAAATCCTACCTTATTTTAATTTTTGGGATCAAAGGAAAAGGTATTTTTCACATGAAAACTAACTGCTAAACTGTAAACCCAATAAACATTCGGGGAACTCAGTGCATCACATTTTAAGCAACTGTGTGCCTGAGTTTGCCAATCATACATTCTGAAATCTTCTAGAGATACTGGAAGTGTGTCTCTGTGTGTGCATGTGTATGTGTGCTGTCATAACCTATCTGCCCAAGCATGGACTGTCTTGAAAGATTAAGTGCACCTATTTTGAACTGGAGGCTGCATGCCATAATTTTTAGCTAACCCGTTTCCTTCTTAGTGAAAACAGAAATAAAAATATATTGTGCACACTTCATTGCTAGAACCTTTGACCTCAGCTGCCTGTCTAGCTGAGACTGTGATGAATGCATTGTGTCTCTTCATTTTTAATTGCTCATAAATTGTTATCCCATGAAACACAAAACTAGCCTTGTCCTCATTTTAGTAGGGGTTGGAGGTCAGCCTAACAGTAATACAATTAAGGAGTGTCTTTGTGTGGGGGTGTGGGAGTGAAGAGGGCAGGAGGGTTACAGAAGGTTGTGGTAGTGAAAGATGTATTCCTTTCCAAGGAAATACAAAAGCAAATTCCACACGTTCAAACAAAAGTCTTTAATGTTTGACAGTGTTGAGAAAAGCTTCTGGGAGGGCATTTAGAAGGGCAATAAAGTACACATCGTTTTCTATATCTGTATAATCATTCTTAAACATACATGTACACATGGCTGTGTATGATAGCACTGATCTTCTCTTTGCAAAGGCAGACTTAATCTTGAGGGTCAAATTTTACCCAGGCATGCATGTTCTGATTTGCTGATTTCAGAAAAAATAATAGCCTACCTTTGACTCCTCTATAGAATAATCTAAACCACATCTGATATAACTGTGGAGATAACTCTGCACAGGTACTTTCCTCCAAGTAATCTTCTTGTGGTTGTCACACATTTCCTTCCTGTTCTTGAAAAGCTGGACTACTCTTAATTCAAATAATATACAGTAAGCCAAAACACAAAATATCTTTCACTTTCAAAATGTCTGATAATAAATAACAATAAACTCTTAGCTCAGTGAGATAAGGGATCTTACTGCACCAGTAAGGGAATAAGGGATCTTACTTTTGATTTTGGTTGAATTAATATGAAAATAAAGCAAGCTTGCTGAATTTGCTTTTACCTCACACCACACATAATTCTGTTTAACAAGAGACATTGGGCTTTGGGTAATTAAGCATGCCTTCAGTTTCCTACAGATAAAACCATTCCAGTAATACTGGGTTCTTGTTGAGGTTACTTTAGGCATTTCATTCCAAAACCCATGTCGTGGTTTGACCCTGGCCAAATGCCAGGGACCTACGACGTCTGCTTTCTATGTTCTCTCCTGCTGCATTTACGCAGAGGAGAGGACTCAAACTAACACAAACACACTGGACTCATGAGTTGAGATGAGGCAGTGATGGGGAGGGGACGCACGAAAAACATGAGCAAACAGGTGAGAGACTTAAGTTGCAAAGTGATTTATTAACCTAACAGAGACAGAGGATAAATGAGAGGTAAAAATAAGCTTTTAAGACACCATTTCTTTACTCACCCCCCTTCCCTCTTAAGACACTGTTCCTCAGCTCACCCCCTCCCCTCCTTCAAACAGCCAGCAGCTCCGGGTGGGGGGCAGGGTATGGGGCTTTTTCTTAGTCAGTCCATCACCACAATTCTTCTGCTACAAACACTGTTTCTCTGCTCACCCCNAGGCTTTTCTCTCTCGTCCACAGCTTTTGCAACTCTCAGTCTCTGCTGGGACTCTCACTGGATCACAGCTTCCTCCAGGCATCCCCCTGTTCTTCTGGCGTGGGCACCTCCCCACGGGCTGTGGGTGGATCTCTGCACCCCCTGGACTCCATGGGCTGCAGGGGGACCACCTGCTCCCCCCATGGTCTTCACCACGGCCGGCAGAGGGTTTTCAGCTCCGGCGCCTGGAGCACCTCCTCCTCCACCTTCTCCACTGACCTTGGTGTCTCCATGTTGTTTTCCCTCACATATTTTTACCTCCTCCTCCTCCTCTGGCTACAAAGAAGTGCATGCACCCATTGTTTTCATTTCTTCTTAAATATGTTTTCACAGAGGCATAACTAACATTTCTACTTGGCCCAGGTTTGGCCAGCAGCATGTCCATTATTTTCAGAGCCACCAGAGAGTGGCTCTGCTGGACAGGGTGAAAAATGTCCAGAACCTTTGCACAGGACACACAGGAGCCATCTTTGTGCCCCTCCCTACCCACTAGCAAAAACTGGGCCAAGTAAAACCACCACAACCCATAACAATCCTTGTTTTCTGATTTAGGTCTAAGAAAATGTGGTATCTGTTGCAAAGCCACCGAGTTCTCAGCAACCTGTCGTGGAGGTTGGAAACAGTCTTCTCCAGTCCTTTATACAGGCTAATTCCAACAGCTGTTTATAAAATACTAATAGCTATAAAGCTAATACAGCATTTAGCACCCAGTGGTGAATTCTTCCTGGAGGACAGAAAACTCCACTACTAAGTCATAGTACAATGGCTGCTATCAGCTCATATAGATTCCAGTGGTCCAGCTAGCAGAAAGTTTTACTCTTTACTGAGAGTGACACACTGTTGAGTTTGGCAGCCTAATGATCTGTACCTCCTCACCTTCACGCTCACTAGTGACCTGTTATCACAGTTTCACAAAATGCCCTACAGTTTCCTCAGATACTGCATAGAAAGAGGTGCAACAAGGTACAATGGGAGGCTCCTAGGGGCCCAAGACAAAAACATGAACTGGATTTCCAGGATATTCAGTTTTCCTTCAGAACTAAGTTTCGGTTTGTTTTTTTTTAAAACTTAAAAGTATTTATTTTCGAGTTACTAACATTTTTATAATATTACTTCATAGAATATTAATTATTTTTCCATGAACATTAATTCAGTGCTATTAGGAAAGAGAACAGAAGCTATTGCAGAATATTTTTATCCCTCTAATGAGGGATTCCTTCTTGCTTTAGCTGTGCTAGTAGTTGAAATTACAAATGTTCCCACTAAGACTAAACCATATATCAGGTCTTTTGTAAACTGAATTCTTACCTTATCTTTAGCAGATAAAAAACATATTAGTATTTCCAGGATTCAGGGTGGAAAAATATGTATTTCTCTGATATAGGGGCTCTTTCACATTAAGCTGTAATGTATATCATGACTTCTGCAAGATTTATCCTTTTATTTAAAAAATCTATTCCTTAAGCCAGGTGATTCTATGAGATTCCTAGCTTCCTTGCTCAAAATATAAAGGCAGGATACCATATTTTGGCATACAATGTAAGCTGTGATTTAAGAATCAAAGTTCGACTTAGATCACAGATAACAATCTGGACTGCCCACATCCCAGTGTTCTCAAAATCTTCAGTGCTAAAACCAAGTATATTCTTCCACAATCTGTGGACGTTTCCTGAGCTACCTATCATCCTGGTTTCATCCAGGACACCTATGGTTAGAGGCAAGTGTACTCAGAAACATTCTGTTTCTGCAGGATAGGAAACCACTTGGAAGGAAGAAATTTAGCTTTAGACACTGAGTCCCCTACATTGTCCCTACTGGAACTGGAAAGTTTAGTTGTGGTTTTAGCATAAAAGCTGCTCTTGGATCTCTCTTATGCAATAATTTAGTAGCTAATGCATTCATAGAAGAGAAAACCAGGTGCTAGATCCCCCCACCTCAAGGTATATGAACCTAAGGTCCCCAAAAATGCCCCAAACACCAGGCCATGACTACACCAGGTGTAGATCTCTCTCTCCCTGCAAGCCAGACTGAGAAACTTCTGGTTTAGGATTTTTTTCCGAGGAAGGGTAGTCCTGGGAGTGTCAGTGTTTTATCCATGATGGTTTAATGTTAAACCTATACTTATTTCAAGGGCCAAGGTCTGGAACTCTATCTAAGTACCGTCACAGGTGGTAGTCAGAATCCTACTTTCCCTTCAGCTTCACTGGGGTCTCACATCAACTGCTGGTGCCTTTTCTGCTTCCTGCTCAATTTTCCCCCATTTCAGACCTGAGGAAAGCACTGTGTTGGTTTTCTTCACGTTCAGTGAAATTACCAAGACTGATCTCTCAGTCTCTTCAGAAATGCTCATCCTTCCTCATTCTTTACATACATATGTACTTTCAGAAGTTCTCTCAGGACTTCCTACCTAAAATTTAGGTATATCTTTGTCCCAGATGTTTTGGTCAGACATAAGGTGAAGCTCAGCTTGCAAACTCTGGTGGGCCTTAACATGTAAACAATCCTTCTATACACTTAATTGGAAAAAGCCTAGTATCAGCCAGATTAAAAAAAACAGGTTGTATGTTTCTCATGTTTTCTCCATTAAAATTTCTCACAGCACAAATGATAAATCTTGGTGTTTTTATTGAATCACAGCATTGCCTTACAGCATTCACACTGAGAATGGCAGACCAGTTACTCTTCTCCTAATAAAGTCTAATATTTCATTCTACTAATGGAGAAGGTTTCTTTCAACACTGTGTACAAAATCTCTCTTAAGATTCAGTAGGGTCAGGTCAGGTGGGTGTTGCTGCCAACATCAGCCCCTCAGCAGAAATTTTCATCATGGGCAATCTGAGAAATAAGGATTTAATGGGTTCTCCCTCCTAATTTTTCTAAGAAAATGGTAATTTTGAATAACTTTGCTACTAAAAATACTTTATTCTGGAACTTGTCATATATTCATTTGTTCAATTAAAGGAAATTTTCAGAATGGAGACTGAATCCTTTCTAAGTTTGTATTGGATAACAAAAGGTGTTTTGAGGCAGATTGTGAAAAGTGACCAGACATTAAAATCAGATTGAAAGCCAGCTATGTCCTAGAACTGATGTGGCCTGTGAGTGGTTTCCCCAATGCTGCTGATAAAAGAGTTCATCACCTTTTTCCCCTTATAAATCCCTTACGAGGGAAGGATAAGGGACACAGCAGCAAAGTCAGTCTGTTACCTCAGTAGAGGTAAGGGATGGAGATCCATGCGGCAACAAGGATACAAGGGTTACTGATGCACTAGAAACTACATAAACACTTGAGAATGATAATGCAGGGAGTAGCACTTCTTCCTCTGAAAAGGGAGCAGGATTGTCAACTCACCTGAAGTGCATCTGCACAAATGCACACAGCATGGGCAACAAACAGGAGGAACTGGAAGCCATGTTGCAGCAGAAAACTGTGACATAGTTGCCCTCACAGAGACTTGGCAGGACAAGTCACAAAACTGAAGTGCTGCAATGGATAGCTATAAACTCTTCAGAATGGATAGGCAAGGAGGCAGAGGCAGTTGGGGTAGCCCTGTATGTTAGGGACTGTCTTGACTGTCTGGAGTTTAATGATGGTGGCAGTAAGGTTGAATGTTTATGGGTAAGCATTAGAGGGAACTTGGCAGTGCTAGGGAAACCATTGCATGATCTCTGGAGTCTGCTCCAAACCCACTGATTCTATGAAAGACCAGCATGATAGGGTGACTGCTAATGGCAAACCTCTGGCAAATATCACTGAGAAAAGGAAGGTTAAAGTTGTGTCTCCCTCAAGTAAAACAAACTGAATTTAAAAGACCAGTTCTAAATGAGTTCTTGAAAGATATGTTCAACGTATGCAACTCCCAGGTATGTTAATAAAGCAGCAGCTTGGCCAAACAATATTCCTGATGTGTCTATTCCTCTGGCGCCTGGAAGTCCAACTTTTTTTTTTCTCAAAATACCATTTTTTAAAGAAAACAGTCATCACCTTATGATGATGAGCCTACTTCTGTATATCATAATTAATTTTCTTTTTAAATATATTTGAGCCTCTCATTTGCCAAAAGTCATGCTTAGAAAACAGTGCATCATGTGCTTCTAAAATTATTTAGCATTCGTTATGTACTAATAAAGGCCCTGAGTTTATGAGCTATTTTTCTTTAGGGCCATGGATTTTAAACAGAATGTTTCTGAAAGCAAAGGAGAAAATTAACTTGAGCCTTCAGGAAGCCAGTGTCAGGGCAAAGCTGATGACTCTGAAAACGTCTTCTGTGGTACATGTGGCAACTTCTGAAGAGAACAAGCCTGGACAAAACTGTCCCCTTCGAGCAAATTAACTCTTTCAGAACTGTGAACTCAGAGAGAAGTGTTTAGAAAGCAGATTAGGCTTGGTTAGGATGCCCATTTCACAGTCCTAGTGTCAGAAGACAAGACTAGTCAGGATTCCAGGGCACCTGACTGCTTTTTTTCTGCTCTGACAGAAGCATTTTGCTTCCTTGTATTTTCTCATCAGTCTCATGATGAGAACCAGGAGAGCAGTGAAAGCTGTTAAACATAGTTCATAATGCAGCCATATCTTTGGCCTTAACTCCAGCGAGCCCAGATGGGAAATAAGGGTTGTTTAGAAACAGAGCACTTCCCACAAACTAGAGAGAGATGTAAAACGTGCTCACCTACTCATAATTTTCTTCCTCTGAAGTGGATACTGGGTCCTCTGTGACCCATTAGAGCTGGATTATTCTTCCACTCTAAACAAAGACGCTATCTGATTTTTTTTGCAAGCTTCTCAAACTAGTGCCAACTGCCCAAAATGGGAAGACAAACTGCAAATCCTAATGAATAAACATTCTGCAAGATTAGCCATCTCCAAGCAGGAGATGTTTGCTTTTATCTATTTAATTTATCAAACAAAATATGGAAATGAAGATGGTAAAGCAAGATACCAAAATGATGGAATCGAAGGATTTCTCCCTTAGCTCTCAGCAGGAGTGCTTTCTGAGGGACAAAAGGATGATTAGAGACATGATGCAAATGAGACAGTGTTCTGGGTGGGGTCTCTCCACATCCACTGTAGAAAAGGAAAATTCCAAGCAGGAAAATACATTTTAGCTTGTTCCCTTGTGGGTGTCTGGTGCTCAGTGATGCATCACAGGTGGGACGTATCAAACAGTAAAACAAATCTTCACAAGGATAAGAGACATTTAAGATATCAAGAAAATTGAACCCAGAGGAAAGAAAATCTTTATTTGAGAGTGCCTGTGTGTTTTATTATGTTGGGTTGCTTTTCTTCCTTTACTGCCTTTCCACAGCATAGAAAGAAAGCTTTCTTTAAAAATGAACAAACAAGTCCTTTAAATACTGCAGAATTTTGTGCCTACAGGTCATGGTTGGTTTAAACAGTACATAAGGGAAAGCATAAAAGAGCAGGTATGCATACAAGAAAAGAAGCACTGACCTGCTGTAGCCTTTTCCTTGGCAGCTGCCCAGATAAATGCTGGTCTTAAGTAAACAACCTCGTGGAGTAGAAAACTTCTGAATTTATACATCAAGAAATAAATATTAGATGTGGCTGTTTGCCACCCCTTCTTAAAATTGCCCACATAATCCTAAAATTATATCTGATGTACTTCAGTGATTAATTTTTGCATAAACAGAATCTTTTGTGAGCAGAATTTTTAAGTTCCAACCACTTAAATTCCATCTTAAGTGCTAATGTGTATAAATAACTGATCTTCTGGAAATACTCAAGAGCACAGGAAAGGAAAGTGTTTGGTTCAAATGACAACTTAAGCATGCTAATATGAACTGAAAATCAATCAGAAAAGATGCACACTATTATTGGAGGTGGCGAGTGGCCTCACGTGTACTAACGCTCTTAAAATGCAGTAAATAAAGCAATAATTCAGTGGAAGTGATAAGAAGAAATCTGAATAATAAAAAGTTTTATAAAAAGGTTGCCCTTTTAAAGGCACCATTAACAGAATATTCAGAACTCTATGTAACACCATGATACACGTACTTGAATCCTGCATGTTCAAGATGTAGAAGGTAGAAACCTCTGTTTTCAAATTTAAAATTATGAGAAAGCTGGATAAAGTCTAGAAGTAAACACATGTATTGAATCAGGACTTTTAAATATTCTGAGTGACTATAAAACATCATCTGAAGGATTACTAGCTACTTCTACCACATGCCAAGGACACCAGTTGACAATTCTCATGGGAATTCACTTTATCTGATCACAGCTACGGGTTACATGATGGGTCTCACAGCTGAGTCCATAGTCCATGGGCAGGAGGACAAGAACTTACAGAGAGCAAGTCATTCCACACCTGATACTCCCTCTAGCACTGGATTCAGTATCGGGAGGTACTTGGCCATTTTCATGAGCTGCACAGGGGTCTTAGACACTAATCTGCACCACCTCCTAGCCTCCAGATACCTATAATTTGGCAAAGTGAGCTTTAACAGTAATGGGTAATTTGCACTTTTACTCAAAGCACATAATCATATTAATCTGATTCATATTTTGAGCTCATAAGAGTAGAAACTATTCCAAGGCCTGAGAAAGAACTCAGCACTCAGTATTTATTTACTAACATTCACCATCCCAAAAACAATTTTCTTTTTCTTCGTACTGGATTTTCATTGAAAACTTTCACTTCCAGCTTGTCTTATGAACAGCACTCAGATGCAGAGGAAAAATACTGGATTAGATAACACTACCCTCTTCAGTATTTGAAAGATGAAGAACTTTTTAGCTTTTGATGTTGTTTATCATGTTACCTTCAATGAGAGGAGATGAGAGGAGATGAGAGGAGAGGAGAGGAGAGGAGAGGAGAGGAGAAACCAGCAGGGCATGTGGGATGGCTCAATTCTTAGCACCTGACAGGAATTTCAAGGATTTTTGGAAACCTGGAAATGCTTAAAAGCTGTGGCTCAGTGAGAGAAGTGGAACATATAAATCTTTTTCTTCCACAAAAGATATTTATTTCTATAAAATGAAAATAATTTCTTATCTCATCACCACATTCTAGTGCATTTATTATTTTCTCTTACCCTTCCAAAACACCCTTCTGCATAAAGACATTGGAAAGTGCACAGCGCATTCAAGAAAGCATAAAGGGACCTCAGCATGATGAATTTGTGAGCAGATATGTCCCCATAGCAGAGGGAAAGCAAGCGTTTCAGTGAGATGTTATACCTTTTTTGTTGTTGCTATTCATTTGTTTGAATAAGGAATTACCCTTAGCCACTTAACAAAAACCTTTTGGATACTGTGTTGTTTCTATTCCAGCAAGATAGCCTGAATGGAATTTACTGAAAACGAGATCTGTCTCTGAAAGGCAGCCCCTCATTTGCTTAGACTGTCCTGCTCCACAGTTGTAAAGTTTGTGTTGTTGCTACATCTGCAACATTGCTGCTGCCTCAGTCTGAGAGCTGCTCCTTGATGAGACAGAGAACTCCATTTTAATAAAATAAAAAAGTATATTTATAGAAGCAAGGCTGATAAGGGGAGGGGGAGGGCATGGAGTGAAGTGGAGAACAGGGCATGAGCACTCATGCTTGAAACCCCTTGCTTGTGCAATAATGAGCTTGAAAGCCTCGCTGAAGTGGTTTTACAGCTGTGCAACAAAATGGTGCACTCTCCTCCCTTAATACTGACATTTTAATGTAGGATCACAGCTATTCAGATTGTCCATTGGAGCTGGCAGGCTGATGGTGTGAGCAACTACGCACTCTCATCAATGTCGCTTGGATGAAAGCTGCTGTCAGGCTCAATAAAATGGCAGGCTAGGCCAATCTGGCACACATGAAAGGAAACTGGAAGAAAGGCTTAATTGCACCTCCAGCAGATTCCAGTTATTCTGCTGGTCTGTTAACAACACACAGCCTGGCATGCCAGTCCAGTGCAGTACGCTGTGCTGTGCTGGTAGGAAAAGCTCCTTGAAGGTATGGCACAAAGGCACTCTGGATTAGGCCACCATAACCCAAGCCAAAGAGGTCACAAGTCTTCTCAACTGGGTTAGCAGCAGCTGCTGCATCCAGCAAAACACTGAGAACAGAGAAAGGATCCCTAAAAGAAAAGGCTGAGTTGGTCCATGCTTGAGGGACCAGTGCAGGATCCACCAGAACTGGGGAGATGCCAAGATGGGCTGCGCACTCTGCTGAGACATCTCAGGAAAGATCCAGTAGGAAGAGTACACATTAGAGAGAGATGCTGAGCCAAAAGAGAGGGAGAAGAGGCATGATTGATGAAACCGAATACTGTGGTGTGCACTCTGGGCAGAGAGCTGGGTGGCATCAAGGATGGAGAAACTAAGCATTTGTGTCTTTCATCTGATGGTAGTGGATTGAGGAAGAGCAAGAGAGAGAGTGGGTTTTATTACATTTTCTAATTTTTGTTAAGTGGTCATGGTGGTCATGACCTATTGTTGGAATGTTTGCAAAAAAATGTTTTCTGCTCATGGGTGGAAAGAGACAAGGAAGAAAAATGTACCAGATACAAATCTTTCCTAAGGATAGGGAGCAGCAAGCCCTTGAAGCAATATTTTTCCTCTTAAATAGGACTGAGATAATGGAAAGTAATGAGACACCTCTGGATATCTCCTTTTGCTAACATAGCAATGTGAATCTAAGGAAAGAAATTCTTTAAAAAGAAAAAAATAAAGAGGTTTCATACTTGCAAGATGAAGCAGAATTACTCATTTCTTTATAGATCAGCACCAGGTGGCCACAGGGTAAAATATTTAGTCCATCCATTCAGTCTGTCTTGGAAGGTGTATGAGGATTACATGATTTCCTAGTATTTTTATTTCCTGCTTTTTTTTTTTTTTTAATTTTACTTGCAGGCGTGTTCAAGGACCACATAAAACAGATCCAAGACTGCAATTTTATTACTTTTTGAAGCATGATAAAAAGGAATTACTCTGAACAAATATTAACATTTTCTATAGAATTATTCTTTTGTAGCGCAGTCTAGAATTACTCAAGAATATTATGTATTATGATACGCTGCGGAAAAAGAATATATCCCTGTCTTGTGATAAAACCAATTTCAGTTGCACAAACCCTTACATTTCTAACTCTGACTGGATCACAACCCTCACTGTCACCTATACTTTGTGTTCTTATTCTATCTGGAAATGAATGGATCTTCTTACTGTTAGGCACCCAGTACCTACACAACCAGGTAGGAGAGATGCTGTGGTTATCAATATTGAAATTACCCCTATTCCTGGAACCCTCTACATAGGAAATTTGAGCAAATGAACTTAGTAGCTCATCCATATAATGACCTGCCAGAAATAGAGGGCACAGTAACTTCCCACAGGACATGGATAACTAGAAAACTGCAAATGCTCCTTCTGTCAGTTTGACAAAAATAAGGAGAAATTCTTATTCCTTCCTTAAAGAACAGCCTCTGTTTAAATTGGAGTCTTTCATGCTTATGTATTAAAGAGCTAAGCTGCCTCAACTTATGAACCTTAAGATCACAGATACAAAAAAATTAGACCAAAGAGGCTGTGATTTTTCAGCACCCAGTAGCCGAGCAGGCTCTTTATGAGAAATTTGTTTTGGATAAGTAATTCTTGTAGGGAACTAGTAATTCTGCCTTGCCTATTTTCTTTCTCCAAAGTACATTATAGTCCCCCAGATCAAACAGTGAAGTCACACATGTGTCTGGATCTGGGGATACTGAAACAATACACTCATTGCCTTGAGAGGATGGAACAGAGGGTTCCACTGCTTCAAAGTGTATTTAGTACTCAGGATAACTTCCCAGAGATCCAGGCTTGGAATCATGTTTTGAGGGCTTGGAAATACACAGATCAGAATTTTTGCAGCAGGCTGGTGTCTACAGAGGAGTTTAAAGCTTGGCAGCATTGTAACAGATATTAAAATACATGAAGCTTCCTTTAACGTAAAGTCCTCTGATGGTAAAGTGGATGGGCATTGAAATGGCCAAAGCCATTCCCTTCAGATGATTTCAGGAAAGAAATTAATCCTTAGCTCAGTTGCATATGATACAAATATTCATCACCCCAAAAATGGCACAAGGATCAATAAAAACGGGAAGAACTTCATAGACACATCCTTTCCTAATTGAAAAGCTTAACATGACCATTCCAACAAGAATAATATACCCAGTGTTGACCTACTTCAAAATAAAAAACATTTTAAAAGTCATTTTATGGCTGCTTGCTTCACTCTATCTACTTGTTTCCTTGAAGATGGCTTTATATAAAATATAAATATTCCTTGCCAGCATTTTGATCCAAGAGAAAAGTTTCATCGTTCAATAGTGCAAATAATAGAATTGGTCAGATTTGAAGCATGGGAGCACTTTTTTATCTTGGATCTTTGATATTTTACAGTTCAGGCAACAGAATTTAACCAAACCATTGGAGATAAAACTAATAAGCTCTCCCCACACACAAAATCTCTGGACTTCATTTTGTTTCTTTCTTTCCTGATTTATGTGTAGTAAAAACATGGTTTAAATAAGATATAAAATTTGCATTCTTATTTAATTATCTCCCAGGACAATTAATGTCCCTGAAAATTTTCAATATTTTGAACACAAAACAGATTTAATAAGAACAAGAGTGGGAGCACTAAAGTCAAAAGAAAGGTTTATTAAATCAGTAACCCTACTGATTTAAAAAGGACTAGGACTGCACCCTGTGACTTTAGGGATACTTATCATGCAAATTTCCAGAACATCCTAGTAAGCTTTTCATTCTAAGGCACTTACAAGGTCCTGCCTCTGACAAACTGTTTCCCACAGATGCACATCATGCACTTACACTTAAACCTTTTCTCTATCCTAAACTCACCAGGTTCTAGAACAACATGAGAGCTTGGATCATGTAACACCATACCCAAACCTCTTAAAATGATGAAATTATGCTGCAAAGTTTAGGAGAATGGGTTTGTTTAAAATATTTTAGTGCTATCTTTCACCATTCCTAAAGCATAAGATTAATTTTAAATCTTAATAATCTCTTCTCAGAAAATTTTTATTCTGATTTTCTATCAGAATACAACAACATGATGCATTTTTCTAACTCATGACAAATTTTGACATTCAGTCTTCAGAGAGACATTGAGAATCATACATTATTTTATTTCTTTTTGGTTGACAAAACTCCCTTTAAATAGAGCCAGCATGGCGAAAGGAAAGTCCTGTAAAACCAGGTGATAATGAATATGATATTTTAATAGGTTAGTTTCCAATGTTCTTTATTGTAAGATTTATTTAAGATAGCACTAGGAAGTGACTGGTCACCAAACATAATAGGCAAGGAAGGGCAAATGAAACGCAGAATTCAAAGATGTACAATAATTACCAAGCTAAGACTCATCATACACAAAGTTAATGGCTGAAAAAATAGATGTACAGTTTAAGCTAACATAGATTTCCTCTAGAGTAAACAGAGAAACTAAATTTCAGTGGGCAATTCCTCTCACTCTAAAATGGGTTCTGAAAATTTGATCAATTGTCTTCTGAAGGTGCCAATCTCTGACCAGTGACTACTGCTGGCCTCAAGACATCTAAGAGTGGACATCTATCTTCTGACCAGCTACTGACACCTCCACTCGCTAAACTGCATGGCAAAGTTAGTAGGAATACAATGCATTAGCAGGAGTCTGGCTGTACTGGTTTGTGTTTAGAAATGTCTGCACCTCTAACAGAGGCACAAAGTAATAGTGATGCTGAGAGAAGCTCATGTGCAGTTCTGGGGGTGTTTTGGTGAGAGGCACTCACAGTAGCTGGTTTTTGGCTGACTCCAGTGAGCTGTATGTCAAGAAAGCATGAAATCCACAGGTGACAACAAAACTGACCCAACAGGTAATTCCTGAGAAACCATATACATCCAGCAGGAAAACAGGGCAGCAAGAAAAATTTTTTGGTACAGGATGAGCAAAGCACCCCAAAGTTCTGCTGTAACCACTTCAGTTTGCTCCTGTTGTTCCTACCTGGAAAATCAGCTTCTGTAGTTTCCTGCCTCCTGATGACAATAGAGAGAATGTATACTCCGTATTTAATGATGAGAAGCTGCAGTGCATACTAATGGTGCCATAGCTTCTAATATCATCCAATATCCCCTGCTGGCTTTGCAATTACACACACATGGAGCAGGAAAGTGGCATGTGGCACTCCCGGTGAGGATAAGCAGGTGTCTAGAATTACCTACTGACATCTCTCAGAGGAAGAAGGTAAGTGTGAGTTAACTGACCCCACACACAGCTCTGAATGCCTTGAGCTCCCTCATGGCAAAGGCTGATGTTGGAATAAGGGAAGTCTGGTCTGTGTGTCTAAGTGACTACCCTAAATTCCCTTCCCCCTCTCCTGGTCAAGAGGACATTCCTTATACCCAAGCCAAACCCAAATGTTTTGTCACCCACTATTGCACCTGGTGTAAAGGTATTTAATCAGAACATATTTAACAATAATAATCAAAGCATATCTAATCAGGGTCTTCATCTTTAGTTTGTGGTATTCCATTCCACTGAATTATACATGTAGGAGTATGTAGTTCAGGAGAAACAGAAGTGTGCTCACCTTGGGATTGGGAAGATAATTTTACTTCTCCCCCATATTTTTTCCCTTAGACAGAAAAAAAGATAACAAATGGACAGAGAGCAAGTTTTTTAAGAATGTTTTAACTGTTTCTAGGGTTAACAAACCAACAATATTTTGTGTCTCTGCTGTTATTTAATGCTGCAACCTGTACTATATTAAATTACATGGCAGAATACTACTGTGTATTGGACAGCAGGCAAAGAACACACTATTGCTCTACTCATTAGTGTTCCCTTCACTAAGTATGTGAACTTGAGTGCACCTCTGTTCCACAAAATCCTATATCCTATAAAGGATATTGATCCCTGTTTAGAGACTCAGTTATCAAGACCAAGCTTCTCCCTTAAATATATAAGGAAATACATGGCTGGGTCACTTTTTTTCTTTTGGTTTTCACTGGAAGTCAAATGACCTTGAGTGGGCTTTTTGTATACTCTCAGGGCCAAAACTGTTAGCTCTTTAGATTTCACACACAAAAAAATTATTGACAAAATTAAGCTATTTTTAAAAAATCCCTGAGATTTTTAAAGGATCAGATTTTTTATCCATAACTGAAATGTCCTTATTCACATATATGCATGCAATGGTAAGTGTTACTATTTGAGATAGCCAGACAGATAGATAGATAGATATACATATGATAGCATGCCTTCAGTAGTCATTACTTCTGCATTACTCTTTCTTGATATAAGCATCACTTTTTACTCCCGAAACCATACAGTTAGTCAAGAAGCCTCAAGTTTCATTAAATCCTACATTTCTATTTTGGCATGAGAGCAGGAAAACCATACCGTGAACTAAATAAGTTGTTTGGATACATCTCACCAAAGCGAGAGATGGGGATCTGTGAAACCAGTGAGTGACCTGGTTGTTTTTTACTCTTTGAGCTGTAAGGTTCTCTAACCCTGTTAGTTTTCATTTCCTTTATGTTTGGAGACCAGGGAGAGAGGAGGGGGTTTGCAATAAAAATCGGAGCAGGTCACTCACTGCGTTGAGATGAAAGACCTTGTTGAAGGCAGTCACCTGCCCGGGTGTTGGCGAGGAGATGGATGATGAATTGAACACTGCCACCTTTTGGCTGTGGCCACGGCCAGGGAGTTGCGAGGAGGAGATTTTTGCCAGACTTCCTTCTAGAGCGGGCTGGGCATCTGGCAAAAGCACCGTTTCATGCCAGCCCAACGCTGAAGCATTCCCTAGTACCGCCCATGTTAGCACACACCGCGTTGCCATCATGTAACTGAGATTTCGCCCCTTATCTGTGAGGTCCTCTGAACTGAGAAGATGGGCTAATAATACGAAGAGCTGTTAGCTTTACTAAAGACTAAGTGCAATCAAGTTGATGTAAACAGTCACTTCAGCCTGACTGTGGTACACTCTTCCTGCCTCAGGAATACTTGAGAGTATCTCGCATTGTGTTGTGCTGAAATAGTGTTTTCTAAAGCGCTGAATTATATACAGTTTGTACTTCAACCTCTTTCGAGCACTTAGCTGTGAATGTTTGTATCAGTGCCAGTGAGTGTGAGGTGATCTCATTAGAAAGAAAATACTATCAGCCACAGAATTATTTCCCAGTGATTAAATTACTAACTCTTACTCACATGCTACATCTGCAGATCTTACGTGGGGGTAAAAAAAACAAACAAACAAACACCACCCCAAACAAAACATTTGCTTTTAAGAGACCGGAGTCTGTCCTGCCCGAGGTTTCCATGGCTGCCCGAGGTGCAAAGTGGTGGCTCGGTGCCTCATCGAGGTACTGCCACAGCGTATCCCCAAGCAAACCTCACCCCACAGGCAAGTGTGGGCCCCCTCCTCACACCCTCTCCCGCCCCCGTTGTACTACACGGGCAAAACCTCGTTTGCTCAGCGGCTGAAGAGCTCCGGGCTGAATGTCCGTCCCTGTTGACTTTAACGGGGCCGGGCTCTCACTTCCACTTTCACTTTTTGAACCCAAAATATGCGGTTCCTAGGAGGGGCGCAGGTGGAAGAGCATTCCCGGTCCAAAGAGCAAGCGGTTCCCGAAGCGCAGCGCGGCCTGGCTCGGGTCCCGCCGCCCTGCCCGCGGCGCGCGTTGCCCGGCAACGGGGAGCCCCGGCCCGCCCGCT
>VZTX01024710.1:55599-179156 GCA_013400915.1 Pardalotus punctatus
CCCCGCTCCGGCTGTCGCGCGGAGCCGCGCCGGCCCGGGAGCTGTCCCGGTGGGAGCGACGGAGATCCGCAGCACCCGCGCCCTCGGGGCGGCTGGCGGCTGGCGGAGGTTAAGAAACTCCCCGGCAGGCTCCTCGGCCCCGGCCGGGCGGGGCGGGCGCGTTCCACCGCGGCCGTGCGTGCGAGTTGGGCGGCGGGGTCCTGGACTCCGTCCATGGGCTGGTGTGCGAGGGGGAAAGACAAAGCCCCGTGGCTCCCCTGCCCCTCCTTGGCAGAGCCCAATGCCCCGCTGCTTTCATTTGTTTTTGATCTGCCTCATTAAAAGACTATTGATGGCTTTAACTATTGTCCTTGTTTAGGTGCTGATTTACAAGCGCTAATATCTGACTGTGCCGAGATTAATGGGAGCCCGTGAAGTTTACAATTATCCGCAGGTCCCTTGACCACACATGGAGGGGTTTGGGTTGGGGTCACGCACTCTTATGGAAAACTCCAAAGCAGGCTTAAACCTGGGAACATTTTAATAGGATTGAATTTGTAATAGGATTTGGCAGCTTGGCCTAAACTATAGAGTAGGGGGGTTTGGTCTGGGATTTTTTGGAGTTGAGTTTTGGGGTTCATTAACCTGGTGTCATTACTGTGGCACAAAAAGGTGCAGGTTTCAACACTGTGGGTTTCTTTTTTGTGAAAACCTGAGAACAAATACCTTTGATATGGAGTATTAGAACAAGGATCCCTCTATCTGAACATAGAGCATATATAGTATATATGTGATAGACTTCGATGCTATGTATGATTTGATGTGTCTCTGCATGCATTATATGAGCTTCAAGCCCCTGAAATTATTGACAACACATGGCTTTTTTTTTTAAGAAATAAAACAAAACTTGTTACTTTACCGGAGCAAGGGTTCTGTTGAATAACAAAAGATTCGCGTGCCCACTCTTGCCTTACTGAAACAAAGCCACATTAGGAAATAGTAACTGGGCAATAAATTAGATTTATGGAAAATGGTCCTACAAATAGAGGGGAAGGTGGGAGAGAACCTAAAAGTGAATCATATGAGCAATTAGTTCTCACTTAGAAGTTGACAGCAGCGAATTTCAGTGGTAGCACAGGCTCTGTGGCTGTTAATTCATTTTCTTCACATTGTGCTAGGCAATAATGCTGGTATGCTACTTAGATTGCTGTGAACCAGGATCTTATGAATCACCTCATTATTAGGCACCCTCATTTAGTAGTTCTGGGTTTGTGACTTACTGGGGCTTTTCATGGGGCTATGTTTTTTTTAGTGACACAGCAAAACTGGAAATACATGGTACTTGTCCACAGGGTCCTGAAAGTACCTTCTTTCAGGACATAAACTGTAAATCCTACAGCACCCAGGGAGGTACAGTGGCTAGGAGGTATAATGAAAAAATAATAGCAAACTAATACAGATATAGTTTGCTTGGCTTTAAAAGGTCTGGTACAACCAACTTTAGGGAAGTGGGAGCTTATGAGAAAACAGCAGCAGCAAATCCTGCACTAATGTATATCTCATGAAATATCAGAAAATGCCATTGGCCTTGCTGGAGTATAATCAGGCAAAAGACAGGCAGAGTTTCTCCCTGTTTAGAGCCCCAAAGCTCCGTTTTTTGAAGTCAACACTGGCGTAGGAAAGTGCTGGTGCTAGAGGTCTGTGTGTCTCTATTCTAACTGCTCAGTCCTTTGCATTATTGTAATCCCAGATGCCATTGCATCTTTCCTATCCTTATAAAATCAAGGATTTGAGTATTCTGTGGCAAGGTTGTGGATGTCTGGCCCCCCTAGCCAGGTTTATTCATTTCTACAGCACTCTATAACTGCTCTTTGGAAATTCTGAGACAAAACAAGCAAACAAAAAAAATGTTTCTAATTAATTTAAATACAATAATTATTCCAAAGGCCATCCATGTTATTTGCTAACTTTGTTCTAGTGTTGATTTTCAACAGCATATCTATTCATAACTACAATGAAGGATTTGAAGATATATTGCTTATAAGGGTTTCCTGACAAGTGAGAGAGTGTTGTATTTTGCAGAGTAACCATTCCAGTCTCCATATAGCTGTAGCCTTATTAGGAGGATTAATAGCCAAAATAATCATGATTTTAAATGTGCATCATCTCTGTTACCCTTCAGGAGTAAAATGTATAAATGAGTGGGACAGTCCTCACCTCCCTAAGAAATGTTGCCTTATGCTGTTTGCAGGTCCAAGAAGACAAATCTGCTTCAGTTTAAATGATTCTGGAAGGCTTAAAAATCTCATCAGGACTAATTATATTTTGAGTATTTTCAAAAAAATCTCATAGAACCATAATTTTGAAGCTTCTCTGGATCTTGTGGCAAATTCAGTGGCCACGACTCTACAAGAGATATGTAGCCCCATGTATAAGGAAATTTTGAGACTGTTTTAACCAGGGAAAATGTTTTCTGTTCTGCTATTTTCTTTGAACTCAGATTATGCTGTCTCATTAGCAGTTCCTCACTGTCTGACTGAAGTAGGAATCTGGATGAAAATGAGCTGACAGCAACTTAATCTAAACAAGTAGGACATGGTAATTGCTCACAGAGAAAAGTACTTTAAAACGGTTAGTAAAAGCCTGTGGATAGGAAAGGAAGAAGCAGAGAGCTGGGGGGATGTTGCTCTTGAACTAAACAGGTGGAGCTGACTGCTGGTTTGGTGCTGTACTAGATACAGAGATAAGGCTTTTTCTAATATCAACTGGAGCTTAAGGTTAAAGCCCTTCAAGCTTCAACCTTCAGCACCAGTGTTCTCCTCTGTATTTCTTGCCCTAACCTTTACTGATAAGAAACTCCTGCATTTTCAGTATCAGTCCTGGTGCTTCATTCTGGAGCAGACCAGGAAGGAGATAATGCACCCAACACTTGCGCACTGAGGCCAGATATATACACTTTCATTGCCATTTAAATGTGTAGCTCCCCAGACACTTCACACTTGCTGAAGCCAGCATTGCCACCAGAAGAAGCAGTCCTGCCTGCCCTTGGCCCCAAGTGGGATGGATGTTTTCCATCCATCCTCCTCATTGCACGATCCCGTACCATCATACCAGCAGGTCAAAACACCTCTGATGGCTGACGTTTTTAACGTACCCCATGAGAAAACATGGAATGGAAATAGAAATCCCCACCCTCACTCACCACAGTCAATTTCCCTGAGCCAGCTGCCTGCGGAGCTGCCCCGGAGGGGCTGGGGATTAGGAACAGGGGAGATGGTTGCTACTTTTGGCAGCAGAGCCAATGTTGTTCTCTCTGCATGATAGAAAGGGCTGGCACTCCTAAAAGCCTCTCAAGGGTGACATTGGGGTGAAAGCAGAGCACAGAGTGGTGAGGTAGCAAGAGTGAACTGTATGCCACAATGATTGTACACAAAATTTGAGAGGACTGATGGGACCAACCCAGGGAAAGGGAGAAAAGTGCCTTCTGAGACTTATGGATGGGATACAGATGGAAGAAGTTTAATAAGCAATCATATGGATTAACTCTGTGTATCCATGTAGCCCATACAAAGAGGCACTGCCTCTCTGTGTGTAGCAAAGCCAGATTCTGCAGTTCTCCCAGGGAGGACTGACTTTCAAAGAGCCAGTGACAATGGCATCTGCTTTCGACTAGGCACCTGCAAGACCTTTAAAAACGCCAGGTTGGATAAGAACCCAGATTACGTGTTTGAACACAGGCAGTTGCCATGTTTCTGTGGTTATTATTCTGTCTTTCTGTATGACAGAAATTTAAAAGAAATGCACATGCATTTTAAAATTATGACAGACATGATAGACATCTGGTGTGGCATTGCAATTGTTTCAAGAAAAGGTGATTCGAGATGTAAAAATATTATGCAATTTTTATTCAAATTACTGAAGCTTATTTGGGACATTTTGTTATTTACTTACAATAAACAGAATAATTTTGAATTTATTTGTAATGATTGATTTTGACTAATAATGAAGTTTTACAACTCAAACTAGAGGGAGATCTCCTTCTTACATCTCTTAATGTTTTTAATGTGACACCAAAATTATAGACAAAAGCCTCATTATGCATGTATGTGAAAAGAAAATAAAAGAAAAGTGGATAGGAAAGAGAGATTACAGTCACTTAATCTGTAACATTTACACTAGTTTAAAATTAGAAAGCTGTAACTAATTATCTCATTTGCAAAGATTGAGCAAAATCTGACCAAATATCCATGACAGAGTCTAATTTATCATGTATCTCATATGATATCTTTTCCATAATAGCTAAATCAATGAGACCCAAGTGCCAGTCATTGATCTAATGGACAGATGGTGATTTCCATTTGATAAGGATTAAAGTTTTGACAACAAGGATGGCTAGAGGTACGCAGTTTTCTTGTGTTGAAGAGATCGTTGAGAATTGCCTTCAAATATTTGTACTGTAAATAAAGGTTGTATTCTTGTATACAGAGAAGACAGCCCTGCGTCTCACAGCCATTGCTGTTTATGCTTGTCAAGTGACCAAGCCTCAGTGCAAATGCTCCATGTTCAGCTTCACTCACAAAGTGCACAGTGAGGTTTATGGTGTTTGTTGTTTGCATGGAACCAGAATTTGCTTTCTGATGTGCTGTATAGGCAGGTGAGTGCATCTTTGAAAGCTGGCAACATCATGAGTAGGCTTGATAAGTATTTTTTCTAAATGCACTTTGTTACCCAGCCTCTGGTATTTGCAAGACAGCCCCTCTGACATTTCAGGACCACTGATGACATCCCAGGTGTCTGGATCCATCTACACAGAGGGCTGCTGCACACAGAGGAGGTGACTCAGTCACCACGGTTTTTCAGCCAGGCAGGTAGATGGCTTTCTCTGGTCCCAAATTTCTGTTTGCAGACCCTAACAGCAACTTTTACAGAGCAAAAAAATCTGAGTGTCCCACTAGACAAATATTTTTATCTTCACCAATTGCCACTGATTTGGTTCTGTTCTCCAGTTGGATTGCAGCATGGAAGCCCACAAAATGAATTTACAGTATTTTTTTGGAGGAGGATTCTTTGGATTCTTTCACTGAGGTCATTGGTTATAGGCCCTTTAGAGGCAAAAATTGCTTGTTTCTGAAGTCTTTGATGTATGTCCTAAGTAGGATCTCTCTAGGAAACAAAGGAAGTCGTGACAGTTTCCTTGTATGATTTCCCACAAGAAGAAAAAGAAATAAAAAAGCACCATGAGAAAGCATTCGTTGTATTTTGTTTCCTTCTGCTCATACTTTCATGTTTCTGCTGCTTTTACTGCTGTAAGTTGCCTCAATGGCTCTGGTTCCTGTCAGGTCTTAGAGCTGCAACCATGAACCAGAACAATGGGAATAGGTCTAGGACAAACACCTAATTGAAAGTAATAGCAGGTAAACAATCCCAAAATGTTCCTGTCCTAAGGATATTACAACCTGAGGAATAACATACTTGCTGTATTCTCTTCCAATGAGTTGCTAGCTCAAAATTATCACTGTGACTATGTATTTTTCCACAGAGCTACAGGGCAAGCTTTTTTACTAGAGAAAGTCTAGAGTGTACCTATATTCCAAGAATGAAATAGGAGCTAATAAGAGATACACAATGACAAGGAAGTAGAGTTAAACAATAACCTGATACCTGCTAGGATGGTCAGTCATGTTCTAAGCTCTGTTTTGTATGATAATTAATCTTTAAACAGCTCTGGTAAAGTCCTGATTTAAAACCAAAGGAGAAATTCAGCAAAGAATGTATAAGAACTCTGTATTGCACTGGATTCAGGCAAAGAAAAAATCATATATATTAAGGCTGGAGCAAACAGTGAATTACTGTTGCTGGAAGCTGCTCTATCAGAAACTGTGTGGCTGTAATATTTTCTGAGCCTGAAGGAGCACAGCTAGCACTGACAGCAGGGTCACAGGGTGCTGGTGTTTATTGTATAGTGAAATCTTCATTAAATGAGCACAGAAAGAAGCAGTGGAAAAGATTGGTTAGCAGGAAAGACCATGAGCTCAACAAAATTATACTCAACTTGGTGAGTATTTTAGAGAAGCCTGCTTAGACTCTGCCAGTCATGCTGGGGCATGTGCAGCAGCAGTGGTTTGGAGGGACAGTCTGTGCTGTTAGAGCAGCCTAACCAGTTCATAGTTATATTTAGACCCTGGCATTCATGTAAGTGGGGGCTGAAGATACAGGTAGGAAAAGGAGGACTGTGGCTGGGAGCATTTCATTCCATATTTGTCCTGTTGCTAGCTTTTGAGCTCGAACTCTGGGTTAGGATGAGAAGGAAGTGGAGGAATTTATTTCTTCTCCAAATAATGTACACAAAAACCATCTAAACAAAAGTCAGTGTCTGATTTGAGTAGTGCAACAGTCTGGGTATAGAAAGCCTGGATTAATTGCTATAAGGTGAAAAAGAAAACTTGATGAAGGCATACTACAGTTTCTTGGAGGTGCATTTCTGTGTTGAGAGCTGACCACAGGATGCTGCCATCTTCTTGCCTTCCCATTTGCTCCTGCTGTCAAACCCTGTTAACCCAGAGGTGTCTTGTTTCCCTGACACCCCTCCCACAGTTCCCTGAAAAAGGGACTATATACCCCAAATTTCTTTCCTAACTCATCCTGCCCGTTCTGTCTCTTTTGAGGACATTCACTATTAGTGTATTACCAAAATTTGCCTTTCTAAAAAATGTTAAGCTGCACAACAGAATTGGGTTTTTTATTAGTCAGCAGAGGAAGTCAGAAGCATTTGGTTAGATACAACTGTATAGTGCTTGTAATTTTTTCTTACGGAATATGCAAAAGAAACAAGTTGTCCTGTGAGTATCACAGCTTATGGAGTTTGATTTCCTACAGATTTGTATCCCATTTCCTTCCCTTACTCCCACCACAATAGTTTGGTCTCCCTCTATAAAGCCTCTGACATCTGTCAGGCAAGAAATTACACATACCCTAGCTAATCTGGATCCATGCATATGCAGATTGGGCAGCTGGCTACTACCAAGCCACATAACATATCACATCCGAGTTCTTCCTGCTCTCTTTTCAATGGGGTTTTCATGCTGAGTTTCTCTCCACTTCCCAGCTGCAGATTTTTTTTAATGAAGTTTATTGTCTCTAAGACTTCTGCTCCTCTTTCAAATTTTAGTTAAATTGCCCAACAGGCTAAGAAGTTATAAAGGAGAATGACTGGCAGAAAAGTGGAGAGCCAGAAGGGCAGAGGCTCCATTTCCTTAGCAAACCAGCCTGAAGTATTTCACTAAGATCATTCTCTTTAGGGATAATACAGTGTCTGCTTTATCTCTTCTATGACACAAACAGAAAATGTGAAAGGTTGAATCCAAAATCAGCTGTAAAAGATGGCATCCATGTCCCTTTACCCCAGGGTATAGTCGCATTTCTCTGTACCAGGAAGCTTTAGCCTCTCCAGGGAATAACAGTTGTTTTAGGTAGGGATTTCCCCACTTCATGTTGACACTTTCCCTCCAAACTGGCTGAAGTGTCATTCAGTGAGGCAGGAAATGATTCTTGGGTGATGATCCCTGTCACCAGGCCAGAGGACCATAAATTGGTATCAGTTTGGTAGCATTGTGTCTATTTCAGTATTGAACACAAAAGCTGGACAGCACTGGCAGGTAAGTTGCATGTAGATCCCGCCAGGTGTTTGAGAACAGAAGCACCTGGATTCTTTTTCCTTCTTTGCCCACTGGGGGTTGGAAGTAGGATCCTGAGCTAGTGCCTAACTGTTCAAATTGTTCTGGCTTTTACACTGAAACCCAGAGCATCATTCTTGCTTGTCTTTTAGCCTAATTTGCTGAGACAACCATGGGACTAGAAATTTTGGATGGCTTTCTTGCTGTGTCTTAGTGGAGATTAAAGTGTGATACATTTAGCTGTGAAGACTCTCAAAAAAGCATCTAGAGAACGCACAAAACCTATATATAGGTTTCCTTCAAAGGCGCTAATTTTTCCAAATTCAAGCAAATTTTTAATGGGGAGAACAGTAGGTACATCTTTTACTCCCAACAAATTGTCTCAGACAAGCGTCAAGTACAGGCCTGAAAGCTTACATCATTGAACTGTTTTTAAACCATTAGACCTATTTGACATATAAAAACATATTTTTCACTAGCATTCTCTTCAGAAATGATCTGCCAGTTTTAACTGAAACCTAGAAAAAATATTTTGACTCTCCAACATGGAAATTTATAATCACATACAGTTTAGCAAAGTTACTTAAATGAGTCTACTACCATAATATTGAGGTGTGACACACAGAACAGCCAGCTTTACATGCATGAAAGGTTGGTGGTAAAGCAAAAATCTTTGAATCTTACAACATGTTTTGCAAAAGCTGAGGCTCATCTCACTCCTATACAAAATTCATCCTGCTATGAGACAGTCCTCAGGTTTCATATTGACTGCAGAAATTATGATTCCATACCCTAAATACTGTATCAGAAAGAAAAAATGGCAAAGATATAATCAGAACCAGTGCTGAGATTTTCCCTTATGTTTGTACACCTAAGTTTAAAACGTTATTTTAAAAATATAGAGGATCTGAAAAATGCCATTATTGTACATAAGATTATTAATCTTATACTTTAATGTGTTTGAGCATATTTTTGCAATTTCATTTTCCTACCCAGAAGAAATAAAGGGAAAGGCAAACATAGTATTGGGGGAGAATTAAAGGGTACTGCAGCTGCACTGGAAAACTGGAGAGGCTTTGACATGGAGGCTTCATTAACACTTCCACTCCCTCCCTGTAGGGATTCATTAAAATGTCAGCTGTGTGAAGGTATACCCGTAAATATATAAATAATACATAATAATTCCATTTGCAGATTCCACTCGGGAATACTAGCCCCAAGCCATTTTAGTCTTGCTTATACCAGGAAAAATCATAAGCATTATTCTACTCTGGCATGACTCCACCGGTAGTAACAATGTTGGTGCTGCAATACAAAGCGGGCACATGGCTTTTCCTTCAGTATCCTCACACCAAACTAACATCCTGTGGTTTGTGAGCCCTGCAGACTTTGTTGCCTTCCACATCGCAAAGTTAAGAGTTGTGGTCTTAAAATAACACCAGCTCAATTTGATGTAATGGAGGTCTCCAGCTGATCTATCCGTGCATGTTTGGACTGGGTGGATGAAATCTCACTTCAGATCATCCCACAGCCAGGTACAAGAAGGCACTGTCATTAAGAAAGTACAGTTATATTTTGTGCAGTCCATCTTAGTTATAGTGTTGCCCAAAACTTGTGTGCCTAGCTTTGCCCAGACTATGAGGACCTGGCTAATTATGTCCATATATGTTTATCAGGATGCCTTTGTCATGGTCTGCTTTGTGTTTGGGCAAAGGTGAGAGAGCTCAATCTGGCTGCAGAGAGAGATGTCAACCTGAAAGATGACTGCATCTCTCAAGATAACAGTGCTAGCCAGCATGGAGAAAACAACAAAATGGGGACAGCTTCTTGGCAGCTTGTGTGAAAGGGGTGGGTGGTCTCAGCCTTGCTCATGGCAACCAACTGGCTGATGAAAACTCCCTGGCATTAATCAACACCCAAGTTGGCAATCCAAGAGAGTTTAGGAGCTGAATCACAGAATGGTTTTGGATGGCAGGGACCTTAAAAATAATTTAGTTCCAGCCCCTGTGTCATGGACAGGGACACCTTCCACTAGACCAGGTTATTCAAGCGCTGTCAAACCTGGCCTTGACAATTTCTCCTGAATATTTAAATCTATCTAAATATCTAAATCTACCCTCTTTTGTTTTAAAGCCATTCCCCCTTGTCCTATCACTATATGCCCTTGTAAAAAGTCCCTCTCCATCTTCCTTTTAGGTCCCTTTTAAGTACTGGAAGGTGCTATGAAGTCTCCCTGGAACCATCTGTTCTCCAAACCAAACACCAACTCTCTCAGCCTGTTTTCATAGGAGAGGTGCTTCATCCTTCTCATAATCTTCATGAGCTCCTGAAGAATTACTCCAACAGGTCCATATCCATCCATCTTACACTGGGTGCCCCAGAGCTGGGTGCAGTACTCCAGGTGGGATCTCATGAGAGCAGAGTAGAGGGGCAGAATCACCTCCCAAGTCCATCTCCTTCCTACTTTCAGAACACAGAGAACGTAGAGACTGGATTACTCTCTTGCTTTCCCAATGGCTCTCAAAGAATAGTGCTGAAGGCAAAACCCATGGACAGCGCCTTGGGAGACTTTGCCTAACACAGTCTGTATAAAACCCATTCCATGGGATTACAGTTGCCAGGGCTGTCAAGTCACTTTGTAAAAGCAGTAAGTTCCCTTTTAAAAGATGCTAAAGGAATTTTAAGGAAAAAAATACATAATTACTATAAATTCAAGTTTTCCATTGGGTCATACATCTTCATTTAACATAGTGATTTAGTGATTCCTAAAGGAAATTATTATAGTCCTTTGTTCTTAAACAAATAAGTTGTGTTCTTTATCCTCCGAAAAAGCTGATAATATGATAGGTGCAGCTCTAAGGAATAATTATACTAAATGGCCATGGATACCTCAAAAGACAGAATACATCTATTATGCAGAATTCCCTACAGAAATCTTAGAAATCTTATATGCATTGATTGCTAGTTAGCATTAGAAAGACTTTTGCAAGTTGACTTTACCAAAGCAGCAACTATTTGCATTAGCAAACAGGCAACATCAGCCAGCTGATAAGAATACAGTGGAGTAATGCAATTAATATAGCTATGTCTGTTAATTAGTGTTTGCCGACTGTCAAAAGAAGATACTGTTAGGAGACAAACTTATTTTCCTGATTAAAGAGTAGGGCCCATCTTGTTGAATTGAGCTGGACCCACTTTTGATCTAATTAAAGCTAGCAGAGTACTGTGTGCTGGAAACTTATGCCACTCTGACATAGCATTTGCATATTCATAAGTAAGATAGATTGATATTTTGCAATTAACATGGACCAATGAGAATACAGCCTAATTAGTAAACATGCTCTCTTTATTAACTTTCAGGTCCGGCCTTTGTCGTAGTATAAAGTAATAATGGAACAGGAAGTCCTTTTGAAAAAAATATTATGTCATGTATAGTTCATTCCTTTCTCACTCAATCTCCATCTACTTGGTACTCTTCTACGGCACATAGCCATTTAGTTCATGATTGGGATGGTGATAAGGAGAAGGAGATGTATGAGAGTGAAGAAGGAATATAAGGCCAAAGTACAAGTGGAAATGTTGGTAGATACAAAACTCAGCTATAGACAAGTTCATTAAAGTGCGCCTTTTTTTCTGATTTGAGTTTGCTGATTTCAAGTCAAATCATCAGGTTTGGAATGTTCTCCCAGATCCTCAAATATCTATATTTTTATATATAAACAATCATTTTAAAGATAAGATTGTAGAAATGACCTGCTCAGAATCAGCTGGCAAAATACTTAAAAAGCAAAATTTAGCTCTGCATAGAGCATACTACCCATGTTTTCCAGAAATAAGTCTCACATTCGTAACTAGTGTCCTCATTATGATTAAGTAAAATTAATTCTGTATGTCAGTGTTTACAAATTCATTGATTCTAGCCTTCATTTTTTCTCTATTTAAAATACACAAGGATAAGGCATTTAACTAGATGTAACACATCAGAAAATGGTTCACAAACAAATATTATGCAGTATAAACTCCCATTAACTAATAATGTAGTTGACATTGATTGAAAGTGATTAACTCTAGAGCTCTTTTTCATGTTGTTAGTTAAAATAAATACCAGTCTATAAGGGGAAAAGTTGGCATCTTCTCATTTTGCAAATGGAATGAACAAAGCTGACTTCTTCCTCATATTAAGTTAAACTAAAGGATTAGTAGATGCATTAGGGAGACACAGGAATCCAGGTAAAGCAATAATAGTCAATGAGGCAGTCTCAATCATTCACCTTTCCTACTTAAAAGAGGTTAGTTACCTAATGATAAAATTTCATGGTCAATTTAGAATATGTAATTAAATCTGATTGTAAACCTACAGCTATTTCTCTCTTCTTCAGAGGTCAGCATGGCAGTATAATTCCTGACCCCTGTCCCTGAGGATTTTCTTTTAACTGGCACCAAATATTATTTTGGAGGAGATATCTCTTTTCCCTAACCTTCAGTCAGCAGCTTGTTTCTGTGTGAGATCTGATAAGTCAGTCGCACAGATTCCCATCCCTAAATGTCAGTCATGACAGGAGCCCAGACCCCCATCACAGCCGTCCCCACGGGACTTTGGTGCTCGTTTTTCTGGTCTTTCACAACTTGCCTGTCTCAGGGGCCTGGTCATGAGCATGCCTGAATATGGGGGCCCAGCTTAGTGACATGCTGTCAGTGCTCCCACAAGGTGCAGTCAAGCATTTCTTGGAGTGGTCGCAGTGTCAGTACCTGCACTGTGTCCACAAGGTGCCACATGGGTGGAAATCCCCAGGCCGTGGTGAGTGTATAGTGTATGTGCATGTGTAGTCCAGCTCCACCAACCCTCTTCCCATTTCCCAGTTTCCTCCTCCACCCTTTACCTTCGCACTGCCAGATGTGCCTACCATTAAGCCAAATTTAGGACTGCTGTGTTCCCAAAATTCCTGAGGGAGGGCAATGATGTTGTTTGCTTTTCTCATCTTCAGAGTAGGATCCCAGTAGTGATGCCTGGACAGGTGATGCACCAGACCTTCCCAATGCTCCTTTGCAGCACAGGAGTTTCCCAAACAATTTTTCCTTCTTTCACCATTTCTGCACCAAAGCTTCTCCTTTTTGACCCAGCTGCAGGGAGGGAGGAACCAGGTATGTACTGTAGATGTCCCGTCTTCCTTCTGCCTCCTGCCACCACTGTCCCTGTAATGCTGATGCTGCTTGCAGGAGCTCCTACTCCTGGAACTGTGGTTCTAGCCACTCCCTCACTGGCTTTTACTGAACAAATAATTCAGTATTGGCAAGGACAAAAAAGTGTCTGGAATATTGTTTGCAATCAGCAGAAATTTATTATGACAGGACCACAAGAACAGAAAATGAAGATGCTTCAGGAAAAAAAAAATGCAGTAGCCTATGATGAACTGTAAGTAATGAAGTTAAGGCAAATAGTGATTACTCCATCTGCATAATGGCACTGTTTCAAAGGCTAGAAGAAGGATAACCTACATTCTGGAAAAGCATAGAGTTTGGTACAGATGGGGTAAGATGGAATTTTACAAGGCTAAAAACAAAATTCATGACAAATTCCTGCATCTGGGAACAGTCCTCTAAACCGAACCTGACCTGGAAACTTATCTCAGTCTGGACTCTTAAAGAAAGTGGCATGTTCTTTGGAGGAGTGCAATTGGGTGTGTTTATCTCAGACCTTGTATGAAGCTAAGAGGAAGAATATCTGACTTGTGGATGATGATAGGCTTCAGGTATGAACAAGGCATCTGATTGTTCTGCCTTGGCAATATTGAGGCACTTGTGAGAAATGTAATTGTGAAAAATTACAGAGACTGTGGTTTCTAGTATTTCCAATGTTAGGTAATATCTCAAATGAGATTTTCAGAGATGTAAGTTTAAGTGTACTTTAAATACCCAAGTCCATTTCTGTGGCTAGCAGTTAGGTTTCAAGGCAATTTATTTAAAAGTCTTTCTTTTATTACCAAGCCCTACATCTTCCAGGCACCCACCTGAAAAATCACAGTTTGAAGCCTAAATCATTTACTATAGCCACTATTCTTTCAAAATGTCTTAGGTGCCTCAGATGAATGGCTCCGTGTTAAAACTTGATAAATTCAGATTAGTGAGGAATTATAATTATCTAATATCAAAAGCATTTGACCACTGGAAGAATTTGTTAAGAACTGCTTTTAATTCACCATCTCAAGTAGCTTTTGATTCGAGATTAGATTTTCAGAAAAGGAAATGCTCTAGTTCAAACAAGTATTAAATATAAGAAATCGGTATTGTCTGTGCTCTTGTTGTATCACAGTTCAGATAAGCTGCCTACTATAGTCTGCCCTGAAACCTGAACGTTAATCACTAACTTAACATAACCTTCAGTTGGAGGGGGGAAATGACCTTGATGTCTATTAGCTAAAAAAAGCAAAACAAAAGAAAATGAACAAAAAAATATTTCCATAGGCTTTTAGGTCCCATGATCATCTTCATGAGGTGATTAACAAAGAAGAGTATTCTGTATAACTGTGGCCTTAACAGCACTAGCCTGGCCCAGAACAAGCAAATGAGCAGTGATACAGGTCAGCTGGCTGGCACTGGCAAATAGAAGACAGCACAGAGGAGAAGGTACTAAGTGAAAATGAAGGGATAACAAAGATGATCTGTCAAGTCAACTGTCCTGTTTTGAATGCAAAGTAACATAGGAACTGGGGAGGAGATTGCAGCTCACACAGTTTCCCAGTCCTTCTTGAAATGGCTCATTTTTACCAGAGGAGAAAAGTAATTTTGTTCCTCCTCAGAAAAGACCTAAAAAATGTAGGCTTCTAATGCCCCTTGAGCACTGATCTCTCATTCATTCTGAATAGAAAAAGTCAAATTTTAAAAAAAAAATATAAAATAACATCTCTATTTCCAGACTCTCCTGGGCATGATGACAGGGGTGGAATGAAGTCTCTGAGCAAACATGAGGTATCACAAAAGTGCTGAGTAGGAAACAAGAAGTGGGACTGCACAAGGATGTTAACATGTCTGAAAATCATGTCCTTGTAGACTACAGAGATATTAAAGAGTGCCCAAATATCCTACTTTCTACAGCAATTATGAAATTATTTTTCTATACCATCATGAAAAACAAAACATCCATGAGATTCATTTTCTTATATGACTTCATCCATCTCTTCAAGGACTGCAGAGACCTGTAGTGGAGAATGAAACTTTTTCTTCAACACCTCCTCCAGTATACTGCTGAATAAGTATTCAGATACCAACACTGTAACCTACAGTTTTATTTATAAAAATCCCAATTTTTTAAGGATCTGTTGTGGTGTTATTTTTGTTTGGGCACTTCTACTGCCTCTTACAGGAAGAAAGCTCTACATCTCTGACTTCTTTCACAGTTCTTTCAAATTGTGGATTCTGATCCTACTTACCTCATTTTTTTAAAAAATGAAGGGCATTAGGTACATTTCTACTGTGCTATACTATTCATCTTGCATGAAAAGACAAAGCAAAATGGCTGCCTTGCATGCTGCAATTTGCACTCTGAATTATTCAAATGCTTTTTCTTTCTCTTTTCATAGTTTGATGGTGCCTGAATCAACTCAAACAAATCAAAGTGGGTAATAAATTGATACAATTTCCCATCAGTCTTGCAGAAAGTCTCATTCAAAATAGCTGCAGGTTTGCCAGTCCATCACACTATGAAGACTTCCAGGGTGATGCATCTGATGCCAGTGAGTCACTGCACTTTTGTGCTGGGGCTCCTTGCACTTCAGGACTACAGTTGCTACTTTATTGCACAAGGGTGTTTCAGATAAGGCTCTGGTCAGCAAGATGTTCTTGTTCAGAATGGCAATAATCCCATATATTACCAGAATACAGTAGCATATCTTTATCAGTCTTGTGAATGTAACACTTTTTTATGTAAGAGATTTGACATCCTCATAGCATGTTGTGTGCCAAAACTCTCTGTCAGAACCTAATTACCATGTGAGTTTTGATAATGATATAAGCATGAATGGAATCTTATAAATGCAGAATGTTTAGTTTGCACTTGCCATGCCATAGAACATTCGAAGTATGTGTGTGTGAGGTATAGTATGTATAAGGATCCTACATTTTTTAAAAGCTTGCCAAAAAACAGATGCAAAAATAAAACATGGACATGTGGAAATTTCCACATCTACCAAGGGCTTATCATCTTCTTATGGATCAGAGATTCTTGGGAAGGACAGCCAGCTGCCCTAACCTGCTGGAGATGAATCCAGGTATCAGAGAGTTAAAACAATTGCTCATTGGTTTTCTCAGTTCCGATTTTAATTTGCTCGCTTTTTTTTGGACAGCTCTGTGAAGGCAGTCTGGTTCGCTGCTTCACCATACTAATGAGACTCATCCATCTGCCTCTGTCATTGCCAGGCTCTCTTTTCTGCTGGAAGTCAGAGATGAACGCTCAGGACAGGTCCTTTCTAGGCTGCAGTACTTAATCATTTCTAAACACGTTAGATGGCCTCAGGCAGTGAAGGCAACAAGCATTTAACCCAGGCTTGGCAGCTCAGGCTTCCACATAGGCTGGCTCTAAGCCTTGATAATGAAAAGTAGCTGTGCTTTTACTCTCCACTTAACCAGATGCTCTTTGCTTCTTGGGGCAAAAGGTTAAATAGATATAAGAACCCATGCTAGTTTTGAAGCCTTTTATTAGCAGTCCTTATAGAAGTGAAGTAGAGCATTCTGCTCCCCTGACTACATTTCTCTCAGAATCCTGTATTTAGGACTGTGTCCACTAACTAGAGGAATGTAACCTCCTCACCCAAAGCTCATTTCTTGTTCAAGTAACAATAAATAGAACCTAAAGCCCACTTTGCCACTTAATTATTTAATGTTCTATTTTCATCGTAAGAATGGATGAAGGAGACATTACCAGTTTTGTTTAACGGTGGCAACACCTTATATTAACAGTGCAGATAAAGCACTTTTTCCACAGTGGCTGGGACAACTGATTTATTTTTCCACTCCATCTACTGCTCCATATGTCTCTGGAATCTGCCTTTTTCCCAGAGCTCATGTTAGTATAAAGCAATTGTCTGGGATGTGTAAGAATTAAGTATCCCATCATTCAGGCTAGACATGCAATTAGAAGAGTTGCACTAATTTCCACTGCTGAGACCCTGTCACTTTAATTTATCCTTACTTTCCTGCATTTAGGTCTTCTCTGGTTTGAGGCCAAGGGTTTTATATAGTTTGAGGCAGTGGTTCTGTAATGCCAGAGGTGGGGGGGAGGAGAAGTTGGTGAATGTGGGTGGGAGGGGGAAAAGAGCGGACAAGGGGAAGTGTTAAGGGCAAGAGAAGAATAAGAACTGGCTGAAAAGAACAAAACTGACATGTACACACTTAAAAGATCTAAAGCATGTGCCAAATAATGATGTGTGAAGCGGCTGCAAAGGAAAGTAAAGCTTTCAGAGAGGAAGTCTTTATTGAATTGCAGCACTGGTCATGTGTCTCACCCAGGATTATTTTCTTTTCTACGTAGATGTTTAGCATTGAATCTCAGCACCAGGGTTGGGTTCAAATGGCTTGGCGGAGAGCACTGCCAAATCTGTCCTCTGCTCTGCTTCAGGTTTCCCAGGGGACAGCCAAGGCTGCAGGAACATCAGCTTCGGCTCAGGTACCCTCTCCCTACTCCTGCTGTCTCCTGCACTGAGCTGGCGGAAACCCTTAAAACGGCATAAATCTGCCAGTGCACCACCGAGCTCCTGGATAAAAGTCCAGGATAACCTCAGACAAGAATTTTTTTCTTCATCTAGTCTCTCTTTGCACAACATTACTGTCACAGTCAGGATAAAATTATTCATAGATCCAACCGGTAAAGCTTGAAAAAAACCCTCAAACTTTCCAAGCTTTCATGCAATGAAAATTCTCTTACATATCTTTATAGAAAACAGTGAATCACTTTCTAATTAGGAAGAGTTTTGTATCAGATTGTATACATGGAACCGTCTGGGCTGATTTGTGTGTTTGTCAGTCCAGTGGAAGGAAATGTGCAGGAAATATTTGTTAATATTGGATGATACAGAAATACAGTACTATAGTAAGTAGTTCTCTTGCTCCATTGTTTTTCAAACAATTATTTTAAAGTACCAATGCAATATACTTCAGTAACTTTAAGGAAAAGTATAAGGAAAAACTGGCAAAACCACATCTATACTCATTAAGTCTTTTTTAGTAGAGTAAAGAAAATAAAGATATAAACTGTCATTCTGGACTTGCATCTCTGTGATGACATATTTGCAATTTGTTTTCATGTTTTCTTACTACTAGGGAATATAAAACACTATATTAGTCATATTTATTACTAGTAAAGGTTTGAAGAGGACTAAATAATGTTAATAAATTACTACTACAACTTAATTAAGTCAGTGGCTTCATATAATAATATCCATCCATTTGGATTGTCTGATGCAAGGACAAAATCAGCCATGTCAAGGGAAGGGCTTGGATTAAATATAGGTGGATCCTGGATTTATACTGTAGATTCTAGAAATTTAAATCCATGTTCTGAAACATATTGGTAAAATGGAAGGGCAATTGGGCAACTAAGTGCCTTTGAAGTTCTGAGATTTTGTGAGTGAGACCTACTGGTGAGAAGCCTGAAAATTAAATTTTTCATTGTTAGTATAGTTTTACGCATTTTTAAATGCTAAGAAAAATTCTATTATACTGCCCATGTGTGTATCAACTGAAGTTGAACTGTACATTATTATTTAATTGGGTTTATACATTTGTGTTTTGAAAGCTGTCAAGGACAAGACCCTGCTGCTGGACCGTATACAAACACGGTGACACCTTCTAGCTTGAGAGTTTAAGCTCTATGGATAAAATAGAGTAAGGACAAAGGAACAGAAATGGATGATGTAATTAAAGTGAAGGTAATGATGGCTTGAAAACACTGTAGGAACATTGCAATCGTACAGATATTTTTTATCTCAACCCTTACATTAGGATGCAACCAGGACAACACAGATCTCTCACCATATGTGCATGGCTAATTTCCATTAAATCATTTGTGTTTGGGGACAGCAGAGAGGAATGGGATGAAAAGCAATTCAAACTAAGGTCTAGAGACGTTGGGGGGGGGGAGGGGAGAAGATGGGTGTAGAATCAAGCAGGTAATTGCCAGTATCTTTCCTCAACCCTGTCTTCACCAAGGTTTGCTACCCCTCCCACACTCTCCCCCTTCTAACTTTTATGTCCTGCTCCATCGTGGGCATGATGAAGAAACCAGCCTCCACTCAAGCCTCGCGTGGGCTCCTCGCTATGTGTTGCAAGGCCTTCCTGTGTCTTCTAATGACAGAAAGAGACTGGTGACTGTTCTCAAAACAGAAGTCCTCAACCAGTTTGTTCTCACCACATAGTGATTTAGGCTGTATTTTGCTGGATAGCTTGTGTGAAAGTTATGCTGGACACTGTAAAGATCTTACTAAAGTCAGATTTGTGTTTTGATGAGTTGTAAGTAATGGCAAGTCTCCTTCTCTCTCTGTCCTCCTGCGGTGACTGTCATTTAAAGCAGCCCAGCTGATCCCATCTGTCATACCAGAGATCAGCAGGAGAGTGCAATTCTAATGCAGCCAAATCTTTTCTTATAGAGGCCATTTTTGTAAAAACTCAGTGAAAAGAAAATCCAAGCCTCAGATAAGAATACTGAAAACTCAGTATTCTCAAGATGCCCCCACAAAATATTTAAGGAATATGTGAACTTGATTCGTAGTCTCTTCTCCTGCATGTTCCATACTTGCCGCATGTGTTTACAAGAGTAAGATGAGAATATCTTCAGACACAAATAAGCAGTATTAGCAGGGTAATTCTGCAGAAGTATGCTTATTCTTCCAAGGCATTTGCATAATAATAAAAGAAGAAAGGTATATAAGGTAAACTACATATCAGCAGAATTGTTTCTAAAAATGAATGCTTTTTAAAGTTTTCCAAGAGGCAGTGGGAGCTCTTTGAAATCAATGAGGTAATTAAGTGGTGGAAAAACAGAACAAGAGAAAAAGGAAAAAGGAAGAATATAATGCTGTTAAATGCCCCCTTGCCCAGGGGCTACAGCATTTATCTGGAGCTTGGGTGACTCTGGTTTGCATCCCTGCACTGTTAGAGTTTCTCTATGGGATTTTTGGACAAGTAAAATCCTTTTTGTGCCTAATCTTACCTGTAAAGCAAGAACTGCAGTATTATCCTAATTCTGGAAGATGTAATCAAAGTTTTAGAGAAGTGCAGAACAAGTTTCCCAGAGGTCCTGTGGTTTTGTAACTCCTGTAAATGAAGCAACAACATCCCTCCATTTCAACGGGAGTTGTTACTATATACTAAATTCTACTATGTACTAAATTCTTCTATTAGTCCCTATCTAGGAGGGAAAACTGCAGGAACTAGAAAGAATAAATCAGGAACATTCGTTCCAGGGCCCACGGCACTGCTCAGAGGTCCTTTGTCATGAAAGCACATATATGTATATAACAAGCTCTTCCATGCCCAGATGTGATGATGGAGACCTTTAAAAGTTCCCAACATAAAGGGATGGTCTTCAAATATCCAGTTATCAAGAATAAATAAAAAGATCAAAAACTTTGCATTCAGTGAACAGTGTTTGCTGTCTAATGCATAATGTGTGAAAAGTGCTCGAATTGCAGCACGCATTTAATTTTTGGTAATAAAACATAAAAGATGCATTTTCAGTCAGATGATTCCATGATAAGCTGTCTCACACTGCAGGGAAGAATATAGTAATAAAATGGAGGGAATTAGCAAAATTATCTGTGTCTTCCTGGTCCTGGCCCTGAAACCAATACCACTGTTGGCATCTGGAGGCTGCACCTGTCATGAGTTATGGCCCTTGTTTTTACAGGAAGGATAAAACTGATATTTCAGTGCTATTCATCATATGTAATAAACTCTCCGCCTTTGTATAAATGCATTTATATGCAGCTATTGGAAATAAGTACAGGAAATACAAGCACTCAACTGTATATGTTACACATACTTTTTGTGATACTTTCTGTTGCTAACAAAATAAGTCACTAGCTCTCTTCCAGGGGTAGTTTGGCAGAGCTGAAATCACAGGCTCTGTGTCATGAAAAAGCACAATAGCCTCTTTACCCTTTAAAGTTAGAGCTTTGGCTATTGTATGGGCTCTGAATTGCCTGGCCAGAAATGTGGACCCAGGGTTCATGTCATCCCAAAATATTTGGTCACACAACCAAATGCATTCTGTTCACAAGGGCTGTCAAGATGTCTGAGTGAGATAAATGTCTCATTTTCTGATGATTTCTTATGAATGACAATGCTGGTGAGTAGCGGAGCACAGGAGGCAGCAGGGCCCCATGGGCTGTATTTGACTTTCGTGCTCTTCCAACAGCCCACCCAACTTGCTGGAGCTTGTTTTCACACGAGCATTTTGGCGCACATCTCTCTGCCTCTATACAAGTTTTCCTACAAGCTGGTAATGAAGATTCAAGCAACCTTCCTAGCTTCTAGGATGAAACTCCATCCATTGTCAAGCTTCATCTTCCTTAATGTAGGGATATGAGTTTGCCCCATGATTTCCTCAGTGAAAGATTACTGTGCTCCCCAGATATGGGTCCATCCAGAGGGGAAGAACCTCTAAATTCTGGGAAGAACCCTCCTACCTCTTACCATGTTTCTGACCATGATAGCTAGTTACTCTGGAGAAGTTGGTTTGAAGGTTAATAATCAGGTTTCAAATAATTAAATACCCCAGAAATACATTTTCAAACTGTAGCAGAGTTGTCTTTGCCCTCCAGTTATAAGTGTCAGTAATCAGTAGTGCCATTAATTCTTTGGAATAGTCTTAATAATTTCTGTATCAGCAGCGGGGAATAACATGAATGCTGTAGTGGAGTATTTTAAAACCAGAATAAGGCTGTGAAAAAACAAATTAACTTTTTGGTTTATCTAGTTCCTCTGAAATCAAGGGAGTTATACTCTGTTATACCACGCAAGAAGCCAAGTCATTTAAAGCATTGTATGATTTAATAGTAACTATGCCAAACTTGGTTGTGCCAGAGGGGTTGTACTAGAGAATCTCCAGAGGTCCCTTCCAACCCTAACAATTCTGTGATTCTGTGAATAGAAAACAATAACACTATGGAAGGGGAAGGTGGGCTTGTTTTTTTTCTGATTCATGCATATTATATTAATGCTGTGGAATCACATAGTGGACTGTGAAAAATAGGTACTTAAAAATCTGGGTTAATGATTTAGGAGTGTAAACATTTTAAGAAAATTGCTTGGATATCTGTAGGAATCCTATACAAAAAAGTAATGCTAAGTAATATTGTCTAATTGCCTCTTTTCTGTAATATGGACTGATTAGAAAAAATAAATAAATAGGCAAGCAAGAGAACAGCAGTGCATTTGCTCATCTGAATTTTCTTGTTTTCAGGGGCTTTGCAACAAACATGAACCTTAGGTTCTTCATTAATTAGGCCAGAAACACTACAGGTACACCAGTTTAACTTTTCTAACACTTTCCTAATTGTTGTTTGTAGGAAAGCTTTTTTTCCATTGTTGATTTAGCCTTTCCTCTGTTATTATGAAGGACAACATATATCACGTTTACTGCAAAGTGCCAGGCAAGCCAGGATATTCAGATGAACAAACCTGGATGCTTTAGAGGTTTTGCCCTCTTGAAATCACATCTGGAAAATAAAGGACCTAAGTATCAATACTGTAAGGTTTTAGTTTTATATCAGGCATAAATCTTAACAACCTGCACTTAACAATGAGCTCAGATTTTAACTTAATCTTTGGCAGGCTGAGAATTAAACCAGCACACACTCTGTTGTGTCTTCTCTCCCAGGCGGCTCCTTGAAAAAGGCACTATCTGTGCCAGCAAGCTTAAAGGTTTTATAGTTTGTGAAAAGCAGATCCAGCATTGCCTAGGTATGCCATAGGCTCCCAAAAGACAAAGAATTGAGTCTTGCACTCCCCAGCTCTCTTTGCTTAAATAAAGTTGCTAGTTGCCTAATGAATGTTAGCTGTAATACTCCCTGTGGTCAGTGGGGCTGTTGTTTAATGAATTGCTTAATGTGCTTGATTACTGTTACTATGTGGAATGAGGGAAATAGCCAGAGAGATTTGAAAGACCCACTGGAGAATACGATGAAAATGAATTGGATCAATAAGAAATTTTTGCTCATCTCTGAACAACGCATTATGTGCTTTATTGTTGGAGCTGGGGATAATGTAATTTTGTGGCTTGTTGTTGTTCTTTTTATAATTCAGAAATATAAATCTCATTTGACATTGGGTTTTAGGGCTGGCCTTCCTGGAGTTATAAATGTTCCCCTGACTCCAGTCCCGGTTACTCACATAGACAGATAAATTAATTAGGAAAACTTTTATGCCAATTACTTTATGCCCTTGGCTTTCATATGTTTCTGAAGAGCGGCAGCTAATTAAAGATATGATTCATAATTACTGGTCGATCGAGTAGTTGAGTAATGGAATCAGGAACTGTTCCAAAAAATTATCCATCACATCATTACTAATTGTTACATAATACATAAGGATGTAGAATTCAAATAAAAAATTACTCACATTTGAAAGATTCATTCAATTAGTAGGTTTAGGATATTTTTTATAACAATTATAAACACAAGATAGTTCTCACATTTTTAAAGATCACAGAGGTTTTATAAATATTTATAATTAAATAGGAACATAATTTCCAGTGAGTAAAGGACTCAAGGGCCTAGCTGGAAGAGTGAGTTAGTAGTTAGTGAATTTATGGAAGCTGGAAATCAAATCTTTGGGTCAAATTAGGGCTCAAATGAAATGAATATGATGGTGTCTTCCTAGTCCTGCCACAAAACTGTTCTCATTTGGCAAGCATTGCAGGCTAATTTCTTAAGAATAGAAGAGCTGTTACAAGTTATAACTTGGCACTGAACAACGCACAGAAATTTGCACAGAATTTGTCAACACTCATTTTTCACAGTCAGCATTTGCTGTCCTAGCAAGAAGATGATAACAGATACCACAACCTGGTAAAACTGGTGGAACAGTGAAAAAAAAAATCCTCCAGCTCTTCCTTGCTAAATTTGCAGATGTTCTGTGTTATCACAGTTTATGAGCAGTCATGACACTTCATCAATAAAATATGTCTGGAAAACTTAAGTAAGGGTTCATTCAGTAATTTAGATACCCCACAGGTAAGCCTGGGAAATCTCTTGGTTCAGTTTTCTACTGGTTCCTTAGAGCTTAAAGCAATTGTGGAACAAAGTCTTGTACATATATATATATATATAATCTGCTAAGCCTTCAGAATAACCCCTAAACCTTAAAAAGCAGGGCCAGCAATACTTGCAGCATGAGCCTTCACAAAAGCTGTGAAGATGTCCCAGCTAGAAGTTCAAAAGTTACTAAGAGAGCACCTCAAGAACCCAGAATAATTTTGGTTGACTCAATATGTATTTCAATTTCCTGGAGGGCCTGACCCTGCATATCCTTCACCTCCTTCACTTAAATAAGTAAGTCAGATCTACAGTATTAGCTTTTTCACCTACTCTGCAATGTTTTTTCTACTACACTTGGTTGGTTGTATATGATTAACTTAACCTACCACTCATTAGACACATGGCATATGGTTTGGAGGAGGATTAATAAATGTTTTGCTGTATCTGAACGAGAGAGAGAAAATGAATGAAAACAAACTTCCACTTCTGCTTGCAGCTTTAAAAGGCTATTTAGCTGCCATCCATCTGCAGGTACCATGTGCTGCCCTTCTGAATATCACCAGGGAACAAAGGAGAATTCAATTAAACATTTTGTATTCTAATTGACTTGGATTGCTATAGATATCTACAGCAGCTTGTAGGAGAACCCAGCTAATGGATGGGTAAGATCATTCAGCAGAAAAATGTCCCAAACTCCTTAAAGTCCACAGCAGTAAGACAGACAGAAGACGGCCAATGGGGAGATGGACCAGCAGAAAGCAATTGGCCCCTTTGAGAGTCAACAGTGGAGGCAAACCTCGTGAAGTCCCCATGAGTACAGGGGTCTCTGATGAACCTTTCTCTTACCCTGCAAAGATGTTGCAAGGAACACAGATGCTTTTTTTTTTTTTTTTTAAGGAGCCCTTTTCTAATAGTACTACATCTTTTAAAACTCTGTTTTGGTGTTTCAGGAGTCAATACCTCCTGATGAAGTGAGTAGAAAGGGTTTTTCCACTGCATCAGGTCAGCTGAGCACTTGGGGGGAGAGGAAGATGACAAAGTGATGCATAGAAGTCTGCAGAGGTGCTAAGGATTGCAGCTGTTGAACTAAATGCTTTTAAAACTTCAAAGGTAACATCCTAGGGAATAATAAAGTGCAAAAACAAGTAATATACAATCATGATATTATATTAGATGGGAAATCAATACTGAACCTGGTAGTCTTATTACAGTGTGTTTCTATCATGATGGTTAGTCAGAAATAGCTTTTTGGGATTAATGGTGACAACCTCTGACCTGTCAACATCCTTATCAAACACATGCCTGGCAGAGGCACAGATGCTCCTCACCTGCAACAGCAAAGCACTGTGTAAGGGCTGTGTACAAGCCAAATGAGGACAGACCTTCACAGCTGTAGAAAAATATCAAGCCCAACACAGTATATAACCTTAAATCACAAAATCCATTGAAAATAAAAAAAATTAAAAAACGATCACTTTGAAATGAATTAAAGCTAATGTCTCTGCAGAAGTTTTATTTTTAAACATTTCAGCTGCCACACTGCTTGTTTATGAAACAGTATAAATGTATTTGCATAAATGGAGAGGGTGAGGAAAGATATTTGAGTTTGATATGGTTAGTGGGTTTTATGGAAGTTTAATTTCTTCTAATTTTAACACTAGAATTAGATGTTTCAGTTGTCTGGATGTTTGTCTAGAGCTAAAAACACCATGGACATATGTCAGACCTTCTCAAGGTGCTGCAGGGCACAAAAGCAGTCAGTTCTGAGTACCTTTGGGGCAGAGTCCTCTGCTGTTTTTTGAGGGGTTTTTTGTTTGGTTTTTTTTTGTTTGTTTTGTTTTGTTTTTTTCATTTTTTTTGAAGAGAAGAGAAGTTTTATGGTCTATTTTAAGACATTGTAGTCTGTATCTTAGAAAAAAAATTCATCTAGATTACTCAGTGTGTATAGGGTACCTTCTGACTTTAAAAGGGAAATAAAGGTTATTTTCATACTAGTTTTTTAATTACTGTACAAATTCAGTTAAAGCAATTGAAAAGGAGCAGTTTTGATTTAATGGATGAAAAATTACTTAGACTTGCTCTCATTATGAAAAAGCCTTATAGCTCTTGGTGAAATGAAGGCTTTCATATTTGGTGTAAAATCATCATACCAGTGGTAAATGCTGCCAGGTAGCAAATTCCCCTATATGTTATATATTTTATATAACTACATGAAAACACAGGCTTAAACTACAAAAATCAAAACCCCTTCAGCCATGTTTAGTGCTTGAAAAGTCACATAACCAAGACTAATTAATCTCCTGTGGTTTATCAGATCAAATCAGTAGGCAATGGATTTTTCATAAATATTTGGGGTCACAATGCATTTCACTTTGATACACTTAAACATTTGATGACAAACATTATTTCAAAATTAAAAACCTGAACCATCATAAATGTCAAAATGGAAAGTTTTCTTTTTCTTTTTTCTCATAAATAAATAAAGATAACAATATAGACATATAAATACAAGTTAATTTAGTTGCAACAGCAATTTTTTACTGGAAGCCCCTTTTTGGTTTTTTTTCAAAACAGAAACATTTTCAGGCAACTTGAAGAACAGCTGATGGGCTTTAGTCCATAATATTTGAAAGAAGCTACAGCTTCCCTGAATTATCCATAAGAATGGAGGTGTACAGAGCTGCAAGAGGGCAAAACGGAAGGGAGAAGAGAGTGGAGAGGTGGTACAGGGTCCATCATTTCTGTGTTAGCTAGAAATTTCCTACCTACAACCAGTGTCAATTAGCAGCACCAAGTAATTATGAAACTGTGAAGGCTGTCATTTCTGTCTCTGAAATACTTCAAACTTGAGACTCTCATGCAGGAACTTTCAGGCAAAGCAAATATTTGTCACTTCTTGGATTTCAGCTAATTATATGCTTTCACCAGGAAGGTGCTATTTATTCTGCATGCATGAACTTCTTTGTGGAATAAATATTATTTGCAAAACTACAAGATAACATGGTTCATGCTTGTGTGTGTCAACTGTAATAGGCATTATTAAATGATATGTACCCTCGGAGCACATTTCATCATTACTACCTTTCTGATGTCAAATGCAAATGTCTGATGTTGCAATGGATTCCAAATAATGTCCTAAAGCACTTCATATGCCACAAAGCTCCAGCGACAGCAGTTGGGTTGTGTGCCTATAGCCAGTGAAATTCTGTAAGATTTTATGAAATGCAAACTGGTTCTACGAAGAGAGGTAAGATCCATTATCTAAAAATTGGACTAAATTGCCACAGTCTCAGGGCTTCACCAGCTGGTGCAAATTGAGCTGAAAATCCACTAAATAGCACACGTTGCTGTGACCTTTTCATCCTCAGGCTCTAGTCTTGGAGCTGTCTCCTGAGCACAGGTAAGCGTTAACACATAGCATTAGGAATATGTGGTACAGTACTGCAAGATCTCCCTGTCTCTCTCCTGATCCTCTGAGACTTTCCTCCCTGCCTCAGTGTGGTCCCCAGGGTGCCTGAACCCCTGGCACCTAGGGAAGTGACAGTGACAGAAGGCTGCCAAGTTCAGTCGGCAGGACTTCTGCAGGCCCTGAGCAGAGGCGAGAAAGTCCTCTGAGGCCAGATGAGGTAAATAGCCATGGGATCCTTCACAAGGAGAAATAAATGCCTGTTTATGACAGCTGTTCTCCAAAACCACCACACCTCAAGCACAAGCAGTGAGACAGGAGAGACATTCTTTTCCCGCTGCTTCCTTGTGCATGTGATGAGAGCTGAGACGCTCTCGCAGTTCGGGCTGGTGGTGGCGTACAAGTAGGTCAGATCAATAGATGCTCCTTGCAGTAAAACAGACAGCTTAAATTATTAATATTATTTTTGAAAAATAAGGTGCTTGTTATTACATGATTCATGCTTGAAGTTTTCCAAGTACTTAAAACAGAGTCCTCATGATTTACAAGTAAGAACAGATTATTAGTGTCTGAGAATTTAATTGACTGCCTCCTCCCGGCCGTTGACTTCAGCAGTAAATTTTTTTCCAGTTACCTGCTCAAAATAGAAGCATCTGCCCCTTAAACAACCAGCATGGCTCAAGGATGGGAAAGCATCTGTTTGTTCTCACAAAATACACCAAAATTTGAGGCTAAAAGCCTCAATCTTATAAAACTGGCACTGTTGGAAACAAATTGCTGGACACCATGAAATCTCTGAGGGGCAAAGAAAAATCAAAGACAGTTTCTAATATTTTTATTCGTAAAACTGCTCTCATTCTAAAATTAAGAGGCATGTGGAGTATTCGGGTTGAGGTGAAGGAGATGGGCAAGCACAAAGAGTTTGTCTGCAGCACTGGGAGTCTGCAATGCCACACAGTGACTTTCTCTAATTTATTCAGCAGTGAATTCCAGCCAGATCTCCTCTCAGCCCTGTTTACACACATATGTTCTGATGTACAAGAACCCTCTTCTCTCACATAAAAGTTGACATACAGATGTATAGCATGCATGCTGTACATTCCTACTTGGCAACTGATGGCACATCTCAGCTCCACCATGGAAGTAATCCCCATGTATGTATAATTATTGTTAATGAATTAAGTCCTTGAATTTTGAAGATTCATAAAGATCTTTATAGTCTCCTTTGACACTTGAAGGTAAATATTTGCATTGTGCAGTTCAAATTAGATGTGCAATGCCTGTTAAAAATAATGGAAGCTGGAAGTCTGGTCTTTCTAATGATTTCCTTCTTGATCTTTGTGATAGCACAGAAAATACAGAGAGCAGGTGCTCGAGTCCTCCTCTGCTCCCCTGAGGACGAAAAGATCTGTCGGCAAAGTCACCCCTAGGGTGGATGAGAACATCCTTTCCAGAGAGGGAATCTGCTAAATAAATGGTCCCCTTCCCTTGTGCTTCCTGAGTGATAACAGGCACTTTCAGTTCCCTCTGCATCACTGTGATACAGACATTTTGTCACCTACAGCTATTCTATAAATTATGCTGAAACATTTCTCAGGTCTTCTGTCAGCAGGAAGGAAGACCATTGGTGTTGTCACAGAGGGGACGCAGGAAGTGGCTACAGGGTAGCTCTGTGCCCTGAAGACAGTGTGAGAACACCAACTTGCTGTGTTAATGGAAGATGGGGAGCATGGGGGCAAGGAGGCTCCCTGAGGTCTCCCAGAGCACTGTGCAGCCCTGCTCCTCGGTGTGAAGTAGCCAGTGAGTAGCCAGGAAGAGAAGCTAACCAAACTACACAGAGCTCCTCACCAGGCTGCCTAGTGCTCTTCTCTTGCCTGAGCTTACCCATCTGGGTCTGTCTCCACCACAGCAGAGTTGCCCTCAGTCCTTGCCCTCAGTGAAACCTCTCAGATTTGGACCTTCTGTGAAATCATTCAGAATTCCCAAAATTAATTGCAGAAAATGCATTTTGCTGATGGGGCCAAACTGTCCCACAATACTGGGAAGGGAGGAGTGGGTTTGGTGGGTTGGTGCTTGAACCTCATCTTTTGCCTCAACAGCCACGAGATCAGCTGGAGTAGAGACAATTTATCCCAATACAGCCCCCAGTCCCTCTGAGCTGTAAATCATTTGCTTACCACTGAGGTTAAAATATTCATCCCATGTGAGGACCATCCAGCAATGCCTGATAAATGGGGTTCCACCATCCTGCATATAGTGCCTCCCAAGGAGCCCTTAGCTTTAGATATTCCTGCCCATGGCACAGAGGTTTGGGACTAGGCGATCTTTAAGGTCCATTCCAACACCTTAACATTCTGTGATTATGGGTCTGTCTGAGATCTTAAAAGCCATTATGGTCATCTCTGTAGTGTGTTAGGACAAATCCATTGCCCATAACTGTTACACCAAAAAAAAAAGGGAAAGTTACACATTTTTACTATAACAAAAGTCACATCTTACTGAATATACATTTTAAAAATTGAAACATCTGGTGCCGTGAAATATCTGCAGTACATAAGGATGACAGGCTTACTCTTCTTGACTAAAACCAATAAAATAAACCCATGATTATGACTTCTCTGTGTAATGCTTTCAAGTAAGTCATCATTCTATGGCCAAGGTATACATTGATACACAGAGATTCATGGACAAGTGCCTGCTACTATATACAATATTACCAGTTCCCTACCAAAGAAAATAATAGAACCATATATAACGTAAAGAATGGCTTGAAGCCATATTGTGAGTGACTCAGGAGGAGGGAGAGTTAAAGAAATTATGTGTGTCACTCACTCCTAAATGTTGTAGTTGTCTGGTCTGTCACTCCGATGCACTGGCTTTGCAAGCTTTTAGTTACCTGTAAAATCCCATAATAGCCTCCAGGGTGGGCAAAGAGGTGGGAGGAGGCTGGGAAAGGGAGAGTGGAAAGAAAGAAAGGAGGATTAAACTGAAGTACTACTGTCAGTGCTACATTTTCCCTCCAGAGAAATCCTTATCGTGTACCAAGTATCACAAGTGTGTATTTTATTGAGGAGAGGGAGAAGGAACAATCAGAAACTCTGTCCCATTGTATCACCGTGAAAAGTAGTGGCGTTTTTTTAAAGGCAGGTAAGTCTGGCTGGAGCAATTTCTCACTCCTTTTAAGGATCTTATATGTGGTTCAGGATGCTACAAGGAAAATACCCAAGCCACCTTCCTGCACCCTGTGATGTGAAGGAGCAGGATATGCAGTGGCCTTTCTTTGACTCTAGGTAGCCCAAAGATGGCACCAGGTAATTCACCCCTTGGCACTGGTTTACATTCATAGCAGGTTGTACAGAGACACCTGCTCAGGCCCAGTAGCTTCATGCAGGTTCAGGAAGAAACACATTATTATTGGCTCCCTCAGACTTTCAGGCTTTCCTTTCAGGGCAATTTATTTGTGAAACCCACAAACCTATCCAACAGGGAAGGTTGGGGAAAAATCTTGGGTGTGGAGAGGATACTCATGTCTTGATTTTCTACCAGCAAATGGCAAGATAAGACTGTATTTGATCCCTTTTTAACTGGACCAATCCAGTTGCAGAGGAATGTGCTGGGTTGGTGAACAAGTAACATCACAAGGGAGTATTCCAGACTTCATGCATGTGCTTTGTTTAATGACTGGGAAAGTCAATCTATTTTTATTTGTTACACATAAAGAGAAAGATTGAGCTCTACCAGTCATGGATAATTATGCCTTATGTCTCACTTTGACAGTGGCTTTCTCTGAAAGCTACACCTAAGTTATGACTAAGCAAGGGATACCATTTTGATAGATCTCAATCAGGAAATACCAAAACAAATTGGGATGGATTCTTCCATTGTGTCAATATCTTTCTCTTTTTCAAACAAGAAATGTGATGCCTCCAATTTCACTGATTACTAGTTTCAGTGTCAGCCTTATCAAAGCAATGATAGGCTCAATACAAATGCCCTCCTAATGTTATTTTCCCAACAAAAGTTGTACCTGACCTGTAGTTTTAGAGAGTTTAGAAGACTAGATCCTATTTTTCTCTTGGCTCTACCTGGTTTTTAACTAGCTGCTTAATTTAATGTCACTGAGAGCCCTCATCCAAGGAGCACTGCAAGACTGAGCATTTCCCTATGCTTTTTTTTTCCTTGTGTCAGGATTAGAATTCACTTATGTTTAACTAATTCAGTTCTTTATGTCAGCAAAGCTGATCCTAGCTTGAACATTAAACTTTCTGAAGATATGGTTGTCCACTTTAGGACAGAACAAAAATATTGTGCCTGACGGTGTCTGGCTCTGACAAAGCTCAATTGGCCTTTTTATGCCCTCCAAGTAGCAAGGTTGGATTCTTGCAAATGTGCAGTCACTGTCAGAGCTGCATAATTGAAGGACTGACAGTTCTCAAGACTTCATTATTATTTTTTATTAGGGAATCTGTTGGCACTGTCAGTTTTTTCTGATACTTTTCAAATACACTGGATACTGGCAGCTGAGGATTCTGCATGACAGCTTGCATTGAAGTATCAGAGTATTTTTCATGTTGGTACAGAAAGACAAAAACTGTCAACATGAACAAAAAACAGAGCTCAGAGATGGTTTTATATATCTAAGTTTATTTAAAACTTAGTGCTATTTCGATTTTTCATTCACAAATTTTAATTATATGTGAGCAAAGGTTATTGTTAAACATGTAAGCACCAAGAAGAATTTAATATCTCTAAACAAATACATAGTAAGAGCATAGTCAGCAAGGGAAGAAGTTTCCTGATTCACAGCTATTTTCTTTTATTTAGGTCACCACTAGAATGGTTTCATCCAAGCCTATTTTTTCTAATGGTTCCGTACTGAATGATGCCAGATCATGAATGGCCTTATATATCCCTTCTTTATAAACAAGGAAGCAGAGCCTAGACAGATTGGTTTTGAGGTTGATCTAAAGCAAAGTCTTTAAGGATATAAAGGGAAACTGCTAAGGTTGTTCGGAGAGTGTATTTTAAATGCAGGAAAGATTTTCCTTGACTTTGCTGTCATAAAGGATTGCGTTGAACATGACCAGCAACAAAACACTTGGCATACCGAGAGCAGGACTTTCAGATCCCAAACACCCAGCAAGGAACAAATTGTGTTGAACACAGAAGCAGGAGATGTGGTTCTTTGGCAGACCTCATGAGCAGTGATGCCAAACTCTGAGCTGAATTACCAATGGGGAGTCAGTAAGTGTGAATAGCCCCAGATAGGGTTAGAGGTCTTCTTTTTTGAATGAGCACCGAGAGAAAATAAGCAGTGCCTCTACAGTACTGCAGAGCTTTTATAAAATTGACTCTTCGGAGACACAGGTTGATTAATTAAACTCACTAAAGTGGATGTGATTAAAATTATACTGTCAAAGCAAGACAAGAAAGATGAAGAAGAAAGATTTTATGTAAGGAATCATTATTTGCATGAAATCACTGTGAGTTCATACAAAGGGTTTATTGAATGCACATCGGCCAAACTTATTGATGATTATGGATTTTCTGGATATGCCTCAAAAACAGCATTTTCACCCCTGTATAATTGCTTTTTTTTTTCCCAACCATTTTTATAATTTTATTAGCTCTGTGGCTCCCATAGTATAAGCTATTTTTTGAGAAATACTATAGTCACATCAACAAAAAAGTATTCTAAATAAAGTAAAAATCATCTGATAGCTTAATTTGTATTTAAATTAGCTGGATTTTTGGAGTTCTGTTTCTTTCTCATTACTAATATTGTAAAAGACAAACAGGCCATAAGAGGATGTACATGTTTAAGTGGTGCATGACTGTTAATGGTACTTGGGGATCAGCCTACACAAATAATATTTGTTTGCCCAGGTGGTGACTGCTTACTGCATGTCATGACTGACCCCTTGGTCTCCATGGCAACAACCACAGAATCGGGTTCCAGGGCTGTTTCCAGGTAAATATGGCCATGCTTTCAGACCCACTGGAATCTCTCACCCTTCATGTATATTAACTATGAAAATAACTCTGTGCAATAATTGTCTATGTTCATTTCCAGTTCTTCGAAGTCCATGGACAGAAGGTGGCAGTGGGATTGTATTTAAAAATCATTACAGCCCTTCAGGATTTTAGCTATCTTTTTGATGGGATACTTATTCTAGTGGATGGGGCAATGAATGGGTAGAGAGGAAATCTGCTCATCCCAACTCTTCTCTGTTCTGCAACAAGTCATGAATCACCTCACAGCCTTGTTTCCTCTGTTCTCCATCCTTCATCAGTTTTGTATGTGTCAGCTTTAAGATGTTGAGAGAAGTAAATATTTTTCTGCTTGCTTGTAGGCTGCTTGGAGCAGTTATCTTTTTCAGTTTCTCTAAGTGCTAATGAAACTGAAAATGAATTTATTTTTAAAGCTTGTAAAAATAATTAAGAAGGCAATTTAAAATTTTCCTTTGTTGTTCTTAGGTATTAAAATAGTCTTGTAAATTCATGTCCAGTGATATAAAGACTCTGCTATGCACACGTTACCTGATCTCCAGTCCTGAAAATCGGATTCACTGTGAAACCAACAGGACTGGCCAAGGAAAGACAAGCTAAGCATATGTGTATGTATATGGGATAAGGTCTTTTGTTATAGACTGTTGACAGGTGTTGCTGCAGTTGTTCTCTGTTTGATAGAAGGATTTCCCATTTCCAGAAACAATAACAAAAAAACAAGCACATTTTTAATTAAGAAAAAGCGCTTTTATAATTCCAGAAGTCCTTCCAAGTTCTTCTAAAACTTTAAATAAAATTTCACTGTACCTCATTTTGACATTTTTGACAGAAAAATAAGACAGTTTATGAAAAAATAACAAGAGACAAGTAAATTGTACACTTAAGTATTGTAGAAGCCAATTCTTCCACAGAATAAAATATATGCTGTATATGTACTTTCAGAAGTGCTCAGCTGTATGGCCAACAATCACTGTGTAGATAATTGCTCTTCAATGTACAGGGTCCCTCAGACCTTGGGTTATGACCTACATACTCATTTTCAGCTCTGACACTCAGGAACTTTCTCTTGGGACAGAGGTACCAGCATAATGGGATCCTGCATACTGCCATGTGCAAGCCTCTGCAGTTGCCAGAGTGAGGAGGTGTGTGGAATTTGAGGAGAGCATGATGGAGAATGAGCCTGCAAGGGGAAGAGCCAAGCCAATGCATGCATAGAGATGGTGCATCAGAGGAGAGCAAGCTCACGGGAGCCATGCAGGATGGCATCAACTGCAGTTTGCAGACAACAGCCTAGATGGGGGCATTATTTGGACTTATTTGATAAATTTAGAGATTAGCTTCTCATGTGAATATGTACTGAATGGCATATTCCTTTTTGCAAGTTCACTCTGGTTTTATTCATAATTCCCTTACATGTATGTAGAGATGCATAGATAAGATAAAGGTAAAGATTATGAAGATAAATGTGGTAAAGATAGATTATGAAGAGACTGTATGTATATGTGATCACTTTGTAATGTATTTATACATGTATAGGCATAAAACAAAGTGATAGAAAATTATAGCACTCCTGTATTATGTGCAGATTAAAATGCATCCTTTTGCCAACAGGTCTCCCCAGAATAGTTGTGCAAACAGTGTATATCTCTCTGTCATGCAATTGTGGGTAATTAACATATGCAAAACACTACAGTCCTGCTAGAAGCTACCCAGCCCTCCCCTGAAATTTAGGCTCTATTTATTTACAACAAAATAAAGTGGACCCTTCTGGAAAGAAACATGGCTTTGTGGCTGCACCAATGCTGTCGCACAGATGCTTTAAATCTTTTATATCTCCCAGACCTCCAGGGGCTGGTGTTGGATGGTATTGAGCCAGGGCCAATAAATAATTTATGCTAAGTAGCAATTTAGTTGTTTGGCTTGGGGTAAAGAAATCCAAGAAATTCATAAATAAAGTTCCCATTTTTGCTGTGTTCCAAAAGTTAATTTATGTTACTCTTCAATTAACTAACATAAAGGTGAAAAAATATGACAGGCCTTAGGTAGAAAATAAAGCGCATAAATCTGCCGTATCTTAACTAGTGGTGCTTTAGTGATAGTTGGTGCTTGCACTTGTTTTCTTGTTCATCTCATTCACCTGTATTTGCCTGACCCAGAAAAATGTAGTAATTAATTTCTAATATTTCCCCTTTGAAATACACAAGCAAACCCAACATATTTTGCTTTGCTCTTTGAACTAGAGAGTAGGTACTAGATTTTGGCAGATGTTTTGGCAAAACAGACAAAAGAGGAAATGTATAATTTGTGGATAAAATCTGGTCATCAGATGGTCCCTACATTCAATGGACTACATTTAAAACCAGATCCACATACTCATTAATGTCCTTTATGTATACACACATGTATATACAATGCATAGGATTTAATGCATATAGGATTTCATTTAATATATCTGACTTCTTCCCTTAACCTAAAATCAGATGTTTCCTGACAAAGACTTGACTTTTCTTCAGCATCATTCATTACCCTATTGACACTGTGTGTACTGTTTAAAAGGATATTCTTTCATATATGTAAGTGTATGATGGTTGCATTCATTAAACACTATTGCTACGTTGGGAAGAATAAAATGATATAAATATATGCTGTATCTGGTGTACAAAATTCAGAAGTTGGGAAGACTGGAGGAATGAAAGGCAGAAGACTGGATTCAGGTTGTTCCAGAATAAAAAGACTATGCATGTGTTTTCTGCTTGGATGTTTGCTGCAAGCTCTTAACCATAATATTTTGTGAAATTTTGCAGTTAATATTTCTGTGTTTAGAACTTCTGAACTGTCCATCTTTCTAGTGAGGAAGTGTTAGAGCAAAGTGGGGCATCCCACGGATTTCACAGGTTTTGTTACTCACAAGAAGAATTCTGACCATGGGTGCAAGGAGCTCATTTCAGGGAGGTTGACTGTTACCTATTTCTACAGAAACAGATTCTGACTATCCATATATAGAGAAAAAATTGAAACATGATTATGCAAGAGAGAAGGACCAAATCCTCTGCTTCTCTGCAGCACTGCACAGTCACTGATTTCGGTGAAACTGCACTGATTCAAAGCAGTATCATGTCTCACATTTTCAACTTTGAGGCTCATCTTTGCAATTACCAGTAGTCTGAACGACAGCATTCAACATCCTCCCTTTCAGGATGCAAGGAAAGGGAGGCTTCTTTCCTCCCCTCAGTTTCACTCCTGCAGAGTACAGTGTTGCAAACATCCTTCACCACAATCAATGTCTTGTTATAACTTCAAGGGCCCTGTAAGCTTCAAACCTGTTCTGAGGTGAAGTGGCATGGAAGAGTTCAGGCACAGATACTCAGTTACTTGCCTGTTGTAAAAAAAAAAAAATATATCTGACCATTTTCCAAAAGAAAAATGGTTTTGAAAGAGATTGCATTTGCTGTGATAATGGGACCAGAATATGCTTCACTATTCACTATAATACCTGTTTTCTTTTTCTGGAGGTTTCTGTATGATGAAGATGAATTTAGCTCTGTACTTCCTGAGATAAAAAGAAAATTACATGATTGATTTCTCTTTTAATTGCAATCCAGAGTATCTTGATTTCTGACTCTCACTTTTAATAATATTCCAGGCAGTGTTCTCTGTGTCAATGGCACAGAGGAGCTCTGGGGTGTTTGCTGCATGAGTGAGCATTACCCTTTTTCCCTCTTTGGCTGACTGTGGACCACAGGTCCTGGGCCCAGGAGGAACAGTCCTGAATTCTTCTTGAGCCTACTTTTTAGAAACAAATTTCAAATTTGCTGGATAAGAGTTTGGAAAAGACCATGTAATTTATTTAATGGAAGACAAGGTGTGAATCTACTCATTAAAATTCATAATGAGATGCATCTGGCATCTTAACACTTCTTACTATTCTGCAAATAGACTTTGTTAAAGGCCATTTCGCTCTTTCTAGCAGGACTACATGGCACAGATAAAGGGTTTTGAATTACAGAAATTAGAATATGTTTTCAAGTCTATTACCTCCAATTTCCATTCATTAAATGATTCAGTGGGAGAGTTTCTGTTTTAACTTTAGTGACCTCTAGCAGGGACATCAAGCCAAAGTGACTCATGAAGAAGATTTTTAAGTCCCACATTTTTATATATACATTTAGAAACAAATAGAGGGATGGCAAAAAAGCAGTTCAGCCTGTTCCTCTCAGCCTGACTCAGATCAGATTTCAACCAAAATAATGTTTCCTCTAAACATGTAGTGGGAACAACTAAGTAGCATCATTCCATTCTTTTCTGAACAGGTGTCCTGGGTACAGATACAAGGGGGTGGAGCTGTCAGTTCATTTTACATCATAAGCCAGGGTGTGGCCAGAACCAGAAGGGAGCCCATTTTGTCTGGCTCACTTGAGCAAAGGGACCAGCAGACCCTGGCACCTCTCTCATTTATTGTCTCTCCCTTGCTGGCAGGGGGAGGTGGGGTGGTGTTTTTGGAGTTTAGTTCCCTGTTGGCTGTCAAAAGCAACACAACAGGCCTCCCTGCCCCTGAGAGATGTTCATTGTATTGGAGACTCAGTGAAGGAGCCAAGGGGAAGCACAGAGCTTTTTAATTTCTGGAGTGAACAATCCCTTTTACTCCATCAAGGTTAAAGGATTTGGGTGAATCAAAGCACATTTTCTGTTCACATCTGGTTCTCACTTCTGCCTCTGGAGCTACCAGAGACCAATGCTCTACATTTTCCTCCTTTCACTGCTGCTCTCTATTTTCTCTTTTAAGAAACTCAAAGGGAAGTTAGGAGGCAGTTTCAGCCCTGAACAAAAGAGCAAAATGCTTTCACACTTCCACCCCTTCTCATTACAGAGGCAGTGGGGTAAGGAGGTCTCCTGGCAGCAGATGTTATGGTAGAGGTCTCCTCCACCAACTTGGGCAGATAGAACAGGAGTCTCCCATGTCTCTTCCTCTGCTCTCCCATTACTCTGCAAAAGTCTGTTTCTCAAGTGACTCTTAAAAGAGCCAAAGTGCTTGGTTACTTGGACTTTTAACATTTGCACTAATGATGGAGGGTAAACTAACATAAAAACAGAAATGTAAAGCAAAAAGGAAGGTATTTCTCCAGACACAGAATGCTCAGGAGCATTAGTAGTTCAGGAGCATGCATAACTGAAACTGTGTATGCATGGAATTACATATAGATACATAATTGTGAGAGCTTGATCTTGCAGAACATGTATTTTGTATTTTAAATGGATGCCATATGGGATATATTTGCTTACAGTCTTAGAGATAAACTACATCTCTAACACATCTTTCTTAATTTAAACATTTTCTGAGTAAATTAGAGGATTTATTCCATAGAGTGTGCTATTGGGTAGCTCATGCATAAATTGGTTCAAAGTAACATATATGCTATGCGTATCTCCAGCTGATTTTAGTGAGGCCGCCATGTAGGAAATATGCCACCTGTGGTCACCTACATGTGTAGTCCCACGTTAGCTTTACACAACAGAAAACAATCTCTATGCAGAACACAAATTACCATGGTCACTTCTCAGAGGGGTATGATGTAATTCACGTAGCAGATTTATGCATCAACTGTCCTCATGAAGGTGGGGAAGTGAGCAACTGGATGTGTGAAGCTGAGCCCTGAAACCACTACAGAGTTGCCAGCTGGAGTTAAACCACAACACTACCAGGACATGAGATTTTTTTAAATTATTAATCTCTGTGTTGATTCTCAGGTCTTATGTTTCACATCTGCATATAGTAGGTAAAGCCTATATATTTGTAACTTTGCTGTACTGAGCAACAAGAAAGCTAATGCAGCCAATTCAGGACAGGGAGAGGTTTGCACAACATGCCCTAACCAACTACCCAGTTACTGAAGAGGGAAGTATACACATAAATACCAGCTGGTATTAGTAAAGGAAACGTAATTAAAAATATTAAAGAGTGTTCATCATAGTAAACGTTCAGAAGTGTTTATGGTACTTTCACAGCATCTGTTCAGGACTCCATTAGTAATTTTTTTTTAAGTCTTTTTCCCCCTTTGAACCTTCTTATGTGATATTTTTAAAATAATTCATAATTCCCTCTCAAAGTGTACTCAATTTCTGCTTTCAGCTTTTAAATAAATACCGCATATCTACATAGTCTCACTGGTTACAGCTCACCTCTGATCTGCTGCAGAGCTCTTGGGCAGATCAGGACTGTACACCTGCAATTTAAGCAGGGCATTTTCTTGTGTGGACATCAGTGCAATGTTGAAGAGTGGTGTTTCAGAAGCAGGACATGTGTTTTTGAGGAATAATACAGGTGTACTTACAGTTAGTCTTGCTGCTTTCACAGTGGTGCCTAGATTACTGAAGCAGGATAGAGGAGAAAATATGCCTCAACTGCATGGACAGAATGAATTAAGAAAATTCTTCCTTACAAATTCACATAGATGTGTTCAGTTCTTTTCATGTTGTTGAAAAATAGAAATACTTTCTTCCATGTAAACTTCTGCATCCTGTGGACCCTTCTTGACCCACCTGAAACTAGCAGAAAAATTCTATTGGATTAAGTAAAAATCACAGTCAGAATTTCATACATGGGAAATAAAAGCAATTATCCACTAAGCCCTGTGTTACCACACTTCATTGATGCAATTTGGCATTTCAGATAGTTTTGCTCATAAACACAACAGTAACAACCCTGGTATTTCTAGTGAAAACCACAATTTCAGATACAGATTTTTGCTCCATGTTAACCACAGACCTGTATTTCTTATGTTTGTATATTCTAAAATCAAGGAAATAATTTTTAAAGAACGTAAAGTGCTTTAGCTAGTAAAATATAAAAGTTGCAGTTTTTCTCTTCTGGGGAAACAAAGGAAAAGCCATACAATATATTCAGTGATACAAAATGTGATAAGTGTGCAGGTAAATATTAATAAAATATATATTGTAAATGAGGTATCCCTCACAATTGCAAATTTCCATTGATTCATTGCTATTAAAGGTGTAGAAGATCCCCAAGTCAAGTCATCCACTTGATCCACTGTGCAAAATCATACATATCAAAATTATTATTTTTATCTGTTTCAGTTCTTTTTCCATTTTTTCTAAATTACCTAAAAGCTAAAATAAGAGATGATCAGATGCTATGAAATCATATGGAAAATATTCACAAAACAAGGATTTTCTCTAACCCAATTTTAAACATCTAAGAGTTGGTCTTATACCCCATGACAGTTAGTTTCTTATAGTGAAAAAGGAAAGACAGGTCTCTAAGTAATTCACACCATTCTGATGTGGGCGCCTAGTATCAGTGAGAGGAGCCACCTTCTCAAAGTCCTTTTCCATCTTCATTGATCAGAAAGAGAGTTTAGATAACTGTGCTAGATCAGATACTACCAACTCTCAGATGCTGAAGTTTAGGTAATGATAATCCCATTCAGTGGTTTTATTTTCTGTTCAGGCCTTTTGGAAGTGCTAAGAACAATCGTAACAGTCCTTTCTTAATTTTTCAACTATTTCTTCCCATGTGTTTTTCAGACTTACCCAAAAACATCTTCAGCTGTTTTCTCTGCTTTCCACAGTGTGCAAGTGGCTGTGTAAGTCTCACACTGCTGTTTCACTTGCCATCTCAGTAATTTTAATCAGAACCATCTCTCCAGATGATGCAGCCTTCCCTCTGCACTGACTGAGTGCTGGAGACTCTTGCTAGATCTGTTTCAGTATGGGAATATGCTTGTCTTTTTCAGGACTCTATGTAGCCAAGGCACTTGCACTTGCAAAAGTGAGGCCTAAACATTTCTGTTCATAGACTGACTCAGTTACCAAAGGAAAGACAATGGGATTAAGAGATTCCAAAACAGCCCTGTTCACCCAGGCTGTTTAGCTGTCTAAAGATTAGACTCTGTCAGTGGTCAGTGGAAAAAGAACAGTCTCCAGGTTGTGGTTTATGCCTCACAAAGGTTGCTGTCAGAGGTGTCCATGAACCTCACTCAGCAAGTCAGACTCTCTCTCTTGATACCTAACTCAAAATGAATGCCTGATTTTTAAAGGGCTGTAGCCAAGCAAGATGCACTCACCACCCTGTCAGCCCAGTGCTCAATTCAGCTTGACTTTTCAGGGTATGGACAGAAGCAAAGTAAATCCCACTGCTCCTACACACTGAACACCTAATTAAATTAATCCCAGCTTTACTACTGTGACGTATTTATCTGCTGTATTTGATGTTTTATTAGCACATAGTAGAAGTGTGGTTCTAACTGAAAGAGGGTTTTTAATTTTATTACAACAGAATTCACCCTGAGTTTTTCCTATAAATTTTTGGCCTACAATTTTTGTCAAAAAAATATTGAGGAGCCCCTATAATGTAGTTGTGTTCTTCTTATAGAACTATAGCACCATGATGGCAAAATACAATTGAATTTCCAATATTTTTCCTTCTTCAGCTGCAGACACACACAACAGCTCATGATACAACCAGTATTTAAAATATATCTCAGGTGGACCTTCAGTATAATACTCTATCTATTCATAGAGAGAAACCCACCACTATTATTGTTATTGTTGTTACTATAATTATCTTTACAGATAGGTTAGGATCAATCCTGAAAATTAAGTTATTTTCCTCCAATTCATGCTGCATGTCCTCAGTATGTTGTTGATATTTGATGTCATTTTCATGCATGGAGTCATGTCTTTCAACACACTATGCAAATTCCCTGATAGCAGAGAGCAAAAGAGCTTCTAATTTCCAAAGATTTCCAAATCCATGCTAATTCTGAGTCTTTCAGCACTCAGATGTATTTGCTAGTATTTCCCTACCCTTCTCATAAAAAATTCTCTTCTTTTTATACATATTTTTAGTTATGGCACCTTCCAAAATTTGGGCCTTTTATCTGTCTGGGTTTTTTCCTCTCATTTATCATAATTTTCTGCTATGTATCTGTCCAGTTATCTTTTTCTTTCCTTTAATTTCTGTTTCTTAGTCCCCAGATAGAGAATGAAATATTAGGTTTGTCAAGCGTATATCATTGTTTAAATGCCTGGAGATGATGGGTTAAACAGCACAATCAATGAAACAAACCTCCAGTGCATTGCAGCTACTGCAAATGATGTTCCCTCTGGCTGTTTAAGACATACCAAGTCAATAACCTATTAATATCATACTCTGCTAGGGTCAGCGCCAAACAAGTCACACGTCTTTTCAAGGCATTCTGCTTATGAGGGATTAAATGAAAGGCTGTTGGTCCTTTGGTGGCCTTAAAAAATGTGGTTTTTTTAATCTTCTTGCAAGATTAAACCTTGTTGACTGAAATAAATTAAAAATTTAAAATTGATCAGATAGTAGTTACTGTAGCTACATAAAATCATAGAGCAATGCAAACTGCACCACCAGTAATTCACATGGAACCATCACCCCTCTCTAGAATCTGATAATATTTTGCTGATATAGACTGCAAAATAAGTCAGCCAACATGAATTACTTTGCTCTCTGTATATAGCTCTCTGTGAAAAAATGTTTAGTCTTATTCCTGAAAAGAACAAAGTCTTCTATTTCTATATGTCCAAAATAGACCCACGGACTACAAATAAGTTATGCCACTTAAAGTATCATCTTATATTAATATCATTTACAGTCAGTTTTATTTCATAAATCAAAGGCTGAATTTTATCCAAGATGCATTTTTTTATGTCACAGAAGGTCTCTACATGCATCAGGAGAAAGATTTTTCTACTATATCAAGCTCTAATTCATTGAATGAATCTGCAGACCTCCCCATGATTAATGCAAGTGATTAATAAATAGTATGAGACAATAGTATACAATAGTATGGGAAAATGTTGTAAGACCTTCTGAGAAAGCAACCTTCAGTCTGAACTTTGTGAGTACAAGCTGTGACATTTCCAGCTCTAAAACTGATGTGGCTCAGGAGAATGATTTTTGAAAAATCCAAATCATATCACAGCAGGTTCTAAAAAAGGACTTTCACTCTAAAATGAGCTCTTGGATTATGTTATGCCCAAACTTGTACCTGTTCATTTGAATAGGCTGCCTACTTCCAGGCCCATTGTGTCCCATTCTGAACTAGAGCTTGAATTTTTCAAACCTCCACATAATGAGCCTTTCCAAGTATGAACACAAGAGACTTGAGGAAAACAACATATTGGGAAGATGTTGCCAGGAGATATCAAGAAAGCTCCCAATGCCAACCCACACATCATTAACAAACCACTCAATTCAAGGTGGTTAACAGGAAAATATATCACCTCCTCTGGATAAGGTTGCAAAACCAAAATGCCTGGGTCGCTGCACATGTCCTGTCCAGCCCCTCTGGTCTCAGAGAATGTTCCCACTGCAACCATACATGCAACAGGCATTTTAATTGTGACCAGGAAGAGTACTGTATTACTGGTTGAAGGTGTAAGACGAGTATCTAATTCCCATCCTGACCCTGGACAAAAATTGTTCGCAAAACACATGAATTTGAAGGTCTCTCAGTTGGCAGTCGCTTTTCATTCAGAAGGCTTGAAGAGAAACTAATGAGAAGGTGTCCTAGCTAACAACAGAGATGTATTTAAGTATTCTATGACCACCAGCTGTGGGGCATTAGCTGTTATGTCCTGCTATGACTCACCCCTGATAACAGACAATGGCCATCAAGAACCCACCCCATGACTCATGGACTTACCTCATCCTGTTGTGAGATGCTCCACCCAGGAGGGAGGAGCCAAGCATTCCCACCTGGCTATAACCTGGCCTCGAAGTGCCCAAATTAGCATTGTCTGCTGGGCTCCCAGAGGACAAGAGCTATTACTGGCCCTTCAGGAGGAGACCAGACCTTCCACAGGATCACTGCTTCAACTGAACTACTTCATTTGGACTGCTACCACTACCTGAACAAGGTGTCAGGTTGTATCTGACTTGTCAGTGCTTTTTCCTTGTATTATTACACTTATTTGTAATTTTCCTATTAAATTTTAATCCTGAGTTGTGATCTCCCACTGGTTTGTTTTCAAACTAATACAGAAGGAGGGTAGAAACAGAGCTGAAAAACAGCGGTAATTAATCTCCCAGATCAGGGATAAGCCTGATCTGATTCATCCCATGTGCCCTCAAGAAGAGTGAAGGTGAAAGTATCAAAAGGTTGGAGCTCAATCCTGGAAGGCGGTGACTCATTCAGTCCAGTACAGCAAAGCATTATTTTCATACAATGTTTACTGCCAAAGAATAGTTTCACTGATTTAGGGAAGGTATGCTGAATTAATGTCAAACCAGTGGTTAAGGTCTCCTTGTAAACATCTTTCAAGGCTCAGTTTCTAATTTAAAATAAATGAATAAGAACCTTGATCAACACCAAGAAATAAACAGTACGTTTGGTCTTCTCCTCACACAAGAATTTACATAGGGTTCAAAATACATTGGCCCAAATTAAGCAGAAAAGAAAGAAAAAGTACCTATCTCATCCCTGATTATAAAAAAAAAAAGAACTTCAGGGGCTTGCAGTAAAGCCTTCTGGCAGAAAGAAACTTCAAAATCTATCCTTTTTTTCCCTTAACTGAGAATCCCCCTTTGAAGTACACTGCAAAGGATTCTGCCTGTCCCCAGAAGCCCTGTGCAGTGCCGCTAGCCATCAGCTCCCACCACTTCTGAATTAACATCCCACAGACATTCCGAAGGAGCAGCACACCTACATTTCCTAGCAGATAACTTATTTAGTATATGAGCTCCTGTTACCCACCAGGCCAAAAGAAAAAGCACTGTACCCCTTTGGTATTATCCCTGATCCCCAAGAGGAGGGATCAGCTCTTCCATGAAACATCAAATAACACATTGCAGGCACAGTGGATTTGTGTGTGTGTGTGACTGGGTTGTGTAATTTCCACAATGCTCTGTGGTAGAGTTTGGGGCCATGTTGCTTCCCTGCTGGGAAAGTTTGCTCTCTGCATCCCTATAAAGCTTAGCATTCATGAAAGCATTACAATTGGCCAGATTTCTCCCCTTTTCATCAGCTAGACTGGAAGACTGATCCATCTCTTCACACTTCCCTTTCTGGTTATGATCTGGACAAGGGCAGCAGCACCCAGTGCTCATGGGGACTTCTTGTTATGCTCCATTCAAGGGGCAGATGTGTCCCAACACCTACTGCAAAACCCTGATCAAGACCAGCCACAAACATGAGATGTGAAATTGAATAAAGAAAATGGTTAATCTAGCCAAATTTTGTTTTCTGGAACAACCACCAAAGTGGATTTTAGGAAACAAAAAAAAAAACCAAAATTTTGGATAATGACTAAATATCCTTCCCAGATGCAAAGTGTCATCTTAAACCTAGAAAATGAGTGATTTTATTTCCTGGCCTGACATTGAAAATAAAAGTTACTATCAGTATATTAATTTAAACTCACTAATACCAGGATGTTTGCATGAACAATAAATCCTTTCTTTGAATCCTCCCAAGTTCCTGGCCACAGTAGTATCTTGAAGTAGAGCCAGTAGAAGTTTTCTCCACCTACCCAAGGGAGCATGAAAATCCTATTGCTAGTGCTGCTGCCTGCTGCACCAATTAAAAGAGCAGAAAATGCATCCTGGAGTTCTTTACTGAACAATTAAGAAAGTCAACTGAATGATGGCCAGGTTTGTATGACTGAAAGTCTCTGTTCTGCTTTTACCCACCCAGGTATTTTCCAGGTTCTCAGAAGGACCAAATAAGACATCCCATTAGATGATCCCTGGGGATCAGAACCTTCACTTACCCATAACATCACACAGTAGATCAATACTGAGATATGTCAGATGAGAATCTGCACCTGAAATATTTTATACCTTATAAAGTCATGACTGCCTTTGGTCCAAGGACTGTGAGTGTGGGCACTGGCAGTTGGCAAAGGTCCTATTGCAAATAAAGGCAAAACCTTTTAGTAGCCAAAACCAATGTTGTGTCTTCTCAAGGACAGGAAATTCCCAAGTGCCATTTCTGAGCCTTTCAAGAACAAAAGGCTCAGTTGCTTCCTATTGCAAGTCAGTGGTAAGTCCCTCATCCCTCCTCTTCCGCTCCTGTCTCCCAAAATAGCTGGCACAAAAGAGTGCTCCATTCCCACAGGCTGTTGCAGTCACAGCAATTTAAGAGTACAAAACCATCCCTTTGAATCTCACTCTATGTTTTCCAAATAATGCCATGTCACTTTGCTGGGATGGAAGCCGGGTACATGCAAGCAGCTGAGATCTATTGCTATGTCCCTTTTATATGTTATTTGCCAATTCTATTAACTGCAATCCCAATCAGGCAAAACTAAACCTGCCCTGAGCATGGTGGTGTTTCCAGTAAGATGAAGTCAGTGAATGATATGTTTCTATTTCCTGTTCTTCTTGATCTTAGAGCTTTATTCAATCCATTAGAGCTTCTCCTGCAAGCTCCACTTTTCTTCTTCAGTACCTGCTGCCTTCTCTCATTTTGGTGTTGTGATGCCCTTTCCATGCTCGCTCATGGACCTTTTACTAAAGCGCTATAAGGAAACATGGATAGCAGTCAGAGAAACAGTTAATCCCATCACTAAATTTATCTTCTCATTAAAGTTTTTCACATATGAAATATATGTCTTTTATCCAGTTTTTAGAAAAATAACCAGTATGCAGAAAGGAAGTGTGAAAAAAAGAAGAGCCCTTGAATATACATTTAAATAGTGCACATGGCTTTGATTTCCACCTCACTTCAGAGGTCTTTCCTTGCTCATTAGTCTTCTCTTTAATCTCCAGTATTGTCAAAGTTTTCTGGGGCTTTTATTTAAATCCATATATCAGCCACAGAAATATGTTAAGATGAGAGTTTGGGGAAGGGTCCACAAAAAGAACACAGAATCAAATATTGAATTAATCAACAACATGAATACTCTGGAGTTTGATTGACTGAAGATATTAAAAAAACATAATACAAATACACATCATCACATTCTGATCCAGAATGGCCAGCTATGAATTCAACTGTTATTTATATCTGTTCAATTAGTTTTGAACTGTGTTCTCCAAAACATGCTTAAATGTTGCTCCTATGTTCCGTCTTTTCAGAAACAGCCTTTTAAAAAAATCACACATTTCTATTCCAGTAAGTCACTTGTATCTAAAGCTTTTCAGATGCTCCACAATAGTTTTGTGAGCACAAAGCAGGATTTCTAGAAGTGTTCAGTCCTTTCCCCTTTGCTGTTAATGCAAATTTTACCATGCATTTATTGCACACCCAGTTCAACAAAACAGCCAGTGGCAAAATCTAGCATTTAAGAAAAGATGTAACTTAGTTGGGTAAACAATCTCTCCTCTTTCTGTTCCCATCATAGTGCATGGTGGGAAGCTAAGTGAAAGTTGATCCTTTCAAGGATGAAACAAACATGGAGAAGATTTATCTGCTTGACAGCGTTTTCTTCTTTCTTCTGCAATCTATTATGATACTTACAGGGAGATGGTTTTTAATATTAGTGTTCTAGAAGGCAAAGAAGTGGCAGTTCTCTTTGTAAGAAAAATCAAACTGCTTCCAAGAATTAAACAAAATAAATATGTTTGGTCAACATGTCCTCTCTCCCACCTGATGGTGACATTTCTTCACAGTGAAAATGGGAATTTTATTCAGAGCATCCCTGAGGACTTCTGCAGTTAAGATTCTTGCCTACTACAGACAAAATCAGCTGATGACATTTTTACTAAAGGCTTAATTAAAACTCATCTAGGAAATTATTTCTTGTTCATCTTGTCCAGAGGCAGGAGTCTTGGTCAGAGTCTTAGTTCAGATCCTTTGTCAAGGATGGCCATGTGACTGTCAAGGTTGGCCCTGGAAGTCTGACACCAAAAAAGACGGTCTCAGGTGCCTTATCCTGTGTCAACACAGTGCAACTCCGCCATTCAAGTAATATGGGGGGTTTTATCTGTATTTATTCCTCTTGAAAATAGTAAAAATAGAACCTACTCCCAAGTAAATCTCAGGAATAAAAATTATTATAGTATTTGTCTACAATCCATCTGCTCATTTCAGTATTTGTCTGCAAAGAAGAAAGGATGGAAATAGCTACTGATTAAATACCTCATCAGGGGAATTGTTGCTGGGGGAGATGTGGGATTTCAAAAGAAGAAAGCCTCTCAGAGAACAAAAATGTGTCACCTATCATGAGGGCTTAGGCAGTCGATGTGCCAAATGGATTTGCTAGTTCCAGCTCTGGACTTCTCATCTTCTCAGGAAGGAAGAGGAAGGATCCATACCTGTCTGTGTCAATATGACTTTGGTCTCTAGTTCACAGTGGAGTCATAGTGGTGTACACATTGCTTGGGATTTTTTTGGTCATTGTATATGCTGCATATAATGTTTTATTGAAAAGTAAAGTAAAGCAAAGAAAGAGAAACAGGAGTTATCCTGAATGTCCATTTTGACAGCTATCACTAATGCATTATTTTAAAAAACACATATTTTTATTATGTACAAGTTATGGGCAGCATCACTGGGAAAAAGCCATGAACACAGCACTGGCCACAATGTTTGGTACATCCAGTGTTCTCTGGATCATTTGGAGTTTTTCTTCCTGACGTTTATACTCAGCAGATTTTGATTATGACACCCTTCATGTATTCAAAATGAAGCTGTTATTGAGTATAATGTGTATAATGACACTGTGGATGTACTGTCCTGAGAATTCTCTCCTTTCTCATGAATCGTGTGAGAAACATAAGATAAGCTGAATTCTTCTCACTCTTTCTAATCTATGTTTTGGAACTGAGCGCTGTACAGGCCTCAGCCGATCACCTTGGGGGGTGGATAAATGCTATCCAATCACAATTAGTCATTTAGCATGTATATAAAGGAAAACTCAAACAATAAAACTCTTTTGCTCCCACTACTCATCTCCGTGTTCACTCTGCCACTTCTTACTGCCACAACAGCGACATGACACCACTTTTAGTGTAATGCAGAATGCATGGCTTCAAGTGTTTGCAACACTTTAGCCAGTTCCTTTCAAATTGAAAACAGACACAGAGCCATTCTGAATGCAACCTGCTAGGTTTAGCCACCAATCTTGTGGCTGACATCTCTACAAACAGCTCAGCCTTCACCAAAGTTGAGGAAACTTCTACGTGCCTTCTTCTTCAGTGCCTCAGGTTTTAAAAGTAACGTACAAATGGTGATTTCTTTCATAAATCGCATTAAAGCAAAAGATTGGTTTTCCTAGGGAGAGAAGCATGGTCATTTTTCACAAATGGAAAGTGTCCGGTCCAAACAGAGCACGGCATTTAATACATCACTATTTTATTCATGTCATTTGTAAACAGAAAGATATCCTTGCCAATGTCAGTATTTTTTCTCCTCCTTTACCCTTTAAAAAATGCTTATAAATTAAGCTTCCTTCTGTATCTGTGAGCTCAAATTTAGGGGCAGAGACCCTCTGAGGCAATACAAGACACACAATTTTTCCACCCAAACCTCACCAGAAACAGGTTGCACAGATGGAACCACAGGATGTATACTCTGAATCCCATCCTTCCAGAAGCACAGAGCTTGTCCAGTGAAAGTATAGTTGGGAACTTTCCCAGTCTCAAGTTTGCATTTTCCTCTCCTCCCTCAATGGGAGACTATCCATGGGGGAGAGAAATCTCCCAGCAGAGGCTGAGTCCTGACCACCCCCAGCTCAGAGCCAGGGGCGGTATCTCTGCCATCACCAAATGTCAGTGCCTAAAAAGCAGCACTGTGACAAATCTGTGCAACATGTATTGGATGGGTCACTAAAGCAGCCAAATATCAGGAATATTTTGAACAGAGTCACTGTCTGCTTGCCAGCTCTGCAGTTTCTAGAGATTCGTGTCCAGACCCAGGAGAGGAACTAATACCAAATAATGAAGAGGACAACCTCAGCATGAAAGCTTCTAGCACACTGTTGTCAGGATCTGTTTTCTGTTCATTGTCATTTGATACCTAAAAAGCACTGTGGGAAAAAAATAAGAATCATTTGCAGTAACATTAAGTAGTGATTCTAAGTTGGTGCAGTCCTAAATTAATGATAGAGGCAGGTCAGGTGAACAGAACCATCTAGATTGCTTGACAAACTAATCTCCTTTGAACATCAAAAGTTATTGATATTCCAAACATGATGTAATTCATCTCAGAACAAAAAAAAAAAAAAAAAAAAAAAATTAATTTTAGACTCACAGGATGTAAACCCTTGGCCCAAACTGCACTGACCCTAAAAACCCACTTAATGCCCATATTATGTACCACTGCAAATCTCCCAGGTCCAGTGCTTTGGCTGTGAGGGACAGTAAATTTAAAAGCAGAGGAATATCAAACAGAGAAGTGAATTGTGTCTAAACAGCACCACTGAGAACATTACCAGAATATTGTCCCCATTCTTTCAGCCACTTCAAAATATAGGTAGGAAAAATGTGAAAATAATACAGAAAACCATTACTATTCATTAAGAATTATGGAATATTCCACTCTGTGGTAAGAAATTAGATAATTCAGTGTGTTCTTCAAGAAAAGGGTAAGAACAAATTTATGTCATATAAAGCTCTACCTGCTGAAAAGAAGGAAGTTTTCCTGATAACAGATGGCTCTCTAATGCAGAAGAGGCCTGACAATCAAAACCTGAAAAGTCAGCCTTCACAAATGATGATTAGAAATAAAGGACATATTTAACAGTGCTTTTACACTGTTTACACAGCTTTACACTGTTACACTTTTACACAGCTTTAACAGTGCTATTAATTAACTAATTGAGTAATTATAAAGGATATGGTAGCCTTTTGAACACCATGAAGTATTTATGTGTTCACTACAGAAATTGTTAATTAATATGTCCAGATAGCCACCCACAGCTCCAGGGTTAGACAATCAGTCCACTCCATAAATAGATGAATCTCTTGACTCCTCTTGTTGCCAAAAGAATCATTTCTCTTCGTGCCACTGTGCATACCTAGGCATATTAATCCAGGCTCTAAGAGACAAAACATAAATGCATTGTTGTTGGGGTGGTTGGGGTTTTTTTTATTATTTCAAAGTTGTCTTACTCTGAAGACCCTTTGAAAATACAAGAATATGCTTTTTCTTAATATTTTAGGAGAAATTGAAGCCAAGGATTTGTTCAGGGATGTGCTGTTCTGAAAGGAAAATGAATATATGGGATAGAAAACAATCATCTTCTAGAAGATGAATAGTTGTTTACCTGGTCAGGTGGGGAAGGAGCCATATCTCCCTAGGCATACAAATCTCCCTGCTCCTGCTCACAGTAGATGTACAGGGAAGGCAATTACACAGAGAGGAAGAAATGAGGGAGGCTCTGTCACTCATTCACTTGAAAAGCACCACAGAAAATCTTAACTTTGTCAGAGCACTGATGTCAAAGTTTTCCTAAATTACAGCATTTGAGAAGGCAGGTGCAGATGATGCAGCCCTGTGGTCCATTTAGGTGCCTTAACATATAAATAAACTTTGAAGGTGTTAAAAGTTAGCTATGCAGTAATTGAGAGCTTGTCCTCTCACCCCTCTGCCCCACTCCCCTCTCCTCTTGTGACTAGGAACATGCAAGACAAATTGTTGTAGAGAGCCTATCTTTTAATCAGGCTCTGAACTCTCCATATAACGGTGTGTTTGCTGGATTTGAGTTTGGGCTGCATTTTCTTTTCCCTCCATAAAATACTCCAGGGATATCAGGTACCAGTCTTCAATGGGTTGGTTGGTACTTGATGTCACTGGTCTCAGAGCTATTCACTGTGAATAATGTTTGGTCCTTTTTTATTTTAATTGCTGGAATGGCTGTGGATATAAGTTGCTCAACACAAAAGGGTGACAAATAATGATGAAAGACACTAGAGTGCTCTCATGTGTAGCTTGGACCAGAAGAAGAAAAGAGATTATTGCAGCTGAACTGGTCACATGGAATTTGCTGGACCTGCCTGCTCCAACCCCCTCCAGCCTCTCTCCGGGAATAGTGCTCTTACAAGCTAAGAAAGACACAGTTGGCACCAAAAAAAAAAAAAAAAAAAAAAAAAAAAAAAAAAAAAAAAAAGGAAAAAAATGATCCCATTAACAATGACCTTTAGAAATTTCAAGGACATAACGCTGCCTTTGTGAAGTGTAAACAGATGCATTGTCAAATAGTTAAAGAACAGAATTGCTCCTGGATCTGTCATTTACCTCCTCACAAACTCAAACTCCAAACTGTAAAGAGTCAGGAGGAATCGGCAGCAACATGATTACACAGTTAAAGAGACAAATACTTATGTTGGTCTTCTCAGCGACTGATATTTCTATTATATTTTTAATTAACATTTTAATCCTTTAAAATCATTTTAATCCTCGGGAAGCATGTTACAGAGTGAAATCGTTGCTATGAAAAGTGTCAAACAGATAATAGCTAAAATTAATGGTTTTGTGGTATATCAAGTTTTCAAATTGTTCTTTTATTAAAAGAGCCTGACATTTTTCATTACAGCGAGCAGGGATTTCTGAATAAAAAGTAAGCATGTACCCCAGATTACAGAACATTTAACTATTTGCATGATAAAGTCTTCATCCCGGTTTTCTGTCTGTTGAAAGAGTTGCCAATAGACTAGATAAATATCTTTTGTGGTGGCAGAGCGAAGCTCAAACCAAGGTATCCCAGACTCCTCCTCATGTTCTTTCTTGTTTTAGCCAGGGCTCTTTGTAGCTCGCAAAGCCCTTTGAGAGATCAGGGCTCCCTGGAGCTTCACCATGTGCTGGGCTCAGCTGATTGTCATTGCACACCCATGCCAGGGGCTGCTCCCCCTCCTGCTTGGCTCAGAGTGCTATTGGTGATTTTCTCATTTGAGCAGCTCAAGACAACCTCTGAAAGGTTGTAACTCATAATAGGATAAATAACTGTGTGCATAATTGCGAAAACACTTCAGTAAGTGCATATGAGCTGCTGCAGACCTCATCTTTAGATCTTTGCAAACCCACACTCAGTTCCTTGTCTAACAGTCAAGCTCTTCCTTTCTGACATCTCTCAATGTAACACACATAAAAGTCAGAATGCATAAACTGTAAATCCCCTACTTACTGGAAGCCATAAATAGCTACAGGTAGAGATTATGACCCATAGGAAATGGGATCCTTGTCTCAAAAATAAAATATTAAAGCAATTCCTCTAAGAATTGCTTTAATATTTTCCTTTAAATATTTCTTTTTTTTTAAAAATATCTAATATTTTAAAATATTTAATATTTTCTTAAAATCACCTTGGTATTTGATCTTAAATATGTCTTCTTGTCAAACAACGTGCTGCTTCAGTGGCGAGTTGAGTCTTCTCTTTGTGGAAGTTTTGAAATGTTTTACTTGGATGCGGTTACTCCAGTGGTTTTCTTCTTTTTGTTTTTTCTTCTTGAAATGGATAGCAAAACATTACCTGTGGTACTAAAAGAATGGCGAAATGAGAGAATGAGTGATCTCATTAAAAACTGTGGATTGCCATCACAGGTGCTACTGGGTACATGCTGGATAATTCAGGGCTGTTTGCAGAGATCTGCTTTTCGTGATGGGAAGCTCATGTAATAAGCAGAGTGTAATGAAGCCACAGGCAATGCACTGCTGTCTGAGGTCACCAATTATGGCAATGTATGAAACCTGAACGAAATGTTTTCCCAACCCTCCCTACCTCTGTTTGGGTGCACAAAGATCAGTTAGGCACTCAAGACTTTGGAGATCTGTTTTAACAGAAACTTGCATAAATACCTTAATGCACCAGGCTGATACTTCAGGAGATGTGGTTTATCACCCATCTCTGCCACTTACTTTTTGAGACCCATGGGTACCTCAGTTCCTCCTCTCTCCTTCCCACAAGAAAGATAAATGGCATTTCTGTCCCCGGGGACACCTCTGTTAGTCATCACATACAGTGGTTGTGAGGTAGGCATGCTCTGGCTTGCTTGCCTACTCCCCTTCACACCCAGGGGATCCAGGTTCTGCAGGGACTGCAGCACAGAAGGGTGAGGGCAGCAAGCTGGGCACAAGAAATGCCCTTTTGGTGGACACACAAGCACAAAATTGGAAGGACAAACAGCCACACTCACATCTGGTATCCATCTGTCAGTATTTCCAATGGAAGTCAATCATAACCAAACCATATCCCAGTGATGTTAGCACTAGATCTTTCTTGGGGAGTTGCAGCATGCCCAAAACCTCCTGTCAAATTTAGTCCATTTTAGCCCTAACAGGGACCCATGTGTCACATTTGTCCTTAAGTCCTTGCTGCCCGAGCAGTGTGAGCTCCCTGATAGTTTTCTGATGATATCAGAGTTGCTGGGTTTGACCTCAGGAACCATGTCTAGTTTGGGGTGCCAGCAGCAGAGATGTCCTCACCACCAGTGGTGTCATGGGAGCCTGGAAAGTGGAAGCACCACCAAGACTGGATTAAACTGGGGAGCTGGGGGGTGAGGCAGCAGGTCTCTTTCCCTGCAGGCTCCTTGAGTCTGGATTTTGGTACCCCCTACCCTTTCAAGGTCAATGCAGTGACCTTGAGGGCAGGCTACAACGTCTGTTTATTTTCCCAGGCTCTCTCTTGCAGTGCGAGTGGGGCAGAGGGGTGAGAATGGCAGGGAGAAGGTAGCATCCTTTGTGGGGGGCAGGCAAGGGGGGGCTACTTCTGCTTGTGCCTGCACAGAGCTTGCATCCGGTGTACAAACTAATTAAGATACATCCTGTATAAAAGAATAAACACCTATACATTAAAATCAGGCCACAAAATTAATAGTGTGGTAAATCCAATATTGCTAATACTAAAATTCTTATTTACCTAGACAGATATTATTCCAAAATCAAAATGAGGAAATAGTGGTGTGTTGGCTAGAAAAAAATAAACAAATCCATTTATTTTCTCACAAAAAGTCCATGTAAGCTGTAAATCCTGACCTACGTTAATTAAATTTCACTTTTAGGAAACAGTGGTGCAAATTCCCCTTAATCCACGAAGTCTGACTTAACCTGGGGGGTGATGGGAGAAGATTTCTTGATTCCCAGCAAAGATCTCTCTTGCGTCGACTGCAGAGCCTTAGTCTTTATTCCACAGTACAGTGAAAGAAATGTGAGGGGGTTTGAATGCTGAAAAAAAAGAGAAAAAAAAGAAAAAAAAGCCGCCTTCTTTGTGTCCTTATCTCTCCCGATGCGTGTTACATGTTGCAGCAAAGAGCAGGGGCGCTGAAGCCGAGCCCAGAAATCCGACTGGATTTGACGACGCCCCCGGTAAACAGCGTGGCACAAAAGTCCATTGTGCTATGAGATAACTGCGGGGCTGAATGGGGGAGGCTGTCACGGGGGGGATTGTTGGGCCAGTCACCATCGGATCACAGTCGAGGCCTGAATTCCTTTATGGTTCATCAGGGCCTGTTGGTACCACAGAAAGTGTCATGATCCTTTTTTTCACTGGGGCCAGATGGTGTCCTTTTCTGAGGCCTTCCTAATGCCCGGTTTTCCACATGTAAAACTCCTGGGAAAATGACCTAACTCACAGCTGCTTAGTGAGGCTTGAGCAGGTCTTTAGAAAGACTTCTGTCAGGAACAAGGCGGCCGTACCACTCCGGGGGAGCAGGGGGAGGCCACCAACACAAACCTACCCCTCGCCGTCTATATTTAAACGGAAATAAAATCCCGCCCGGCCAGCGGCGGCCTCCGCGGCCCGGGCCGAGCCGAGCCGAGGCCGGCTGCAGAGGCACCGTCGCTGGGCAGAGAAGTGCCAGGAGGAGCCATGGGGCCGGCAGCCGCAGCAGCCGCCTTCCCTTCCCCGGCGAGCAGATGGCCTAAATAAAAACATAGAATGTGGTCCAGAAGGGTCGGGAGAGGACAAAAAGTGAGAGGTTCCCCAGGCCGCGGGCAGCCGCCCGGAGAGAGGGGAGGGAGGGACGCGCCGCTGAAAGGGGTGAGGGAGAGCGGGAACTTTTGATGTCGGGAGGGCCGTGTTTGCCTCTCCTCTCCCTGAATCGCTCTCCGAGGAGCGACAGTACCGCAGGTGCGGCGCTTATAAAGCCCAAAGCCTTTTATATCAATAAAATAATGCCTGGCCGGAGGAGCTCTCCCAAGGCTGCGAGGGATGCAAAGCTGAAAAGCTTCCGTGGCCGTGCTCATTTTCCCCAATCAAGGCGTTAGCAATAATTATCTTGATAACTTTTAGACACGGTGATTGACCTCTTAGCCTTCACTGTACATCACTGTATTGGGGTGTTTTCACTTCCTTGTCTTTGCCAGGGATTTTTTCGGTTTGGGTTGATGAAAGCATCCATGTCCATCCTTTGCACATTTTATTTTTTTTCTGAAGCACTATGTTTCCAGCCATACGTCTGTCAGTGTATCTGCAGATATTTCAACAACTAGTAGTCCTATCCGACAAGTTTTCCAATGGTATTCTATTTTCAAAAGCCTGCACATAAATAAGCACAGCTCAGTAAACATATCAACACTCAGTTTTATTTTACTTGTTCTGTGACCCAGAATACTGCTTTAATCCGGTGTTAAGTGCATTTCCCCTCATATATTTTAAAGTGAATATGGGAAGTTCCAATATGATTTCTTTCCTGGACATGGCCATCTAAGAAGTTAAATAGAGCTGTCTGAAAAGTAGCAATAATTATTCGGGGGAAATTGTGAGGAGATTTTCATAAAAATATTGGCTTTTCAATTAAAAACTGAAAGTCAGAACTGAACAACTATGCTCAAAGTCTTTCAGTGCTGATATGTTAAAAATCAATTTTGGTTTCAAATATTTAATTTATGAAAAAAATACAAAAAAATATGCTTACCCTGACATTTTCCATTTTCAAACTTGCACAGAACACTTCTATCAACGTTCTTCTCTTTTTTGGCTAAAATCTTTTTTTGACATGTTTTTAGTTCCAGCAGAATCCCAATCCTCATTTTTTGATTTTGCAGTCAGGTCTGAGTGGAAAAGAAATACACCATTGATCTCAGGTAGGTATTGTTCAAAGGCTTCTTTCTGTGCTTGTTAAGAATACAAGTTACCTTTGTTACAGAACATACATCCAGGGCATAAAAAAGATGATACAAAAGAAAATAAGTAATTTTTCAATCTCATAGTCTCAGCTAAAAGAATAAAAGATGGAAGAAGTGTAAGTAAAGATGCTCCTAGTTGCTCAGAGTAGAGTTATTTTTCAGTGCTGTTTGAGAGTGAAACAAACAAAAACACCCCAAAAGTGTTTGGCCATTCCAAACTGCTCCATTCTGAAGCATCTGCCTTTGACCCAAAAACTACTGACATCCATGAATTTTGTTTCTCTTTGGTAACTTGCAGATTATTGATTTTATCGTTTGCCTGACATTTCACAGTGCATTGCCTCACTTACAGAAATGTTCAGCATTTATACTGTGATGTGAACTGTCATAAAGTGAGGTAACATTCCATAAAATCCTAAGGGGAAAAACACTTTGATGAGATGCAGTCCAACTTGGAAAGACTGTATTTTTTCTCAAGCTGTTCTAGGCTCACTCACCCTGAAAAAGCACATTTCAGAAGGGACAAGATAATTTTAAATAAGAACTGCTGTTTATAAGGAAAAATGAAAAGGATGAAATCTCTTATTGTAACAAGAGCAGGAGTCACTATTGGTGTGTAACATAAAAGAAGTGAAATGCACACGTACTTGCTATGCTCCGCATTCAGCAGAGCAACAAAGTTCAAGAGAAACAGCTTGTGCTTTATGTTTTTGATCTGCTCATTCCCCTTCTTATTTCTAAAAATGTATCACTGGGCCTGAATACCCCCAAGAAATCAGGCAGAGACATCCGGCACGTACTTAGGATCTGTGTCTTGCAACAGAAGGAGCCCGAGAAAGAGAGACAGCCCTTCTCCTGCTGGGTCAGTCACATGCAGTCAGGCTTTTGCATAGAGCTAGCCTTCTGTCTCCTTCCTTTCAGGGGCAGAGTAACATTTTGTAGTGACACAAAGAAATTCTTCCCTCTCTTGGTCATAAAGACTAGATCCTCTTTATCAACTGCTCTTTTCTTATAGGATATGATATATTTTATTTACATATGAATTGATCAGTTTGTCCGGAAAACTTTGAAAGCTCAGTGATTCACAAAAACATAAACCACTCTACTTGTAGTCATTGCTGAAACTTCAAGAAAACAGCAATCACTCTGCTTTGCCTAACTCCCCATAATCTATGTGCTTTCAATTATACATGTTACTATTGTGCAAGGCTCATAGTTGGGATGTAATTAGTTAGATTTTATGGGTGACAAAGCAGAGAAACAAATTGCAATGAAATTATTACCACAGATGAAACAAAAGTATTTGGCCACATTCTTTTTCTTTTGGGAAAAAGATCCTTGTAAAATGCCTGGCTTTTCATTGCCTTTGAAAGTGGCTGTGCAGTTTGTGAGAAACACATTGCAGTAAGATTTCAAAATCTCTTGTCCCATGTCTTGGGCACACACCTACAGGTGCACATACAATACCGAAATGCATTTCCTTCCAGGCTGCTGTCATTTCTTGTACTTTCCATATGCTGCTATTAGCACGATGCAGCTCACCAACAACTGCAAGGCTTGTAAAGCAGGAGAAACCACGACAAAGATAAATGACGGGGAGATTTTCTGGCTTCATGAGTTTTCTTTCTAGTCCAATCAGAATCTTGCAATTTCTCTTGGTCTGGTAATTGAGAAGTACCAGACTAAATTACTGGGTGTAATTTTAAGACAAACAAAAGTACCTCTTCACATACAGCATACTTGTGCTCCTTGTACCATGTAACTCCTCCCTAGAAGAGGATGTGGAAACCAAATGGGTTCAAAAAACAACTACACAAAGCCAGAAAATAAAAGTCTAGTGGATACCACATCTGTGTCAGGAAATTCCTAAATTGTAGATAGCTGAAAGCAGAGAGACTCTGCCATGGGAAGGGTCACTCCGTGCTGTTCTCCTCATAGTCTTTCCCTAAGCAGTTATTACTAGACCCTGTCAGGGACAGGAGCAGAAGGACCTTTGGTCCCTTTCAGTACAGCTGTTCTCTTATTTCTCTGTTCTTATTTTATTCCAGCAACAAAATCTATTTTTATTCTTCTCCCTAGAACTGTGGCCAGAACACTGGAAAGGATTTTACTAGGAATCCAGACTGCTGTGACTGTTCATGGTACTCAAAGAGACACGTTTTAATTCTGCACAGGGTAGCTGTGTCAGAGGCATTCTCTGTCTTCTCCAGCTCAGGATGCTGAAATACATTGCAACCAAGAGGCAATATACTCACAGGCTTCAGTGATTATCTAGTAAGCCTCAAGACAGCATTAATGTCATAACATGGGTAGTTTGACACCTATGTAAAAGTAAGGATGGCTCCTCTCCAGCATATGTCTGTCGCCAGATATTGTATATACTGAGAGCTTTAAAAAATGCACTTATTTAATTCACAGGAATAACTCTTAAAATAACCCCACTGTGTAGGATTCCTTTACTTTCTGCTGACATGGATATCACCAGTGGAAAATATGAATCTGAATGTCACAGTTAAAATCTGTCATAAATGTGTGGATCTGTGTGGAAAATGCAAAATACCTAACTTTCACATACTAATTCCCTACTCAACCCAAGCAAAGGACCAGCCTTAAAGTCTCTTTCAGCCTTGTTTCCCATCTCACATTTATGGCAAAATCTCATGTCTAGCAAGGAGCGTCATTCTGAGAATAAAACCATTCTGTTTTATTCTCAGAAGAGAGTGGTTATAGGTGATGGTGCTCGCCTCTTCGCCAGCAACTTCACAGGACACTCAGGAAGCCTATCAGTAGTATGCTTCTGGTTTGTCCTAGAGAGAGATTGATTGGCTCCAGAAGGATCTCTAAATTTGCTGTTGTCCAGAATTGCACAGGAGGGATTTAGCCTCTATGCTGCAGTTGGTTTGCGATCAGACTGCACAGGAATTCTTGCCTGGCACAGTCAGTGCCATGCCTCGTGCCTGGGCAAAGTGGGACTGAGCAGGGAGGTGACATGGTGAGGGCTGGAAGCAGAAATGGCTGAGTCAGATGAGCGGCACGCTAAGTTGATTTCCGTTTGGACTGAGGCAATAGGTGGGCCGCACTTTCCCCATACAGCCCCAGGTCTGACCTGACGCCAAGGCCAGAGTAGTCCTTGCAGCCCCTGACAAGTGGATGCACAAGTCACATTTCCTTAGTGTCTGCACAAGTGATGCCGTGTACCCGTGCCACAGGTCCCTCGCTGCCATCGGCAGGCCTGCTTAGCATAGATGGATCGTGGCAGCACTGCAGCCTTCAGTCTAATGCCAGATGAAATTTATAAGAAATGTAATGCCAGCTTGGAGAACCAATGAAGAGTGGTCCTTAGTCTCTGCACAAAGTAATACAGTCACCCAACACACTCACCCTTCATATCACAGACTTGTTCCAAATGTGCTGGAAATTGTCCTAAACTAAAACCTCAGCACGATTACCTCCAGAAGCCTGGCAAAAAAATATGGGTTGGATCTCTCTAATAACTTGACAGGCTGCCATATCCAAACAACCAAATTTAGGAAAGCCTGGATTTCCATGTGAACACTGCCCTTCTGCTGGATAAACCCACCCCTCTCTACTGGGTAAATTCACATACTGCTGCATGTAAATTAACATCCACAACTATACAACCATCAAATCAGAGAACTGCTCTGATGATCAACTAGTACCAGTAGCAAATCAAGCCTATAAATGCCTTTGATTGTGGATCTCAGTCTATTAGAAGTTCTGCACCCCAGCAAAGACTCCTGGCATGGTATTCTGCAGCAAATAAATACCCATGTTTTGTTGCTAACCTGTCCTCTTGGTGACTCACCCAGGCAGAGAGCTCCCATCTGGGTTTATAAGAATAAGCAGTTTGATATGGAATTTCATAACATACTTACATGTTGCTCACATCCTTCTGTTGAGCTAAATTGATCTTTTTTCTTCTCATTTCCTGGGTAGATTGCATTTGGTCTATGAGTAAACACAGTGTAGCTGCCCCCTTTTCCCAGGCTTTCTAATGAGAATGTGCTGTCTGATCAGGTGCATGCACTCTGCTGTCATTTGCAGCCTGACCTGAAGGTCAGAGGTGATTTGAGCAGGCTCAGGGATGCATACAAATCACATCCTCTTGTCTGTCTGTTTTGTTGACTGGTTCTCCTCAGGGTCATGGCTATCTTAAGTAGCAGCCTGAAGGATAAAGTGCGCCCTGTCTGAGCTGTAAAACTTTGACTTTGGACCAATTGCATCTGACATACAGCAGCATGAGGGTTGGTTTAGCCTTTGGATTCAGAACAAATCACTGGCTATCAATAGCTGATAGTGACATGCAGTTTACTGAATGTCCCCTTTTCTCTGGCAGCTGTATATTCTTTGGGAGAAATTGATGTGTTTTTAAGTTTCTAAGGTCATGTTTTAAATATGATGTTGCACACACTCCATTAGAAAGTAAGTGTAGCAAATAAATAAATAGCTAGAAAATATTATGCTGTTTTATGAGTTTGCTTTTGGGCTCCCAGGTGGTGCACAGTATGGGAGGTGGGGGAAAAGGCATAAAATGACATAAGAATGACCTACTCTAAACCAAAAAAATTTTTAGGATTAGCACACTTACTACAAACTTTTTGGGACTGATACTGAAAAACAGCCATTCAGAATAAAGCACTCTGTGTCCTCAAAACCGGTGTTCTTCAGAGAGCTTCTTTGCCAATGTGGCTGCACCAGCATAGCAGTCAATGCACGGAGTTACTGGCACAGGAGCAGTGCGCCCTACCCATACCATCCCACTGTGCACAGACCACCAGGCCCAGCCTCAGTCCCCGCACCACTCCTGCCTCTGTGACAGGGCTTGCCAGTGCAGCAAGCACCCACTCATGCTGAATCCAAAAAAGGAGAAGTTTTTAAGGCCACCAAGCAGGCATCAAAGAGTTACGGCTCTCAGCTGGCATCAGCCGAGGCCAGATTCAAAGCAGTGACCTGGAAGCAAGCAGCTCCATATCACCCTCATGGGTTGTCCAGCCCCCTAACACTTCACTTATTAAAAGGCGACTCTAAGACTATGTCAGTGCCCTTGTGCGTCTGCAGCATCATACTAAAAGCCCACTCTGTCTTATATGTATGCAAGTCAATTTTATACAAAGGAGACACTCTTCTATTGGTCAAAATGCTTTGGTGGCTTCTATTATTCTATTAAGAGTCGCATTACTTTTGTCAAAAATTGTATCTGTTTCATTTTCTCAGCTCTCCTGTCACAACACTGCTTGAAAAATTTTGCCAAGTTTGTGCTGAAGAATTATAGTGAGGGGAATGTTGTGTTCTCATCATATTGTAACTTGGTAGAAAAAAAAGGAGGAGTAGTAGTAGTAGTAGAAATAGTAGTAGTAATATACTATCTTTTTTTTTTTTTTTAAATCAGCCGTAAAACCAGAATAGCTGAGGTGCCACTCTCAGTAACTACCATGCTATAGTTCTCAGTTTAGCCACCTGTAGAGGTTATCCAGGACTTACAAAGTTTTCATAGAGTACATGAGTAGGGCTCCAGTGGTTGTAAAGAAATAGCCTGGCCAAGAATTTTGTACCAAAGTAGATTTTTTTCACTGAACAACCTTATTATTTCATTACTTCTTTTTTTTTTCCTCCCACAGAAAGTTCTTCCCTATCATAATAAAAAAAAATAGCTGTTGCATTAAAAAATGAAACGTTTTCAGTTTTCAGCCAAATGTATTTGTGTTTTGGGTAAAAAGGATGAAAGACAACTGTTTGCAAAAGATTATCTCCTTTTTCAGACTAGTTATGAACAAGCTGTATCTAGTAAAGCCTTAAACTATAATTAAATAATATTGATAGTACACAAAAACTGGTGAGTTCATTTTTGACATCTCATCATATCTGAAGACTAGTCCCAAGATCTTTCAGGTCTTAGTGAAATAAACAAAGGGTTCAACATACGGTAGAATTTCAGCCTTAATGATATCATACCTGTGAATGTGAGGTGATGCTACGAGATGAAGAATTGATAGCAGCATAATAGGATATGTTCCTTTCCCAGCAGAATCCAACAGAGGATTGTAATAGTTCACCAGGGGGAGTAGGGTTAAAAACCTCTGACCCCTGATATCACATAAACATTGCCAAAAAAAAGAAAACCCTTGACTGACAGTGAAATGCGTGACTACCTCAAGTCTGGTCTGAAATCTTTGCTGATAATTACTGGGCTGAGTGGTGTGAGAAATGGGCAAGAAGGTTATCAGCCATATGAGCGTACATATTCAGAGACCTGAGCATCTCTAATAAGAACTGATGTAGTGTGTCATTTGTAATTTAATCAGCAGCATTACATCTTCATAGTAAGAGGACTATCATGAGCATTTTCACAGTAAAGTAAGATTAACAGACACACACCCTAAATCTCTGCTGCCTTAAAGTAATGTTCCAGTTGTGACAGGAGCTGAGAAATAGAAGGAATTGTGAGTTTATGCTGACACGTGACCCTGAGCTGGTCCCACAGTGCCTAGGCATTTCGCTGCATGTGGCACTAAGTGCCAATGACTGACCTGAGACTTTTTGTGAGCACAGGCAAAGCAGTACCAACCCTGATCCAAATTTTGGCCTCACTCTTTGGCAGTGACTATCCCAAAGTCCAGGTCTAGATCCAGGTCTGAGCCTCTCACAGTCAGGTCCCTTACAAACAGATCCCTTTTTTTTCTCACCCTTTCTTGATAAGTTTGGGAGCCATCTGCTTTACCTTCATGTCCAGGCTTCTCTGATGTATTCAGCACCCCAGGGTGCACCAACTAGAGCCTGCCTGACATGCAAGAAAGCTCCTTGGATATTTAGAAGAGAAAATCTACCCTAAAGCAGATACCTAGGAGTTATTCATCTCAACTGAAGCTTCTCAATTTAGACTTTCACTGTAATGGTGGAAAATAGGCCCCTCTAGAGGCAATTTGAGCAGCGTAGCTAAAAAACTTAAGACAAACGGTTGTCTGAATTTTTTTTTTTTTCTCTACCCACAGTGAAGAAAGAACAGAATGGCTGGGCTATCTATATTTAAGACTTCTGAAGCGAGGTGAGTTAAATCCTTATTCTGCTTACTCTGTCCAGGAAATCCAGTGTGCAGACTCACGACTCACCCAACATCTGTGTCAACCTCTTTTTCATCAAAACTATAAGATTTCTCACCAACTGTGTCTGAATAATATTTTTTCCTTCTTTTTTTTCTCTTCTATTTTGAACAATGTTCAGTTGTGAGAGCTGGAAGAATTAGCAGTAAATTTACTCATGGGAAAACACACATTATGACAATGAAGCAAAGGTCTCTAGTGTCTGCAGTCCCACAGTGAATATGCATGTTCAGATGTGCATGTTAATTGTCATTTATATCAGTGGCAAGAGGCAAGGAACAAATGGTGCATGGGCATCTGTTTTCAAATGCTTACCCAAGGTGCTGACTCACGTCCATAGGTCACCTGGAAGTAAAATTAGTCCCTTAGGATCCAGGCCAATTGTTCTGGGAAAAAAAATCCTGTCTCAACAGTCCTTGAGTCTTTGAAGCAACTGTTTGTGACTAATTTTTTTTCCCCATATTTTACTTCACAAATGTAAAATAACCTCCTGCGAATAGTGTTTTCAGAGCCTTCTGTCTAGTTATACCACAATTCCATTATGTTTTAGTCTCTTTCATTTCATCCACCAAAACAAGAAAGGTACTTAATATTGCAATTTTATCTTCTGGATCCATTGGTATCAATCTCATGGCACCACCTGATTTTTTTTTTTTTAAGGTGTGTTATTGTACTTCTTACTTCTAAATTTCACTCTGCGTTGCTCAGTAGAAATTAAACAAATATGTTAATAATGCCAAAACAGCCAATACAAGATAAAAAAAAAATGAGAATTATAACTTATCCAAATAATAAAGTCTGAATCTCTGATAAATATGTTAAATTATGATATAAAAGAGCTTATAAAGCAAAGCCAATGTTTTCCATTATTTACTATAGGCTGTTTTCTTGAAGATATTCTCCTGCACTTAATGCACTTACAGCTTTTTTGGCAAAATCCACATATAATTCTCGAAGTTGGAACGGTTGGTTGTTTTCACACTTTTCGGTTAAAATCTTTGCTGTAATCAATGAGACCTTTGATTTCCTCGAACAGGTTTAAAAAATGTCACTTAATATCAGTTTCCATCACAATGTATTTCAGGACTGGTGGTCTAACAATTGCTCTCCAGGAGAATTACTTATTTCTTGCTTTATTTGTGTGAGGAGCTCTACAGTGTGACAGGTCCATGAGAAAGTGAACCCAGCCGAGGAGCAGGTGGTCTGCTGCTCCTATGTTATTGCCATTATGTTGCCTTTGTTAAATTACTCCATAAACCCAAGTTTCCCTATTGCCATTTGTTAAATTTGCCTACCTCCACTCTGTGAACACAGATAATCAGTCAAAACTTAATTGGGGTATATTTAGATCAAAGTATGCAGCCAGCGTTTGCTCCCAGTACCTGGGTTGCAAATGATAGTCACATGAGTGGCTTGCTCTATTGGACATGCTTTTTGTTTAACCATGATCATTGCTGGCAGGCGGCTTTTTGTGCAAGTGAAAAGCCCTTTAGAATTCCTCTAATTCTGACAAAGAAACTGTCTTTGGGAGGAGAAATTGAGTATTGCCTTCTTGCATATGAATAGTCTTTCAGCTCTATATTCACAGCAATATACTTAATATCCGCAGACAAGAAGCAGAAGGTTTGGATCCATGTGTTATTTGTTCCATTTCTAGCTTCTAGAAAGTCTTGGAAGCTTGTATTTTTACTGGTTAAGGAGATATATATAAGGTCTGTTAGTATAGGCATGGATTTCTCTTGAGAAGTGTTGCAAAAACACTTTGCAACAAAAATCACAGAGGTTGTCTTTTTTTTTATTTAAGAAGTAATAAATCAAAGCAAGGTTTGTGTAGGGATGAGTGATACATCATCTTTGCACTGCTCCTCTGAGAAAGGTAGAAAATTTTTTATGGAAATATTTCCATTTTTTTACCTTATTTCTGATCTGATTGCTGGTTTAATCAGTTGGTTTCAGATGGATTAAATTAGCTTTATTTATTACCTTTCACATCTTTCATTTTCTTTGGTGGCAGTGTTTTTTATCGTCTTTTATTTATCCATATCATGGTAGCACCTGAAGGCCCCATCCGAAGTTAGAGTCCTGGTGCTCTGAAAACTGCAGAGAATAAAAAGTGGCTCATTCCCTGAAGAGTCTGCATTTTAATCAAGACAGCAAGACAAATGTTACACTAAATTTCAGATACACTATCGAGAGCAAAACACCTACAATTAGCTTTCGGCACTAACAGTTCTTCAGGGTTCAGTCAAGCAAAGGCATACAGAGGAACTAGATTTTAGGGCATGTTGAGCAGCCCCATTTAGTTCAAAGCAACACGACATATGCAAAGCTGATGATAAATCTTCCAGGGCAGAAGGTTAGGTTGTGTGACCAGGCCATTGGCCTGTTGAGAGGGAAAGCTGTCGTTAGGGACAGAAAGTTGACCTGCTCTTTGGATTTCTCTACGTTTGAATGCTGAGTTAACAAAGCACAGATTTAGTATGTTTAAAGAGTCAATGCGGAGAAAATACTGTAAAGTAGCTCTGTTTTCCACAAAATTCCTCAGACCTTATTCTAAAGGAACTTTGCAAAGAGTAAAGGCCACTTTTGAAGCAACATAAAGGCCACTTTTGTCAGTGAAATAACTTGCTGGACTTTTTCCCCACAGATTTGTATAGAGCACTGGTTCACATCAGGGTTTGAAAAAAAATTAGTTTTGATTGTATATACATACATACAAAAGGGTAAACAGTCTGAATAAAGCCCTTTGTACTGGATTAGTGTCTTAGCTCTTTAACCCAAGCTGCAGGTTTGGGATGTCTTTGTTCAGCTAGGTTTTCGGGGCTGACCAAACCGGGTGTGTTTGAGTTTCATTCCTCACCCTTTTGAGGTCTGTAGGACTGATTCCTTGCATTCAGTGCCAGCAATACTGTAAGTGCCCGATGCTTTATTCTCTAAGCTATTCATTCTTTCAACCTTTGGCTTTTTTTTCCTTAATCCATCTACCTTACTAAGTTTTCAAGTCAAGTAAAATGTTAAATGTGCTTCCAGCGAGAGCAACACAGAAATAAGAGAGAGCATGCCAAGAATTTCTGGCCATCTAGTTTATTTGTTCTGTGTGTGTGTGTGTGTCTGTGTGTGTGTGTCTATGTGTGTGTGTGTGTGTATATAAATATATATTGACACATGTGAATGTGCATGGGGGTGTATGATTACACCACAAAAGATGAGTCTACCATGAGGCAGAAGTCATGTAAAGCACGTATTCCAAAGGATACTATACAGAGAGAGGCAAAATAAACACATTTTAGCAACTTTTCTCTAATATCAGAAACAAGTAATTGCTCTACATCACAAATATTTTTGTGGAGAATTCAAATGCTTAATGCTGCTTGTCTGAAGCCTTGATGACTTTTTTTTTTGGCTGCAGGGGACAAGAGGCTTACACGCACACCACCACTTCAAAGATTTGCCTTCTATTAATTTTTTACTTAAGCTTCAGAGTGTTAAATTGTTCAATTTAAGCCGTGAATATATTTTATAAGATCATCCTAGCCCACCATTTTTCCTAAAATAGAGAAGTTCAGGATATTTGGCAGTTTCACCTCCTCACCAACTCTGTGCAAAATATATATGAATAATCTCTTTGAACCTCAGCAGCTTGTGATACAGAGAAACACAAGTTCAAACCTTAGTCTTTCCTTAACGATAGAAATAGACTGTTCTAAAAATAAGTGCTGAATTTGATGATTTAGATTTTTTAAAAATACATGCACATCATAAATAGAAATGTGTTGTTACTTTTCCAATTGGAAATTAAAAATAATGGGCTATTTTCCATTTCCTTGTGGGACTTTCATGAGCTGAATCAATATAATGAAATGTTCTAGTCAGCAAAATAAATCAAGAGCCTTTTAGTGTTTTTATCACAAGAGATCCCCAGTGAGGTGAGGAAGGAGAACAGAAGAAAACGCATGACATTATGCAACTATCCTACATCAGAGTGCGAGTCCAGCTGCTGCTCCTGAGCTGGATGCTCTCTCTGCTCAGCCAAAGCCAGGAAAGAGATGGAAACATGAGATTGCCAAGAACAGGGCACATGGTCTCTAATCTGTCTCAATTATAAAGAAAAAAAATGGGAATCCAGTGATTTCCTGAGCTCCCACCATGACTTGGAGACTTTCTGTTCATGCATTCCTGGGGATGAGAGCCTGCCTCACACTACTGCCCCAAAGTGAACTGAAAAGATTCCCACCTTACTTCTGTGAGACCTGTACCAGTCCAATTGAGAGAATGGGACCTGTGCCAGTCCAATTACGGAACTGAGCCTGATGGCATACTTCAGATGGGACCCACAGTGGAGTTCCTGGAGCAGAGTGCTCCCCACACAGTGACCCTGCCGTGGAGGCTCCCCACTACTCACCACGGTCTGGGAGACAGGAGCTTCCTGTCTGCAAATATTACTTAGTCAGAGGGCCCTGGGAACACGTCACCAGAAAACTACTCCGGCCGCTGAGTTTACATCATGTTGTGTTCTGCAGGAAATGTTTATATTTGTTTCAGAGACAAGTCCTGCTGTTTCAGATTAAGTGTCTTTGCCATCTGTCTAAAGAATGGTAAAAACAGCACACAGTCAGCTGTTAAAGAACAGAGATAGAAACTCAGTGCAGAGCCGTATTCTTGCTAGCTCCATGATAAAATTTCCCATTTCATAGCGGGTTTCATTATGCTTTCTTTGTGAGATTTTTGTCTCTCTAAAAGCCAACGTAATTCTAGTGTCAAAAAATACAGCTTCCATAGCTGTCCTAGTTCATCCCAACATCCCTGTGCTCTCTGCTGCCAGCACCACTTCCAGGGCAGGATCAGACACCCTGGAGGAAAGATCACCAGGGTGCCAGCCACAAGCAGGTCACTGTGAACATATGGACACCCATGCTCTGAACCAAAACATAAAGGAGGAAAAGCTGTGAAGGCTGCTGACCTATTTCTTTCTATGAACAATTTCATTTGGTTCTTTTAGGCCTGTCCAACTGGCAGGGACTGTGGGACAATAGAGCTTCAGACCTAGGCTGACTGGGAAAAGATGGGACTACCTGGAAACTTGCCACTCCTGATTGCTCCTTCAGAGCAGACCATTTCAAAGCTGGTGTAAGGAAAATATGTACATCAATCAAGAAAGTGCTATTACTCTTGCTAATAACAGTAGATGATATATAGAAGGCTATCAATGAGCTTAGACTTTTGGATTCCCTAAGGCTAATGCTACCCAAGTAAATTAAACAATTTGAATGAAAATCCTCTGGCACTGAGACTTGATTGTCTGAACCATTAAATTGCTAGAAGGGTCCTTGGCACAGTTTTGACCAGTCCTACTAGTGCTCTCCCAATTCCTGGACATGCAACAGAAGTTAGGTCAGTCCAGAGACCATTCTCATTAGGCAGTCTGTGTATATATGGATTCAAGCTGTTCCAGGCCAGTTGGCTAGAAAACAGTCCTGGACGTGTTTCATTCACCCTTATAGATGCATCCAAAGTGTACTGAGATTATTAATACCAATATTCTGTGTCCTAGGCACCAGACTTTGGACTCTGTGAGCACATTAAACCATATCCTCATCATGCTGAAAGGCTTGTCATAGAAGGCTGAACAATATTAAGGTGTTTCAGAAGTCTGGAAATCATTTAAGATCTTAGGGAACTTCCTAGCATCATGTCTGACCAAAGAGCCCCCTTACTGAGTAGCTTGTGCCTGACAATGGCCAGAAGGGGATATCTAGGGAGCAGTGTAAAAATAGTACAAAAGCCTTCTTATACTCTCCTGAATATCAGCAACCTGTAGTTTAGGTATTTGATAGCTTAGGATCCTTCAGTCTTGAGAAATATGGCATTGTCTATTGCATTGATAAAATTACCTTTTTGCTCATATTTATGGGCAGAAAAGGGAAGTACTGATATTAATCTAGCTATCCTGGAAGAGCCAGGTTCAGTTCTGCTCCTCGGGCTTTTCTGGGAGCTCTTTCTGCATATTCTGAGCACTTTGGGAGTGACAGTGCAACGTTCATTGGGAAGATAGACAGGTAGATGGAGGAGGGATGTTTAGCCTGCAGGCTACTAAAAAATATGTGCTCCCCCTGATAGTTACTGTGTGCTGTTTTGCTCACTAGTTGAAAGGATGGAGGGAAAGCTGGTCACCTCCTACTCCTTTTCCCACTTAACAGCTTGTTCAGCTGAATGTTGTACACAGCAATGAAGAAGGCGTCTAGGAAAGGGTGAGGAACATATTTTGCTCCTAATTTTCAATAAATAGGCACATGTGGTTATTGAGTAAGGTCCTGGTCACTTTGTGGTGAGGAGCCTTTCCAGTGCCTCACAGGAGTCCTACAAGACTGTATATGAGATTTACTTTAGTCCATATTTGGTTTTTGTGGCAGCAAACCTGGACATTTCAATGAATTAAACAGAAACATACCATGAATATAAATCCAATGTCAATTAATGTTGTTTTAACTATTGACAGCAGGGAGAAATAGCGATCACTGTATGTCAATACAGTAAGCTAGAATCTCTTAAAAACTTAAAAATAAATGTTGCACAGATAAGTTTGTGCCTTCAAGACCACATGAAGCAATGCAGATGGGAAGCTAATGGATATTCTCTTCTCAGAGGACAGCAAAAGGGGACATTTGGAGCAATCCAGGACTCCCCTTGTCCTTGCTGCCTTACAGGAATAGAGTGAGATGTGTACCCCAAAATAAGGCAGTTTGACAGGCTGGACACTGTGCTACACCAAAAGCTGAGGGCGGCTTTTTGCCCTTCCCAAAAGCCATCAGGGTGGTCTGTTTGCCTCTCAGTCATCCTTATGAGCTCTCTCTAACCCTTCTCTGTCCTTTTCTCTCCCATTTACCATGCTTCAGAAAACATCATTGTATTCCTCCATCATTTCACCCTTCCCTTGGGATGTGTGTGAGCATTGTCTGAACACGTCCTCTCTTCTCTGGGTTCATTTTCCCTCTGATGCAAATCAGAGACAGTGAGGGCTCCAGTCCCTGGTTGCTTTTCTGTGTCAGCAGCTGCACTAAAATCCAAGCAGCTTGCCCCTAAATTTTAACCTGGCCATGCAAACAGTGATAAAATCATGCTTTGGGGTTTTTTTCATACATTTGGGAATGTTTCTTCTCAGGTTTCAGTGAGCTTGGCCATGGCAAGCTGTGACAGACATGGCAAAAGATCCCCCTTTTCAGTAAACCTTCTGAGCTGTCATAAGAAGGAAACATACATGGAAAGGAAACAGAGCAGCTGTGACAATTTTCGAGGATGGGGAAAAAATGCCAGGTGTAATAGGGTTGTTAGGGACTTGGCTTGACTAGCTAAAGAAAAGCAGCAGAGACAGGCCAGTAATTGTATGTGTGTTTCTGCAAGCTGACCTCCCTTTGAAGGATGCTACAGTGCAGCACCTCCCCCCAAGGAGTAAAGAGTCCTGCAGAGATTGGATGTGAGAAACTAAGAAAATTTGCTTTCTTGCTGCTGCTTGCCTGGTACCTCCTCTTTGCTGCATGCCAGATTAGGGCACACTTTCTAAGTTATGCTTTCACTTTTTAACATGCAATGTACAATAACCTGCATCCTACAGCAGCCCAAAGGGATGGAAACCTCTGTTCTGTAAGACTTGGCCCATTTAGCTCATTGCCTCAAGTCTGAGGGCACTGATGAAACAGAGAGTCAGGAAAATGGTTCTAAATTTTTATCTGACACTACAATTGAAGTGGCTGTTCTTCAAACCATCTGCCTTGTAACACATATGATATTCCTAGCTGCCCACCACTGCTTTTGGTAGTGCCACTGAGCAAAGGTGAGAGAGTAATAGCTACTGTGACAAGAATAGAAAGTATGAAATGACAAGTTGCATATGTATTTGCACTGCATATTGCAGTGAGATTTGTCTTTTTATGTGAACATCTATTTTTTTCTGTAAAGGCTAGCACAGAATTAAGCAAATATATTATATCTCTGCTTCTACTTTTATTTCTGTGCTTCCTGAAGAAAAAAAAAACCTTTTATTCCATATTTACCCAAAATTACTGCTTTTACTACTGCACTTGCATTCCCTGTGCCAACCAGTCCAGTCCATGGTTTGGGGACCTGCTGGATCTCCAAGTTGCTGACAGGTTCTGCTTTCATCAGACTGATAAGCTCTGGCTTTCAAAACCAGTCTCCTGGCCTGCATTGTGCCCCACTGGGGTACATGGAGGTGAGTTGTGAAACCCTTGGCTACAGGAGCTACCTAACACAGCCACAGACCTCCTAAGATCTATAAATATTGTCGGACTCTGGAAGATGTTTATAAACCATTCTAAAAGCCTTTACACCCTCACTTTCATGTGTTGGTGTAACACTTTTTGCTGTGATTGATGGGGAAGATCCTTGCCCCTGGACTGCTGAAAACAGAAGGATTGTCCAGAGGTCCTGAAGCAGCACTTGCTTTTAACCATCAAGTTGGCTCCCTCCAGGATAAGTCCATGGCAGGGTGATAGAGTGGACGGGACCTTGGGAGCTAGCCAAGCAGTTGGAGGAGCAAGCAGATGTGCAGACAGTGAAGGGGATGTGGATACAGATGGGGATATGGATATGGATATGGATATGGATATGGATATGGATATGGATGGGTTAGGGGATGCAGCCACACCTGTGGCATTGAGGACAGGTCCATCTCTGTGGATTTCATAATGTGCAGTAGAATATCAAGTGATTTACAGCTGTGACAAAGTTGCTTATGGTCACACAGTATTTTAGAAAGAAATAAGTTAAGGCCAAAGAAATATTAGTTGTAGAACAGTTTTGAAGTACTGTCCTCAAAACTGGCCTTTCGATTTTCTGCCTCAGTTTTCTTATCTACAAATAAGCTTAATATTTAATTCAGGCATGCTATTTGGTTTAATTGGTTGATAGTTTTAGCTTAGAAAGTTAAATGCTATGTGCATTTTACTTAATTTTTCTTACCATTAGTTTAGCTGCTACTTTAATGAGTGGCCCTAAGCTTTTCCTGTGAGCAGCATCTGAAGCCAGAGCTCTGCCAGTCTTTAAGCAATGAGGGACATTCCTCTGACTGTCCTTGTCAAAGCAGAGGAAATCTCGCAGCAGTTTCCCAAGATGGTTTCTTGGTGTGGGCCATGCACCACAGCAGCACAGGGTGTTGCCTAAGTCACCAGCTGAGATTAGCCCCTCTGCAGGTAGAGAGAAGAAGTCCCATGTAAAATGAGACTAATGGAAGTGGTAAAGCAGAGAAAGTTTCTTCCTGGTCTTCTATCCCTGGTGTCAGTTAGCATAGGGACTTCAGTGTAATATTATTATAACATTTTTTACAGTAGGAATTATAATTGAAATTTGTTATGTATGAGGATAACTAAAATTCGATCATTTCACACTCTTCAGTCCATGCCTGAGGACGTTTTGGGGTAAATAGATTGCTTAGAAACAGCCAGTGACTACAGCTAAAATTACATTTTACCAACTGAGCTGAATGGCTTTTTAATTACAGCACTGATGTCCGCATGCTGTCACCACCGTCTAATACTAAGATGGTATTGATTTGATTTTTAACTTTGATGTACCAGGGGAGAAAATGCAGAGTAGGATTTTTTCTGAATTCTTTTTTCCAAAGTAGTCAAGAGCCCCAGTTCTAAAATGATGGGTTATTTTCTGTCTGTCTCCTTTTCTATTTGCTTGTACCTTGAATATTGTTACTGTCCACCTTGAATTTGTTTAGTTGTACACAAACATTTTGAAATTAAAATTTATAATTTCATGGTACTGGTGAGCCTTAGTAACAATTAAATATGTGCTATGCATACAAATGTTATATGAAACAACTGAAAAACTACCAAGCACACATATCAGAAAGCCACAGGTATCTACATGCCCACAATCTCTTGTGATAATGCAATCCTAGTGCATTCATTTCCTTAAACAGCAAATAGAAATGCTTTGAAACCAAGATGTCAAGAATCTTGTATTTTAGAAGAAAGTATTTATTTTTAAGGGTATTTTCTGTACTTTTACTATAGCAGAGACTGGTCACTAAGTACAACTTAGAGCAAGGGAGTCTTTTCCATTTCCCTTGAATGCACACCTTTCCTTCTCTGTCTAAAGAAAAATTTAAAACTTGCCTGAGATGAACCTTTAGTTTGCAAAAGGATTGCTACCTTGTCCATGAGCTGTGAGGAAGCCACAGCCACAAAGCATCTCTTCTTGGACTGCTCTGCTCCATGGGGAAGAGAAAACTAGCTCCTGCCCTGCAGACTCCTCCACTCCCAACTTGCTTAGGCTCAGATGAAGAGCTGAAAGAGGCTATTTCATATCTGTATGTGAATACCAAGTAATACTGGTCTATTCAATACATAGGTTGGTTATTCAGGACTAAGAAGAATGGAGTTGATCCAAAATCCATTTGATTTGAAGGGCCTCTAAGTACTGACTCCCATGGGTTTGGAGGTACATTAGCGCAAGCGCAGTGGAAAATGTAATCCATTTACCATGCAGGTAGGATTCTGGTCTGTACAGGTATCCCTTGTTGTCGTGGTTCAAACCCAGCCAATTGGTAGAGCTGGCAATACAGCTGACATCACTAATATCTGAGCTAACAATAAAAAAGGAAATGAAAGTATATTAACTGCAACCACTGCATAGCCATAAAGGCAAAGGTCCGTCTGAGATTAACAAACAGCTTTTCAGTGGAGACAGGACTATAACTCACTTCAGGGGCTCTGATCTTTGATGAGTTTATGAATGAAAACAAAGCTCAAGTGAATGAATTACGGACATGATTCACTCAGTTGTCTCATACTCTTTTATGACCTTTTAGTGTTTTCAGTTGCCAGGAGGATGGGATGCTGGGATGGCCTCCAGGAGCCCTTTGCTTGAGCTCTGGCTTGGTTAAAGACTTGTGGTATGTCCTTGGGAAAACCTCTTTAATATTCCTCACATCTTTGCTCCCCATTTGTAAAACAGGAATGATAATTTTGTGTCATTTATATGTAGGTCACCTGAATGACAAATTCAGTAATGAAAATTTCTGAGTTTTAGCCTACTGTGCTATATTTTCCCCGTCATTGGTAGAAATACTCTTATTTACTCCTGCTAATATACATCTGTGTATTTATACCCCTTTCAACCTAAACTACTCTGTCAAATAAGCAAATATGCAAATAGAACCAAAAGAATAAGGAGAAATCAGAATATCCAAGAGCAGAAGCAGCTATGGTAACCAGCTCTAATGCTCCAACCCCAAGGACCTCATGAAGTAGTTTTGGCAGAGTCAATAAAATAAAAGGGAAGAAATAATTTGGACTCTTATGGCATTTTTCGGGGTTCATAATTCCAGCCTTTTTACCACAACCCACAAGGTCAAAGAGCTACATGAGAAAAGTGGTGGTTTGCATGAAACCGTGTGACTGCTGGATCTGGACCTCTCCAGATCATCCAAGTTGCTGCAACATGTGCAACAATTGTTTGAGGTGTTTGCTGATCTGCTATAGGAAAATATTGCATGCATAAACAGAGTAGGCCTTGGGTTGTTTTCCTTTTTGCTGGGGCTGAATTCGATAATAAGGGTGTGGTCAACCCATTCCCTAGAAGCTTTCCTATCCTGCTGCTCTTTCAAGTGCAGTTTTGCCCCAGGCTGACTGATCTTGCAAACCCAGCTCTGCCTGAGATAGCTGATTTTGTAATGGATATTAACTAATATTTTGCCCTGTAGAAATTACAGTAAATTCCATTACCTCTGTTAGGACCATTACCAGTGCTTTGTACATATTACTTCATAATGTATATGCATATCACTTACCATACATTAAAACAACCTCTTAGCACCATATTTTGAGAACTCTACCATCTTTTGGACTGTGGACAAAATGAAGGGAAGACATGGGCTTTATGGGAATAGGCAGCTTCTGAAGGGTTAATGAACAATGAGGAATTTGTGTATAGCTCATTAATTGTTATATTGCATCCCTTTATCTAAATTGTTTGTGGCCTGCTTAGTCAATTGAAACATATTACTTTGATATTAAAGCTGCAATCAAAATCTTCATTCTTGTGCATGTTCTACTTGAGAATACAAATCCTTCAGAATAGGGCAGTTGGAATTATCTTGAAAAGTATTACAATTGAATAAACCATATGCTCAAAAATAGAGAGATCAGGTTCAGCCAAATATCCTAGGAACTGATGCAGTTCTGACTTTCACATCTAAACAGACCAATTTGAAATACTGTATGAAAAAGGCCATTAGGGTTTGGATTTAAATTCTGGCCTCATGTTCAAGGCAAATGACGGTGATAATTCCATGCCAGACCCTCACACAAAATTAATGTTGCTGTGCTAGTATACAGAGCCCTGCACAGGGAGGGTGGTTATTGTGGATTGTGATATGGTACATAGAGGTTTTTATACTTGTTACATAAGCCCCAGAGTATTCCAACTAGTTCATGATGCTCTGTGAGGCATATCTGCTCTAGGTTTCTTCTCTAGACCAAGGAGTAGGAGAAGAACTTTGAATATATTACTGATGCTTAGTTGTCTTGACAAAATGCTGTTTTCACCTCAGTGGAGATAGCAGTGTGGATACATTCCCAAATTAGACATCTACATTACTCCTTAAAATGAGAAGGATGAGCATGGCCCTTAGTGCCCAGGCAGCCTAGGGATGTTGCAGAGCCCCACTGCAATCAGCCTGTGTCAGACCAGCCCAAAGGTGATCCCTGTTACAAGCAGTTTGAGTGGAAAACAAGAGGCAATAGATGGAGTAGACCAAAGAGAAGAAGAGCAATAAGGGGTAACACTGATCAGTAGAACTGGCGTTTAGTCACCTACATTTTCAGTCATCACCAGGAGAAGAGTTTTAAAAAAGAAGAGGGCAGTGTAATAGCCTTGAAGAAGTTTGTGGGAGAGAGGGTGCACAGGCGCCTCTGAAACCTTCATTTAAAGAAGCCTAAATCCTGAGTGGCTTATTCACTGTGCTGGAGTTGGTTAGGAGTTGCAGAAGTGTATTAAGGGTTGGGCAGTAAAATGATCAAGTTTTTGTCTTGGACACAAGGAAGTGCTGAGAGGCTCAGTATAACTGTGCCCATACACTCAAGTGTGCCCTCCAGCAGTGACGACACAGTACCTTCAGGTGTGTAAGGGATTGAGGTGCACCACTTTTAGCATTTCCATTACATTTTATGTGACATGGTTTCCTGCAAGAGCCAGCAAGATACAGAGCTGTGTGTGTGTATGTGTGTGTGTGTGTGTGTGTGCGTGTGTCTGTGTGTCTGTGTCTGTGTCTGTGTATCCAGGTGTGGGAAATGCTATGTTACTGGGACCAATAATTTTATAAACAGGGAAAATGACAGACCACTGCCATAGAAGAATCAAGACCCATATTAACATTCTGGTTGTTTCCAAGACAAAAGAAGGATAAGAGCTGGAAGTGAAAAAGGATTGTACAGTCAGAAATGTCTGTTTTCCAAGCTGTTCATGAAAAGATGCACAGAAACCTATGCTTCCACAGACATTCATGTGCTTTTGCATTTCAGATCGTTAGTGTCATGACTCAGCTATTATTAAGAAATGTTATGTAGTGGGTAAAAAAACATTCTACATGTTTTTGTTGATACAGTTAATTTGTTTAATCGACATCAACTAAAAATAAGGTTTTCTAAAATGCACTTTTTATTGTTAAATTTGATAATATCAACTCAAATAAATCAAACTTGACTGCGGCCTAAGGAAAACAAACGCTTGAGCATTGTTTTAAAACACTTGCTAAATAGAAAGCTCAATAATGAGGAGATGATGCCAGGAATGCCAGGATATCATCTTCTTACTATGATTCAGCTTAAGGTCAGTGACATTGATGTAACTTTGACTTCAAGAGAGGAAATATTTCACAGTAAACAGACCAAGAAGGAATCCCCTTGGAATAGTAAAGGTACAAATTGCTTTAGTTTTCATTTCTGTACTGCTAAATTTGTATTTCATGTGTGGGATTGTAATTGATGACTGCTTACTTTTCTGGATGAAGAAGGATAAAAAAAATGCATTCTGATTGTCAAGGTTGTTTGTGTTAGTGGCTAAAATAGCAGTCATCATGCTGAAATCTTTGTAAACAACATACAAGCGATTCTTTTCTTCTTTAGCAAAACAGAAAAGGAGAAAAGAAGCTTCCAAGCAAAAATATCTTTGCATCATCTGGCTGACATCTGGGAGTATAATGTACAAATTTTCCTGGAAATATTATTTGTATCAGCTAAGCAAACTCCAGTGTACCAGCTAAAGCATTATATCTTCAGTTAAAGCTTTGAGGGATTTGAGGAGATTTTAACACCAGGTATCTAATTCCCTTTCCACCAAGGTTCACAGTTAAAAATAAAGAGGTTTCTTCCATAGTATTTGTCAGTAAATACTGTAAAATCTATAATGATAATTTTCATATGCCAATTTCTCAACTTTTCCAAAAACTTCCTGTTGCCTCTCATTATCTGAGATAGTCCCACATCTAAATTTCCCCTGATCCCTTACAGACAAGATTATGTTCCAGTTAACAGTGTAATTCATTAACATTCTCTGTGTTGTAGAGGAAGCAAAAGCAAAACAAAGCTCTCTCCAGTTAATGTTATTTTCACATCTTTTCAGGAAGAGGTGGAGTTGTTTCTTTATTTGTCTTTGCTGAGCTTTTATCTTGGTCATTGTTCTCTCATGAGAATTCCAGTGAATTGGAGAAAGAAAATATTATTTTCTTTCCCTATACAGTGCATGAGCATGATCCACCTTTAACATGATTTGGGACACGTTTTGGTTTTGGTATTGTAACAGAGCAAGTGATTGAGACTGAGGATACTTGGATTTTATCCTGCCCTTGTCTTGGAGCTGCCTTTAGGAAGTGACTTTCATTTGAGGGGGCAAAAGCCATCAAGTCTGTCTAAGACATGGCAATTGTCAGAGTCTGATGAGTTAATGAAAGGGAAAACACAACACTGAAATCAGTGGCAAAGGACTCAGATCAGTGACCCAGAGACCCATTCCAGTTCTGTCTTCTTATTTTGTTTATTAACTCTGCTTAGGGTTAAACCAGAAATGGAGTTTATGTTATCTTGTTCAAGAGCAATGAAATCAACTTAGATTTGTTTATGGAAGAGTAGAATCCATTACAAACCTACGTTTCATTTCAGGAATGATTTTTTTTTCATTTTATTTAAGGAAATAATGTCAAGTAATTCCTTTAGGGTCAGTTTCTAGAACCCATAATAAAACACTTGTAGTACTTTAAGGGAGAATTATATATGATTGGGAAATATTATGCATAATTGGGAAACATTTGGAAGATAAAGGAATCTGGGAAGGATCAGTAGCACGCCTCTTTTTACTCTGAGCTGAACCAAATTTGTAGTTTTCTATATTTATTCTTTGTTTTCCCTGCCACTGGTAATGTGGGATGTATACAGAGGCTCTCATATGGCTGCTTTTCTCAGCTGGCCGCACTGTTTATTCTAAGGCAGGCTAGCTGGGTTTGTAAGTATGAAAGGAGGGATGACAGGGAATGCTTTCTTATAGGCATCCTGATCCTTAGGGCATTCTTTGGGTAAATCCACCACATTCTGTAGATCCCTTCCCTTCTGTGCATCTGTATGCCTCATTTTTTTCTTCAAAAGGACATCTTGTTCCTGATCCAAGAAAGCACATGTAAGAGACTAACTACATGTTTTAAATGAAGGACAAACAACCGGTTTACAGGAAATACATATTTGTGATTTTTGACCAAATGCTTTTGTTCACTGGTTAGTATTAATAAAACTCAGATAGACTGCAACTACTCCATCCAGAGAATATGTTTATGTTTTGTTGGTGTGTAGGCTGCAATTGTTTTGGATCCTATTCCCTGGAAGAAACATGCAAATCAATCATTATGTGCTTTCTCTGTGCTCCATCATACATTTCTCCATTCAGTTCATCACCTTCACAAGACCCGAAAGTTCATTTTTCTGACTGCGTTTTCCTAAGGTCTCATGGTATCACATACACCACGATGCAGAAGGTGCTGCATGACTCACATGTGTTCCTGTATCACTGCTCAAACTGCAATGGATTCAGACTATTTTCTCTGGTTAGTGTTTACGTGAAAATCTTTGTACCCTCAATCCACAAGCCTACAGCAGACAGCCCGCTCAGACCACAACCAACAGTGGATATTTGAACTCATAACCTGTAAGTTGTAACTTAGGTTACAGCATCAGAGAAAACTGGAAGACCATTTCTCCTGTTGACAGTGGATGGGTCATGATTGTTTTGTGGAGTGAACACAGTAAAATTTCTCCATGCTTTTCCATGCACCTTTATTTTTTATTTCTAGGATGTGATAAAACAATGGCAAAGGCTGTTCCATTGTTGATTTTCAGGGTGCAATCAGATACCCTTGCTCACAGGACATACACCTGGGAAACTGTAAGGAAAATATTCAGAAGTAGGTCTTTCATCCATCTTGTATCTTGTCCTTTGGACATGATGAAAGGACTCCACATGCTGTAATTAGACAAGGTCCAAACTTACTAACTTGTAGCCTTTGCAAAATTGTTGCATGACAGCAGCTACCTCTGAGCAACCAGCAGATCTGGTTCAAATTATTTGCATTATTACAGACAAATAATTTGTACTATCATCTTTTTCTTTTTTTAAGCGGGAAAAAAGCTTATTTCCCCCTACTCATATGCACAGTCTTCTAGCAGTATTGTAAAACACACTCTTCTGGACTCTGTGTTGCTGTAATGTTGTTTCAGCTGATAAATGTTAACAAGAAGCCAATACAATGGAGTATGAAGCCAGTGTGAGAGCTCCATCAGAACAGATCTCTACAGAGAACAACAAACACTGTAAGATGATATGTGCAATCTTTTCTGCCAGGAGTAGAGGCCTATCCAGTCTATTGCCAGAGAGGCAATAGACTGAATGCACCAAAAGCTTTTTCAAACTCCTCTGCTGCTATCCCAGTTTTATGTCTTTGTGTGTTTGTATGGTCAAACGAAACTTCATTTTCACTCCTTTCTCTTCTTTTTTCTTTCCTTTTGTGAACTTGCCATTCTAACTAGCTTTCTATTACTGCTTTAAGGGGAAAATAGTGATGCCTGTTCTACAGTCGCCAAGAGCTTTTCTGCAGGCAGCTGTGCATGGGTTTGCTTCCGCTGTTAGGCAGGATGGGCTGGAGAGAGGATGGCTGCTTGCCTGGGTTGTGGGGGAGTGAGCACCAGCCCCTTTCCAGACTGTGTCTCCATCACTAGCCCTTCTGGAGGCAAGAAATCTGCCATTTCTCATCCATAGAAGGGTAATAATGATGTTCTCTGAAGAAGGGTAGTTAGGGAATAAATATATAGATGATTATAAGATGCTAAAGAGAATTAAACATTCATGTGTTCCTGTAAAGTTTCTATACCCTTACACTCAGCATGAGCAGTGTCCCCGTCATTTCCTGGTTCCATGTGCTGGGCATCATCTAGAACTGTTCAGAACAGCTGAAAACAGGCCTAAAAGAGCACCAGATCCCCTATATTCTTACAGAAGTCCTCCTACCTGTGTAAGGACTAGGATCTAGTGGGTAGAGATGAAAGAGGAGACTTCAGTAACCCTGGTGATGGCATTTGCTTCCTCTTCCTCATCTGACACTGATCCCTTTTGCAAAACACATAGAAGTCTGAGAAGTGTTATATAGGAATTAAGTATTATTTATTAGGTGAAGTGCCAAAGGAAAATGTGGATTCTTGGTATTGTTTTCTTGACATAGCTGAAAGGAAGCCTCATGCCAGGCAGCTGTGCTCCTCACATAACCTTTTGGATGCACTTACACCATGGTGTTCATCTGTTGGTTTCAAAGCCTCCATGACAATCTGTCTCACAGGAAGTGTTCATGAGGTACAGGGAGAGGAACAGTCTGCCTAGGATCACCCCATTTCCAATCAAAGCCCTTGATCAATGAGGTATGCAAAGGTTGTGATTGTTCATCAGTGAGGGCCCTTCTGAGACATCTGGGCTTGCTGTGGAGTGCAGGAGAACAGCTCTGCATCTGGGGGTACCCTGCCAACCTCCCCTTGCCTCCTGCTCTAAGCTGCCCATCGCAGATTTATGTGCATTTAGGGCTGGCCTATTTGTTCAGCTTTAGCAAGATGCCTGTGGAAAATACTGGCCAATAAAACATAAATGCCTTTGTCCCACTAACATTGGCACTTCTTGTTTTCTAAAGGACTCCTGAGACTACTGAAATAATGTAATTAGCACAAATGTGGATGGTAGAGCAGGGACAAAAGAGAATAAGACAGGTTTATTCTGCAGAAGAAAATGCAAGTGTAGTTTAATCCTGCAGCCTATTAGGGTGACCATCTCCACACCGTGGGCAGGTGCAGGGGACTTGAGAGTTCGAGCAGCTGAGAATTGTGATCCCCCAGTCAAGTAATTGAGATTCCTTGCTGAAACTACAAAAGCAGAAAAATACAGTATATGAAAATACAGTTACCAGAGTAAATAGAAGCTGCTTTTGCCAATAGTTAAATATTATTTCACAGCTATTGGCCAAGCCATTCAACACACTTTTTTTTTCTTAAAAATTAAAAAAAAAGCAAACAGACAGATTGTCTTCATGTTTCAGGAGAAAGCAAAACATTCTGGAGGTGGCAGTGGCCTACATAGAGAAATGTTGTCCTGAGTCTCAACAAGTTCCAGCTGGTCTGAGACTTCATTTTGTTTGATTTGGGGCATTTAAAATTATATTTTATTTCCTAATTGCCAGCATACTCCTGCTGGACTGTTCGGTAGAAGTGAGATGTCCTTGTTAGATGATATCTTCCTCTTCCCTTGCTGGTGCTAGCATGACAAGCAGGCACCTTTCCTCATTCCTTCTTGATGTTCCCAGCTAAAAATGCTAATGGTGCAATACGGTGCTAAGACCAACTGCTCTGCCTTTGCTTCTTCTCCACTCCCTAATGGTGGAGTACATAGCAAACACAGCCATGCTAAGTTCCTTCTTAGGTCTCTCACAGATAATTGTAAACATGAAGATACCAATTCTAAAAAAGGCTTTCCACAGTTACCAGCACATAGCTCTGATTCCAGCGGTGGATCCAATGCACATTTTCCCTGAGGAGTTCTTCTCTTGGACATTCTGGCAAAGACATTCAGACTACTCTTAGGGTAGCAATGGAACTGCTATTAGAACTGTTGTGAATATCTGTACTGCCACCCTTGAGTTGTCCATGCCCATTGGAGGCTTGTACACAGTCACCTCTGTCCAGGAGGGTTTGCTGAGCACCCCCAAGCCTGCCCTGCTGCCCCTCCTTCTGCCTCCACACAGATGCTGGAACAAGGGGACTTATTCTGACTACAGCAGGCTTATACCCATTTACTGTGCTCCAGGTGTAAGTCCTTACTGATACTATGAGGAAGAGTCACTATCTTACCTGACTTTACCTTTTTCACAATTTGGCTTCTGACCTCTCTTGTAGAAAGTGTGGAGGCAGACAGGCATCTCTAGGTGGACGTTCAGCCCATCCTCAGAGGTGAATCCCACTGTACCTGATTCACTCCTGGTAAAACAGAGGGTTACAAATTGAGCAGCCTGCTGCTGCCCTTCCTTTGCATTCAGGAGGGGTGACTGGTGCAAGGAAGTTGCCCAAGGTCTGGGGCTCCATCAGCAGAGTCTAAGCAGAGAAGCGCTCAGCATGGAGTAGTGCCCACCTTCCCACCTACTTCCCATTCACCAAAGCACATTGCTTCCCAACCCACAGGGTACGTCTGTGCCTGAATTACAAAAGTGTCTTCTTCAAGCTTGTGTGGGCAAGAGGTATATGCATCAGTAAACAAAATGTTTAGAAACACTTTGCAATCAGTCTATTTTTAATCTTTCCCTTCTCCTTCTCATTCTGTCCTGCCCTCTTCCTCATTTTGGTTCATTTCACCAAATAAATATTAAATGTTTTTCTTTCACATGCTCTGATAGTTTTCTTCAACTCTCAAATTCTTTTCTTCACTAGAGAATATTTTAATATATTATAAAGTATATTTTTAAAGAAGAGGGAGTTTTCAACAAACAAATCATCAGTCACAACAAAGTAAAAATTCATCCTGTTTAACATTATTACCCTAGTGCCAGGTGAGCTGGAGCAGTTTTGCAGGTTCTTCATGACCCCATCATGTCTCCTGCAGCAAGATGGGCCAGAGAACAGACCACTCCTGTGGCCACTCCTTGTGTCAGCTCTACTCAGAGCCAGAGGCAGTCCATGCCACCCCAAGGTGCCCTGCAGTCTGCAGCCCCATGGCACAGCCCCGCAGGGCACTCACAGGAGCAAACACACCAATGCTGGCAGACAGTCCTTTACACAGGGGAGCTACTCCACAGCAGCTCCACAACAGTCAGGGAAGTGTTCCCAACTGTTGAACTCACTGCAGCATTTTCTGCAGGATTTTCTGCAGGATGGAGAAAATGGGGTCCACACTGAGAGAGGAGTGGGCTGCAGAGAGATGAACTTTCACTTCTTTGAGATGTACAGTTGTGAAATATCTTTGATGCCTTTTCTCCAACCATCCACAGGTAGGAATTTCAAAATTAAGGAACATTTATTCTTCCTACTTCTCCATAGAGGCAAAAAAAATATTCTTTGATCCAAAAGATGCTTATAAGAAGAGGGCAAAGACCATAGGCCTTTTCCAGTGCTGCTGCCCTGCAATAATGAACTCACTCCCAAGCCTGGAAGGAGAGTTAGAGGCCAGGAATTTGTCTGCACTTCTGGATCCCTTTAAATCCAATTGGATGTCATTTGCCAAGGCTGATTGCACCAAAGGGGGCATGTGAGTTTGACAATGCTCTTTTGTCCCCAGGCTTTAAGATTCAGTCCTCTAATTAATACATCCTTTTAACCTCAGTGTATGGGCCCACCTTTACAAATAGCTTGGCAAGTGTGTGAGCCAAAGAAGATGCTGACCTTATCAGCTAGGATGTGAGCTTGCAATGTGTCAGCTATATTGAAATTATCTCCATGCAGAAACCTCCTAGATAATTTGCTGGACTTTCATGTAAGATATCCAGTGTCCATTGGGGAGGAAACATTTGGCTGGGACAGCATGTCTGTAGTCTCTGAGAAAAAAGATATGCTGCAGTTTTACACTCCAGCTTCCAAGAGCTTGCCCCTGTGCCTCTGCCTCTCCTAAGTCGGTTGCCCTCATATATCCTTCTGCTGTGACTTCCACAGCTCTGTTTTGGTCCAAGGTTTTTGTGATGGCTTCACTTTGTAATTAGAAGTGCTATGGAGCGTATCTCAGTGTGTGGTGAAGGATGGGGAGGATGAAACAGCAAGAAGCTGCAGAAGGACACTGCCTTTCACGACCTGCTCTCCTGTGGAGAGGCAGCCACTGGCACCACAAGGCTTCCTGCAGCTGCTGAGCTCCCCATGAAGTGGGGCACAGAGCAGGGCAGCACATTTTGGTACTTCAGGCAGCCAGCTTTGGGCAATTGTCCTTTCCCCACACGGGAACAGTGGGTAGCTCCTGCCAGCCCAAGCTCTAGATGAACTTTGCTCAGCAGGTGTGGGACTGGCTAACAGCCATCAGCAGAGCCTGGGCTCTGAGAGCACAAGGCCAATGTCCCCTTTGCCTGAGGAGTGGGGCTCAGGCTGGCTGTAGACCAGGGGGTCACAGGTGAGAAAAAGCCACTTGGAGGGTTGTATCCTTGTCCCACTGCAAAGACAGGAGCAGGAAAAAGGAGCAAAACAATGTCTTTTCAGCACACACCGGAGGGAAGAGCAGTGGGTGGGGAAAGGTAGCACTGGTCAAAAAATCTTTACGCAGGCCCATGGTGCAGGAAGAGGAATGCAGGTGGGGAAGGATAATGATGCCCTGGTACTGGAGCAGCAGGCATACTTCCTGCTAGGGAGAGCAGTGTTGCATAGCTATGTCATATGGGATAAATGCCTCTGATCTGTTAATGTTTTCTCATAAGACTCATGTCTCAAGTGCTGAAGACCTAATGCCTTCCCTCACTTATTCTGCCCATTCCCAACCATACTTTTTGTTCATGAGGAAATGTTGTTATGGCCCCACTCTCTTGAAAAGACCTGCCTCAAGCAACAAAGAAAACAATCAAGGGAATCTCCTAGACCAGTTGGAAAAAAAATTGCCAAGATTAACCCTTAGAATCTGAGATGAAATAAAAAAAAGTATTGTAACATTTCAAAAGGAAAAAAAATGCTCTGAGAGGTAATAAAAGTTTTTCTACATCCTTCTGACACATGCAGCTTGTCAGCTAGGCTGGCAGGCTGGGCAGGCAGAGAGGGTAACTCACTGAAAAGTGGAGCCTGTGTTTTGATTGAGGAGAGACTGTGCACAATTAAGAATCCTTAGCATTTTTGGCCATGAACATTATTCAGCTCTTATTTGGATATAAAGGGGCATTTCCCAACGACAATATTGGATATTTGCATGAGCTGCATTCCTGCTGAAACCACACTTACTCTGAAGCCTATGTTATCTTGCTTTTTTTCATTTGGCTATAAGGAATTCAATGCACTCAACAAGGTGTAACATCTGTCACATATCCACATAAGCATTGTTTATTTTTATGAAACATGAGCTATGCTTACAGTTACTCGCTCTCACTTTGCATGCCCCAAATGAGAATCTGCAGGGAGAATCACGGCACTTAATTTCCAGTGGTTTGTAGAGGCATAATATACAAAGTCAACCTTCTGTAGCACACTGATAATCCTACATAATTACACATATATGCACAACTAGTGTCAACAAACTGAAATCAAAGTCTGCTTTGAAAAAAAAATCCATGTTATTACACAGAATAAATCATATAGAGGAGATGTGGAGCTGTACTCAGATGCTGTCTACAAGATGGAGAAGGAAGGTGTGATTGAGCAAGGCTTCAGTTTTGATCCAGAGCTGCTGCTGACTTGCTCTTCACCTCCAGCAACTTTTCTGGCTGGGTTTCTCCAACTGTGAAAGGCAGAGGGGATGATGTTTATGTAGAGGTGTGCTGTGAGAGCTATTGGCTGCATCCATGTGAATGCTAATTTATTACTGGTGAAGTATAGCCCAGATGAAAGTGGTACAGCACGCAACCTTCAAAGTGGATCTGCTGGTTGGCACTGCAGATTTTTATCTGAGAGGGCTGCATAACCTAGGCACAGTCTGGAGGTGATGACCACAGGGAAAAATTCATAATCTGGGCAAGTACAGCTGGGGAAGAAATATGCAGGGGGATGTGGGTCTGGAAAACAAGCATAGTGTATTTTACTCTGAATGTTTAGCTTTCTTTGTACTTTATCTGATTTTCTAGTAAGTTATAGTCTATTGATCCAAATTCACCTCTGATTAAGTCCAACACCCTGAGAGACATTCACCCACACATACACCCAGCAATTCACAGCAAAGGAGCTTCTGAAAAGAGTACACATTCCTTAAACTGTACATGTGACTAGAAAGATAAAAAGTCTGATGTAAAGTATTGTTGTTTATAACTGAGAGAATTTGGCCTTTAACTAGATGCCATGTTGTGTTGACATCTGTCTTCCAATGTGATAATTTTTTGTCCCTTTTGAGCAAAATGCAGAGAATATGATGGGGTACGTCAAGTCTTTCCACCTTAATTTGAGGAAGCAGCCTACACACAGCACTTCAGTTTCATGAACGTCCAGATGGCATATTTCTGGGGGAAGGGGGTGAGTAAAAGCACACGTGTGTGCGTGTGTCTGTGTGTGTGTGGACACCTACACACATGCATTTGGCTATGAAACCACGGATCAGTATGTTTGCAGCATAGAGGTAAAAAGGAATGTGTTTATTCTGTAACCCATAAAAGCATCTCATCATAACTGCATCTTGTGTGAGCCCTTTCGCCCTCCTTCAGGCAGATTATAGCATTTGCCACAACTCCAGACAAGGGGTGGGTTAAACATGGAGTTTGCCAGCAGCTCACGTCTCTCCAGTATCCATCTGACACACAGAGTTCTCTCCTTGCTCCTCTTTCTTTTGCATTTCAGGCCAGAGAAGGACTAAGTCTTCAATAAACTAAGAGCAAATGGCTGCATTTCCAGTACTTGCTCTCCTTTAACAATAAATAACCAAAGTTCAGACCATTGCCTACAAGTCACTGTGATAAGCTGATTGAGGAATAATTCCATACTGCATTCTATGTAGGCTCTATAAACCCCACCCATATCTCTTTCCCTTCCATGGGCATTTAATCCACCCAGCTTTTTAGCCTGGGGCTCAATTTATCACTACAGCTTCACTTTACTGAGGCTGAAATGCCAGGTCAAACAAGAGGAGCAGGCGCTTCTCTGCATTGCATCCTGCAGGATGAAAATATTCATGCTCTCAAAAGTGTGGGAAGATTCTTTTCTGAGCGAGCAGAGAAACTAAAGTTGTACCTCCAGAGCGCTTAGGGGACACGCAGGCCTGGAAGTAGCAGCACACGAGAGGAGAACCCCACAGAAAAGTGACAAGATTAAAGGATCTTCTCTCCCCCGCCCCTTCTCCCATCCCTCCCCCGAACGGGTAGCAAAATCAAAGTTAAAAATGTATCTATGGAAGGGACTGATGAAGGATTAATAATTAATTTTAGAGCAGCGATACAGCATTTTTTGAAATGTAAATTTGATGCGCAAAAGTGGCATATTATGATAAGCAGGAGCAACAAGGGAGAGTGAGTACAGGAGGGCCTGTTGCTCAGAGACAGGCTAGTGAGGAGCACTTACAGCCGCCTTTATTTTTTCTCTTCCCCTCCCTCTCTCTCTTTATGCAAACTTATTATCTGAACTTAGGAGGTTTTGAAGAAGTTTAAGGGCTGCATATCTGAGGCACAGTCTTCAGAGCGCTTCTCAGCTGTGGTTTTGCCTTGAAAGCTAAATCTCTAGTTGTGCATTGCCATCCAGTGTCTTCCCATACTTCACTTCTCCTGACCACTCCCATCACTGTGGTGCTAACTGTTCCATTACATTACTAAGACTTTCCCTTCCACTTCTAATATTTGGATTTAATTTTCTGCCCCTTCCCCTCCCTGCCCCATCCCCGCTTCTCACAACTCCCCTCCTCCTTAGCTCAGGCTCTTTTGAACCATCTCTTTTTGTGCTTTTTCCCGTGCATGGTGCAGGCTCTTTTACTCTCCCTTTTCTTTCCCTAGCCCCTGTTTACATGAGGGCTTTGAGAGCAGCTTCATCGTGCGCTCTCATGAGAGTTGTGCAAATTGCACCAGTGCTTTCATTGGAAGAGACACTCATCTCTGGAGCCCCATGCTGTGCAAGAGTGCATCAAGACCAAGTAAGCCCCTTGATGCTGCCTCACGCTGTGATCCTCCTTTGCACAGTGTCATGTGTCAGGACGGTTTTCCCACAATGCATTCTTTAGTTCAGTGGCAGGGGGAAAAAAAAAGAACAAATAATCTGCTGCCGTCACAGGCAAACACATTACCTGCAGGGCAGGGAGAGGAGCCAGTCTTCTTTCACTAAATCAAATTCACTCCCTGAAGTTGCCTTTAGATGTGTTTTTATTAATTATTGCCCAGGCAGTCCAGACTCGGACCCTTCCAACTTTTTGCCCATGGTGTGTTGTTATTTGCAAATAGTGGAATTTTGAAAGTTGTTAAGGAAAAAAAATAAAAAATTGTACTTTCATTCCCTTACTTGGATTCAAACGATGGTTTTATTAATGCATATCGACAGACCTAAGCTTTGCAAGCACAATTAATGCCATATAAATCATTCATATCCCTGCCCTGTCATTTATGGGAATATAGCATAAACTCCATATCCTTATCTTAATTAAGCTGATAACGCACAACAGATACAGCTCCGAAGTGCAACTGAAAAGAGCCCTGAATGCTGCGGACTCTATGGCAAGCGCGTTTGGTACACGGGTTTCACCGCCCAGCCACGTCACCTGCTGCAGCAGCTGGGCAGGCTCTGCAGCCTGCTGGAGAGTAGGAGTCAAGCCCTGCATCCCTCTGTGGTTTCTGGCAAGGTTTTTTGACACTGCCATGAGGTTTTATGTTTCTCCTGCAGGGAACACACACAGCTCCACAGCTGAGCCTGGGGTGTCGGCAGTGGAGCCCCCACGTACACCTCCAAGCAGAGGCATTCCATCTAAACCAGCCACCGCCGCAGCCCGGAGCGAGACAGGAAGGGTGGCACGGGGAGGGGGCAGGATGCTGGCGAAAGTTACGGCAAAGCGATTTGAAATCACCCAGCTCTGCCGGGTGCAGAGGGGACAGGCTGCGGTGTGACACTCGCCTGGGGCCATGCGGAAAGTGTCCCACAGACACTGCACACAGCCCCTGCACCTGCAGGAGGGCAGGCTGGGCACAAAGGAGGTGCTGCTGACTAATCTCGCCCTCTCAGCAGCCTCATGCCTTGCCCATGTTAGCCCTGTTCTGGGAAGAATGTGCGTTCCTCAGTGTAGGTGCCCTGCTGTTCCTCCACAAATCTCTGCCTCCCTGCCCTTCAGCTCTGTCCACGATGGACAATTCTGCCAGTCCCAATGTACAAGGCTAGCTGGCAGAATGACGGAGTTTGTGTGTGTCTGACATCAGCCCAGGGGGAGATGAGGAGGGAAGGTAAGCTGGTTTTTGGGGAGGAGGAGGAGGAGTACTCCAACAGTGCAGCTGGAGAAAGACGCAGGCTAATGTAAGAAGAAATACTACAAAAGAGTATTTCTTTGGCTTTGCCCCAGAAAAGCATCCCTATTCAAGAGGAGCACTTAAGAATTTGCTTATGTTTAAGCACGTGCTCAAATCCTGTTGACCTAAACAGAAATGAAGCATATGTGTTTAAATGAGCATATGCTTAATGCATTCTTCAGACAGGAGGGATGAAGGCAATTAAGCACGTATCTATATGCATGCTAACTATCTGTCATTTACATTTAGTCATTGCGATGCATTTTGGACAGTGAACAATTCTGGCAAGGAATTTTTTTACTAATCATTTCACAACATTTGATAGCTTTAATGAAAAGACAGCATTCCCTGTTCCTTTGAAATAAGGTTTTCTCCCTAAAAACACCACAATAAATATATAGACCAAACCATAGATTTTGTAATTGCAACTTTTCTTGAGGAGGTAACAAATAGCACTGGAATGTAAACTGCTGTCTATGTCCACTCTGGGTCATTTCACCAGAGAGACACATCTTGCATAACCATGAAAGGAGATAGAACTGTCATTTAAGTCTTGAAACACAGAATAAACTTTTCCCATCCATTGTTCCCGTGTATATATATAAATGTTACCTTTAGTGGGCATGATTTGATTTAGACCTTTCCCACATTGCAGCTGGTTTAATGGAATGCCATAATAGTGTCACACGGTTATTCTTGAAAAACAACTACTAAATGTTGATGTTACTTATTGTAGTAATATTTATGTGAGAATGCTGCAAATACTTGGGAAAAGGTTTTAAAGGTTGAAAGGCGAGTATAACCATAAATTATGAGAAATGCTGCAGTTGGGAAGTGACATAAAGTTCAATGGCCTCAGCTGTCGACACTGTGTGTTCATTGTTTTGGACACTCATGTGACTGTGTCTCAGCCAGGCGAGGGCTGGTTCTCTCCCTTACTGGATGGGATTTCAATGCAGGATTGTGGAGGTTTTTAAAGTGATTCTCTAATGTCTATTGTGTAACTTTCTCATCTCTGACACAAGAATCACCCTAAAAGTGAACCTTAGTAGTCTGAGTGACTGAAGCAGATGATGGAGTTCAAATTAATGCTGGCTTACAAGACTAATTCATGTTTTATTTCCTTATAACACTGAACAAAGAAATAGAAGACAAAAATGCAGTGCTGACCAGTAAGGTAAATTTGTTTGTTTGAGAGTTATTTCCAGGATCTTTGAAGAGCTATTTTGGAGCTTTCCACCCAGCAAAGTGTAGAAAAACGCAGAGCCAAAGCCAGCCCAAAGGGTCACAGTGCCACTGACACAGTGGGGTTTCCCTGCCAGGCAGAGAACATCTGGGGCGGTTCTTGCCCCAGGACTAGGGGGGAAGGAAGAAGAGATGGAGCTGGGACAAGGAGCCTGGGGGAAGATCTGTAGAACGGGGTTGGCTGCTGCTGTCCCCCACCATGGCCATCTCTATTTGATCTCATGCTCAGCAGCAGCCTGCTGTCTTCTCTCAGGCTGTGACACAGGCAAAGCAAGCAGCAAAGCCAGGAAGCCAGGATAACCTTTCTGTACACAACAGCCCTCAGCATCTTTTGCCTGTATCTAGACTAGCACAAGGGAAGCCTGGATTAGATAACATCCTGAATTGCAAGATCACTCCAAACTGTCCTCAGACATTCTGTGCCATCCTCCTACTGACACTCTCCTTAGGCAGTGGAGAGCTTTATGGCTTAGGTAGATTAGATTGGTCCCTTTATAAAGTTCATTTTGAAATGGAAGTGTCAGTTCTCCAAGAGTTGCAGCATGCAGAGAGGCCCCCAACCTTCCCTCAAGCCTTAAACATGCTGTGGAGGAGGGAGATAGTTGTACCCAAACCAGAGGGTTTGCTTTGTGGGCAAGAAAGAGTCCACACACAAAACCATGGGCAAACCTCAGAGTGTCATGAGGGGTTATAGAGTCCAGTCTATAAAGTCCTTAACAACCATACCTGTAGTTGTCTGTACACACACCCCATGCTACTTGCTGCCTTGTGTCCCCTGCACCCTGCCCGGTCTGTGCCAGTCCCTGAGCAGCTCAGTGAGATACAAGGTCCTGTGATACAAAACTACCGGTCCTGCAATTATGGCATGATCTCCAGAAATATCCACATCTTTGAGAAACTCCACTTTTCCTTTGGTTTTACTGCTTTGCCATAGTTAGGCTTTCAGTTCTCTGTGCCCGTTGGTATCAGCAGGATGTTCATTAAGCTTCTGGGCATTTTCCTCATGCCAGGACCACACTGCTGATGTCCCAAAAATTATCAAGTCACTGATAAGCTATCCAATTGACAAAACCTCAGAAATTGTCCCTGAGCACACAGAATCATTTTCTCCTGCTCCCTGTGGCTGGAGAATCTCCTTTTGGTCAGTAGCAGAAGTGGAAAAAGCAGGAACTTCTGGATACAACTCTGGCACCTAGGGTTCACTCTACCACTGTAGAAGCCTTGCCAGCCTGGCAGCTTTTGCAGGAACAAATGCACTTTGGACATGGAGCACTTTGATGCTTGGGGCTTAGAGCTTCCTATCCTTTTATAGTCTTGAATGTGTTATGCAAGCACATGTGGCTACAGGTGCATCCATTTACACAGTGTTTGTGAAATATCACTTATTCTGCATTAAGAAAAAGTCTGTAATGCATGTTAAATTATTTTTTCCCTGATTTGAATATTTAGTTAATAAATGGGACAGCCTGTAGCAATGTTCTCTTCTGCCAAGACAAGGGCAACAGGGAAGTTGTACAGATAAGCATTTAGCAAAGTTGGAAAATGTCATTAGCACGTAAAACCTAAAATCATCATAAGCCCATAAAAACTATGGTAAGCCAACAAGTAAAATCTCAATAAGTCTATAATCACATAACCCCTGTAATAAATTGCTGTTGTGTAGTAAAAGCTGATTAAAAATGGATTAAAACAGTTCAAGCTATGTAGGTTTCACCTTAATGCATCACATGGTGTTTACCCTGACTTGCAAGGAGCCCTTTGCTTCCTCCCTCTCCACACATACCCACAGTGATGGGGGCAGACAAGTTCTGCTTACCTGTACCAGATGTGCAAATCAATAACTTACAGTGTGCAGAGACAATGCCAAATAAAAATACTTTGCTTGAACCTAGCAAATGTGCAGGGCACATAATCTAAAGCATACATATGTCACTGGCCAAGTTAGATGGCTGCCAACAGCACTGCCTTGCTTTCAGTGCCATCTCCTCCTCAGACAGCTGGTGCACATAGCCCAAAGTTCTTCCTGCCAGCAGAGAGGCACTTGAAATACAGCTAATCAGCATTTTAAGGATCCCAAATATGAAAGTGAGTGCAAATACCTTGCTGCACCCATTTCTTCAGACAGCTATTGTATGAACAGATTCAGGGCAGGCTCTGCACACCAGACAGTGCCACAAAGGCCCCTTTATTCACTTCCTGGGCTCCTATTCTGGTTCTTTGGGATGATATGAATTATCCTCACCCCATTATTTTCTCTGACTCCACCAAGAAGCAAAAGCTATGGTATTTCATCATGGCAGTCCAAGTCTGCCATAAATCAATCACCTCTGTCCAGCTGTTGTCCATGTCTCAGGAAATGCTCCCCAAGTGACAACCACTGGATGCTCTACTGTATAAATGATGCTGCATTGTGTCAACATCTCACCCTTCACAAAGAAAGAGCTCACACAAAGTTTCCATGGTCTGTCCTGTCATAACCATGGGCAGCAGCAAGTGGAGAAGTTTGAAGTTCAGCATTCACAGATTTGTGACAGAGACACTTGGAGCAGCCTTGCCAGGTCCCTCCACACCAAACCCTCAGCAATGAGTGATCTCAGCAGCTTCTCAGCTGTATGAAAAATAGATCCATCTGGGGAAACCACCCAATGTTCCAGTTAGAAATATGCTGTAAAGCAGCAGCTGATTTATTCTGGTGGCCCCATGAGATGTGGTGCCACATAGCCTGGTGACCAGTAATAATCTACTTATCTTTTCATTTCTGATAGCTTTGTTTGAAGGTAATCCCAAAAGGGAAAAAAAAAATCACCAAATACATTGCTTATTACCAGTCCTTTATTCTGTCCTTCCTGCAAAGAAGATGAAATTCAAACAGTGAAGGGAGCAGGAAATCTATTCCTAAAAGTAATGCAGAGTACCAGAGTTTTGGAGCAAGAAATGTCTTTTTAAAAGATGGTTAACTAATAATGCCTCTGTAATGATAAAGGGGGGTTTTTTAGAAACTCAGTTCAGCATTTCCAACCCAAAATAAAATCTGCAGATCAACTTTCAAATGAAAGTCCCAAAAAAATCACTGAGAAAAAAAGTATTTGAAAACAATTAGTCACTGGTGTGATATCTTTCTTTTAAGGGTTCAGTACACCTTGTCTAGGAGAGGGAGAGGGAAATGCAAGGGAAGAAGGCAAGGCAAGGCAAGACTAGGCAAGGAAATTAAAAGTGTTTTAGAAATTACTCTATTGGTCACTAAGGAACTTTCTAACTTTTAATCTTTAACTTGGCCTTAAAAAGTCTATGTTATCAATTAATTTCTGAGTTTTATGCCATGTAGAAAATTATCAAAGATATTGATTCTAAAAAAACATGCTTGTAATTCAGTTGCATAAGGGTGAGAAGGAAAATCCAAATGTCAAGCTAAGTCAAAGGAGGATCAAGAAGATCGAAGCTGTGGGACTTTTTCTTCGAAGTTACAATCTCTTAGACAGACAATTAAATGAAAGTCTGAAAGTGGAGTTTTGAGATGGTTTTGGAGGCTTCCAAAGAAATACTATTGTAGCTGGCAAACTGTAAAGCCACCATTAAAAATAACCTTGAAGTTGATACAAGTTTCATGGAAGATCTATCCTAAAAAAGTATTAAATGTGCTACAGAGCTGGCCAGGAAAATTGTCTATTCCTTATCATTTGATTCGTTGGACATCTATAGGATAACAGCGTGTGCTGCCTCAGTGAAAGTTAAAGAATGATGTCCATAGGGCAAACTGTTATCTATAAACTCATTTCTTCCAAACCTTTAGGGAGACAAAATCCTTTTGATTTTATTGAATGTACATTTCTGTCTAATCTCCTGCCAGCCTCTCCTTAGCACTACCAGTGGCTGCAGAATTGACCCCGGGCTTGAGCTGAGCTCTCCCTTTGGAGTGATTCACAACTCCTGGAAACAGGATGTAACAGCACTTTTGATGCCTGTTTGAATGGAGTGGGCATCAGTGCAATTCATCAGAGCATTCTAAAGCCATGTGGGATCCAAAGATTGCTAGCGCCAATCGTAATTTAACTTCTTACCCTGTAAATGCATATTATTTCTTTTTCATGATCGTCACACACTTTATAGGCAGTTGCAGGCTCAGACAGAGGTAACCAGGGTCTTGCCTTTAAAAATTAGTACTCAGACTATGCTTCAGCCAGGAACCTGAGTTTATTCTTAAATTTATTTTCAGATCATTCTTCAAAGAGCATCTCTACAGCTTAACAGCTATAGTGTAATTAAGAAACATGCTGGGGACAAGATTCAGACTGCCAGTTTCACTTAGGAAAACCACGAGCTTGTTATTCAGAGACAAAAATTAAGAATATTGAAGGAACGGTTCCTTCTACCAAGACTCCATGTGCAGTCCATGGTGAGAAGCACGCATCTCCAGGAGGGAATTCATGCCACGTACCTTAGATAGTCATGTGAGGTAAAATAGTGAGGAATTTCAGAATCACAGTCTTGTCTTTAGTGACATAGAAATGTACAGATCTAAAGAATATAAATCTTTTTGATCCCTCTCTCCTCTTCTGGTCTCTTTCCACCTCACCTTGTCCATTGCTTTGAAGAGACATACTGCTCCAAACCAGATCCTTTTGGTCTTCCTCTCTGCCCCTGCCTGTGGCATCTTTCAGACCATGCTGCCTTCCTGGCTGGTGCGCAGGACATGCTTGGTCAGTCTGTGTTTCCCCAATATCTCCTGAGAAATCCTTTCTTCTAGAACCTGGATGTCCTTTAATTGTGTGAACTGCTGATCAGCTTCATCAGACACATATGAGAAAACAGGAAAAATCTATTTTTCTCCCCTTCTGGACTAGATAGGAAAAGTTTTTCTTTTTTTCTAGGTCAAATCTACCTTTTTGCCCTAATGATCTTTATTTGAATGTCCCATCAGTGGAAGACAAGTTTCTATCATTAACCTGTCTCAGGTGGAGGAGCCTCTCCCCACCCTTCCTCAGTTTCTTCCCCAGTAAGGAAGTAAAAACATCTGATAATTCATCTGCGTTCTTTATTCAAAGTAGATTTATATGCAGAATCCCTGGTGTCAAGACTGTGAAGCCCTCCACAGGCAGAATATCCAGCCAAGAGCACCCAGCAGTGCATAGCACTCTGAGACTTTGTAACACCAGTTAAACTCAGGCTCTGTGTATTTTTTATTCATTTCTGAGGTATGTATTTGTGCTTTTCATTGACAATTATTGAGACCGCAATACTTTTAAGAGTTAATTTTTACACTAAAACCCCAGTTGCATAAATCATGTAGACACACTGAAGAAGTGATGAAAGGGTAGTAGCAAATTGGGAAGAAAAAAAATGTTTAAAGAAAAGTAATTAGTACTGGACGGTGTCACATGATTTTCTAAAAGGTCCCAGATGTAACAACTGAAGCAGAGCTAAGCATGTAAGACAGAAAGGTTTTGCACCTTGAGCTACTGAAGAGACCAATCACACAAATTTCCCCCTTGGAGGCACAAGATGAACTTAGTCTGCAGGTATTTGCGTGAGATGTGCCTGGATTTAGTGGGCTACAGCACAGGTGGATTTGGGTTTATCCATGTAATATAAGGTCAGTAGTGGCTCTCAAGTACCTTAAATACTATTCTCCATCTCTCTAGGGTACCATATTTGCAAAGAGGGCAATATGGGAAAAAAACAAACTTACGCAATCTTCACTGAGCTGAAGATTCATTTATTTGTGTGGCCCTACCTCTCCAGCCTTCCTCCCATGCTTCTACAGCAAGACCTAGCAAGATAAAACAGAAGCACATTCCCCTGTTAAGCCTCTCACTTTGCACTGATACAAGCAGCGTTCCCCATGGGACCAGGTTATCCCAGCCCGTCATTGCCATGCTCCGAACCACGCTGATGCCTTTTTCTTGCATGATGGCTCTCTGCCAAAGGAGCGGAACTGCCTGCTGTGCCAGATCCTGACACTGCAATAGCCTCATGTGCAAGAAAAAAGCATCCTCTTCTCCTCCTCTCTTCATATCCCATCACTGGTGCATGCAGACAGATAGTCCTCCAAACTTTACCTTGCAATTAGTAACAGTCGTGGCTTCACAACAGCAGGCAGTTTCCAGGTAGTACTCCAGTGTAAGGGATGGCAATCTTTCCACATCTGTGGCTGAAATGCTAAGGAGAAACAAGGCAGTAACTCTTGCTCAAAACCAGATCCACTCAGCTGCAATTATCCTACTCTTGGCCAAAAGATAAAACTAACACATTCAGAGTCTTAGCCCATTTGCTGTTGCTTGAGCTTCATTATGCTGTTGCCTTCAGTGATGCTTGGCTTTTCTTCCCAGATCTAGGTGAAGCTGGTCCATGCTGAAGTCAGTCATCTCTGTAAGAAAAAAATTCAATATAAAATCTCTGCCTTTGGCTTTTCGCAGCACTTGCCCTTTCACTCACAAAGCTTGTTTATGGTGCAAACGATTTACAGAAGTCTGACAGCAGTTCAACAAGGTGAAAAGCAAAAGGCAGGAGAACTCCACGTTTTTGTCATGTCATAAACATGATAGAACAACAAAAACAATTCCATTTTCTGCTTTCCCCTTTCAGTAGTGATAACGTCAGATCTCTGAGGAGGTATTACTTTGAAACTAACACTTAAATATGTGTCTTTGAGGCTTTTTTCCCATTGTTTTCCCTTTAAAATGAAGTTTAAAAATACATTTGGGATTCAGTAGTATCTGTAATTCAGTCTCTAGATTTCTGCTTCTCTGAGATTTGCTTCTTTGTGTCTTTTAGTCCAAAACTATCTCTGATGTAAACAGCTGAAACTCTCTCATCTTCCATTAAGCTGCACCCATACAGCCAGACATGCCAAACTAGATATTTTGGGAATGCATCCCCTGCAGTTACTTACTTCCATACCTGCAGGTCAGTGCCAAGGTTTCTTTTCCTCTACTCCACATGGTGATCCTCTGTTGGAGCAAGGTGCAGAACAGAAAGTGAGCCATGACACCACATGGCTCTTGGCCAGCTTGTTACTCCATCAATCATCCTCCAAACAAAACTAACAAACAAACAAACAAAGGGGGGGAAAAAACAAAACAAAACAAAATCTGCTTTTTCATTAATTGTGCACCAAAGTAGGATTTACTGACAAAGAAGACAGAATACACCAGAGAGAAATGCATTTCCAACTATGTCCACTGTGCTAAGACCTATTCTCCCCCAGGAAAGGTTAAAGGATATTTTAAATTATGTGAAGAAGAAAATAATGTTTTTAAGTTGAATTAAATTTACACAGACATACACTGACTTTCTGTTGTATTGGTCAATGATCCTAAAGAGTTCTGAGTCAAGATTAATGTTTATACTCTCTTGGCCCCAATGTTATTGTGGGCTATTGATCATAAGCCAAATAAGGACAAGTTCACACAGCAACTTAGTCTAAGGACGGTCTTTTGACTTCACTGGGTTTGGTACACTTCAGTGGGCTCAGGATATTAGAAAGTGCCCTAGAAAATGTCTGTTGCAATGCAAATCTCTGAAGTTATTCAAATTAAAAGGAAACAATGACACAAATGTGAAAGGGCAGAATAATTGTTCAAATTATTCTGTTTCCTCTCTCTGCTACAGGTTTCCTGAAGGATTTGGGCAAAACTTTTCATCAGCAGTTAAGAGTTCCCCCCTCCAAAATGATGAAAGCAGTACTTGCCATCTGCAGAGTTGGGTTCTAAGAGAGGTAAGTGAGGAAAGTTCACAGAATGTGCTGAAAGCCCCAGCTGACAGGGTTAGAAAAGTAATATTAGCTGCAGTCACCTTATTAATTCTGCTCAAAGAATGATAAGGACCACATTTTCAAAGGGGTCTCAAATCATTTTTCTGTTTAAACAAACACTGTAAAACAGCAAATCTCAATCGTGTGCCATTCCTCACTTGGATTCTCTCTTTGTCCTCAATGGAAGGAAAAGTCCTGCAAATATCTTTGCATTTCTTAAGAGCAGCCCCCAACTTCTGCAGCATCCAGATGCCAGCATAGGGGTGTGGAGGGGAAGCACGGGCGGGGAGCCCTGCTCTGTGCCCCTGCTGCACCCCGTGAAGAGAAAGGGCTCGCTTTCCTCCCTTTTCCTCCTGCCCAAGGAATCCCGGGGGCGGGCTGGGAAAGAAATCCTGATCACTGCTGGAACGGAGAGGGGGAGGAAGCTCATTCATTCACCACCCTCTGGGCTGGGCTCATGCTCGCCTATTCCTTAACCCATTGAGCCACGTGCTTTTCCTGTCTGCTGACCCAAAGGCATTATTTTCTTCCTGGTCCCTGTGTCAGCTGGATGTGACATTAAAAGCTACAATTGGGATGATTTTTACACCAGGCTTATGCATCCCACCTCTTCCGTCTGACAATCCTTTGTGTCCCTGCAATGCCCTGCAGGTTTGTTCTGCATAGCCTGGAAATACCCATTATATACCATGTGGATATTACTCCGTGTAAGACACCCATCACATGATGCTCAAAGCACTTAGCATAACTCTCAGTGTAATTCTAGTTATCAACCCACCTGACCCCATGGGGATATCTAGCAACAATCGTGGCTTAGAGCTCTGCAAAGTCAATAGGAATTTTTGAATCTCGCTTTCTTAAGTAAACAAGGGCTTGTATGGTCATGCTGGTTTTGCACAAACTGGGTGCTCGTGGGTGTAGACGGAGGTGCCATTGCTCCTCTACCCCACCTTCCTCCTGAAGTCATGAGCACTTTCAGCTAAACCCAACAGAAGTGCACAATGCTCAAAGCCATTCTTCCTAAATGTTTCATGCAGAGAAGCAAATGGCAGAAAAGACAGACCTTTCCAGTGCCCTCTGCTAGAAGGCAGCTACAGGCTGCTTGTGCTCACCAAGAGATGCCAGAGAAGATATTGAGAGGGAAAAACACCCCAACCCCCCCCACACACTGCTCATTCCTTAAGCTCTACTAGACACCATAGGATCCAACCAGAAGACAGTGCAATAAGAAATCAATTTTTGTAAATCTCAGTGCTAACAGAGCAACTTATTAGCTTTGCTTGCAGCAAGCGCCTTTTCTGAAATCCTGTCCTGAAAAAAAGTAAAGCTTTTTTTGAGGATTACTGTATCTTGCTACATCTGTTTCAGGACCAACTGGACCAATGGTACCACTCTTTTCTGATTCTGTTTATGAAGTTGCAATATTAATTGATGTTTATTGGCAAGACATCAGAATTCTCCCTATCTTATACTTTTCTCTGAATCAAAATTCCAACCAACCATTTTGCTTTAAATAAAATGCAATCACAAGTTAGTAGAATTGATTTGTGGATAAGATTGCTGGACTGGGAGAAAAGTTGTGGAGGTATTTCCCTATGAATCAATTTCTTGGGGGAAAAAAACTTTAAAAAAAAGAGCAGCTGAGCAAAACCTAAAGTCCAGTGTAAGTTCTACAGCAGCTCTAAACTGGATGGATAAACACAAGCACTAAGTCATTATATAGCTACCAAAGCAAGTTATTTAAATTAGCAACTTACAGAAGCCTGGAGGACCAAGGGGTGCAAGGAATGCATGCAGAAGAGTAGAATCATGACCTCTCCAGGTGTTTTCATGCTAACAACACCCTTCTCCTCCACCCAGCTTTTAAAAGGCTTTTTGTTACACAACAAGATGCTGGTCAAGGGAATGGTTTTGTTAATCAATACCTGTGCATTGTCCTCTTGCACTGGTAGTTGTTATTTTCAGCTTCACAAGATCCTTTAACTCAGAATCAGTATGGAATCAGTATGTTACCTTTTGAACCACTTACACCAGTCTCAGATCTTGTCTGTGCTGACATTATACTATGGTCAACATCAGCAGTGAACTTGGCCCACCGTGTTTGTTATGACACCTGTCCCTTACGACTTTGAGACATACATATTCCTACTAACATCACAAAAACCTTTTTATGGGTTTGCTGGAATCAAGGTCACAACTAGGATCTTGAGTGTCCAGTGTGCATTTTGGGATCTACAGCAGAAATCAATGTGCAAGGTGTTGGTAAGAACAATATGTTGTGCTGTCTACCAGCAATCAGATTTATTAACCAAATTCAGCTTCAGCAGGAAGCATGAACTGTTTGGAACTCAACAGAATTCAGTGGAATATCAGGAATGGATGCCATTGCAACAAACATGAAAACTGGTTGTTTGTCTTTCTATATTCTACACTGCTTAAACTTTAATTCAAAACTAATAGTGGTCTAACTCATTATTTTGGTCAAGAGATTTTTTAAATCCTCCATTCTACTGACAAATTGTTAAACTTGATTTATGCACCAATCTTGAAATGGATCTTTCGGTTAATGGTGAATTTGTCAAGAAAAGAACTGATTAATGAGCCAACTGGATCAGAAAGGATTTTGATATACTTTCCTTTGACAGTCTCAGTGGGAGAAGTTCAGGTAGATGTTAAAACACATCTTCTGCTCTCTTTCATACCTGCTTTGTTGATAAGACCACCTATAAGGCACAATCTCCTTACTGGAGTAAGGACTTACAGTATGGGGGTTTTTTTCTGTATTTTGTTTTGCTGCTTCACCTATTCACGTAAAATTAACTGTGGACAGCAAAATGGCCAGTGAGGCCCACCTGACGGGGGGNACCCATCTCCCTAAGAACAGCTGCAAGCTGTAGGACAAATGCAGCTCCTCCTGCTGCCTGCAGGGCCAAGGGGCTGGGAAGCCAAGTCAGTAATGTCAGTGACTCAACATTTCCTCTTCATGGGATACTTGTATTTCTGTGTCTCCAGAAATGAATAAGGGAAAATAAATCAAAACCAAATTTCAATATTTTTAAATAAAATATAATTAGATGTCAACGCACTCAAACTGTTTGACAGTGTCACTTTCAAAAAGTAAAAGCCTAGGTAGCCTTCCAGTCCTACTAAGTTGTTTCAAATTGATCAAGATCTCTTTTCATTACACAGCAAAACTCCTTTTTGAAACTTCTGCAGAAATTTTTGCTGCCTTTTTCTGTTTTCTTTTAACTATTTGCTTATCCCATCTCTCTTCTCTGACTGTCCTTTAGCTGATTATTTCAACTTGTGTTGATCGTATTCACCCTACAGTCTGATGCTGCAACCATCTAGATAGACATATAATTTGATGTACTGGAGTTGCTCCACTGACATTCTCAGAGCTAATGGGAATAAATTAAATTCATGCAAAAGCTTTGCATGATCCAGATCGAAAATAACCCCAAGTGCAATCAATGCCTCTGTGAGTGTTTGATCCTTTTATTTCAACATGGGTAATCCTACATCTTGTTTGTGATTCTGTTTTATCTGTTTTGAATTGTGTTGCTATTATTCAGTTATCAAAAGTAAATTACCATTGTCTCCTAATCATTTTGAATTATCACCTTCTCTTTAGCCTTCCTTCCTTAAGAGCTTGGAAAAGAACTGGAGGATGGGTTGAAGGGAAAGATGAACATATGTCTGACCATCTAGTCACAAAATGATTTCCCTAAAGTCCAGTTTGATTTCCATAATACTGAGGCTGCTTTGGTTTGAATTTTTAATTATTTATTACAGTCTTCAGAGCATGGCAATGTGGCTGACCTATTGCTTTTTAATTATTTTGGTTGCTTTTGATACTATTAACCATGACATTTTGCTGATCCAGCCACATTTGTCTTTTAGTTCTGGCACTGAGATCATTCAATGTCTCTGTCCATCTCTGTCAACAGAAAGTCAGCCTTTTCTTAAAGGATGACTTTGATGGTGTCTGTTGGAAAGATGATTAAATCCTCACCTCCAACTTGTAGGTATGAATTTGGGTTAGATTTTTGTCTCTTCTGGCACTGTATAGATTTCTGGCTCCAATAAAACAGTAATATCCTAGGGTTGTTTTAATCTTGCTTCAACATGAAAAGGAACACGTAATAATTTCAATAAAGGGATGTCAGCAAGACAAGCTTTTATTAACAGTCCCATGCCTACTACAAAAGCTCATTATCTTTCCTCCATTTAGTGACTGGAGGAGAGAGAGTTTCAAAAGGAGGCAGATTCCCCAGTTACTCCTGGAAAACCCTGAGAGAGCAGTGCCCGCTACTCCCTGTTCTGTGTCATTAACTGCATGGGTTGTACTCCTGTTTTGCCTGGTTCCAAGATTGTTATTAGGTCTGTCTACAAATACCTATAAAATTCAATACACTTTACAACTTTATCAACCAAGTGTAAAAAAGACAGGAGCTGGAAGAAACTGGGCTGTGCTGGTGAGGTGGAACCAGCTTAATGAAAAATCACTTCCATTTCCATGGCCAGCCACTGAAAACAAAAGTTAGAACATGATGCTTTCCTCTGGGACTGTGTGGGTGAGACTGAGCTCATAAGGCATCTCCTCCTCTCTGGTTCATGAAGAACCAGCACCTGGTTGCAGAACCTGGACCAGGCTTCAGTCAGCCATTGCTCTGTGTTCATTTATAATCATAGAATCATTTTGGTTGGAGAAGACCAAAGAACAAAAATTAAATCTAAAACTTGGCCTTTCAGATTGTATGGCTTTACAACCTAGTAAAAGAAATAAAATGCTGGAAAGGGGAAAAGGAGAAAAACATTATGGGTCAATACAAGCCCCAGGAAATATAGAACTCCACAAAGCCTTTGGGGTGGGACTTATTTAACCAAAACACAATCCTTCTCCTCAAGCAGTAGTAGATAAGAGGAATCATGCCCTAAAAGTGCATATATTTTCTGCCAGGAGAAGCAGACAAAAAGTACCATCTCAGAAGAAAATGCATTCCTTTGAAGACACTGAAGGGAGCGATGACAGGAAGGTGCTGCTGTCAGCTCTGGATGCAGGCTTTGAAGAAGCAATATCTGGAGCAGAGAACAGTTCTTGGGGGAAACAAACATTCCTGATTGTCTTTTCTTGTAGTTGGGCAGAACCCCTTTTGCCAGCACTCCCATTCCCCCAGTACAGTGTGGTTCCTGCCATGCATTGGGTACCTGCACTCTGCACTGCCCTGCTCCATGGGGCTGTGAACTTGCCTGGCAGAGTGAACACACATTCAGCATTTGCCTGTTTTCTGCAGACTTTTGGTTAACATCTTTTATAATATTTTTTCAGCAATGTACAAAATGCTGGGTTCTTAATCTGGTGGAACTTTCTGATTTATTCTTTTTTTGAAGGACACCCATTTATCCCTAAAAACAGTCCTTTTAAAGCTGAACAGGTTTTCAGAAACACCCCAGCTTCTTCCTTTCCCTGCAAATGGGGTCTGAAACCTAGCTGAGCCATGTACCTGCACCATGCAAAGGCAGTGACAGGACATTAAAGAAAAACCCTCAGACATAAAACACTGCTGAGCTGTTTTATGCATTGACAATATTAATGATTGCAGCATGTCGAAATCCTAATTCCTTTAAGAAAATCAGTGTCTCAAACTGATTTTCTGTGGAGCTTCTGACAGTGGGGAAGTAGATTTTGAGTTTTCCTTTTCCTAAATGTACTTCCATATCCTTGTACCACTACATTTCATCCCTGCCAGCTCGATGTGCCTGCTGTTCTGCTGGAGAAAGCATATTAAATGAACCCTCAAACCTAACAACTGTGGAAGGAAAGCAAGGCACGAATGATGTCTGACATGGCTAGAGCACAGACATCAGTATTTAACAGTAGAGAATTAGTGAAGTTATGGATAAATCATTATGAAGTGTGTTTTGAGCCATTTCCCATTTGTATGTGGTGATTACTTATAAAATGTCAGCACCAGTGATTGCTGGAGTCTTTACTTGCAACGCCATCTCCACACTACAAAATACCATTTTTGTTCCACCTGAACTAAAAACTGATGAGCAGTCAAGTGTAGAAAACAGGAATGCATTAGCCAAAAAGCACAAAATACCAAATTTTGTCTTATAAACAATACAAGTTCCTAATCTAACTGGATCACAACTTAAACTGCTACAAATGAAAGATTATCTCATTTCATCATCACTTAATGAACTCCAAACTTGCATTGGTTTTTCTCTCAGTTGCTGTACAGAATCTTGTGGACCTCTGTACCTGAACAGATTATGGTACATAGTCCCAAGCACTTATTTTGTCTCTTATCCTTCTGTCTAATAAAAAAATATATTGAATGAACAAATATTTCACAAAGACGTTGGTTCCTTTTTGCTTGGCTTTGTTAGTTTACAGTAAAAAAACCTGCTCTAAAGCAAGGAAATGCCTATGGAAATTATAGCCTATAGAACATAATACTGATAAATGGGCAATGTACCCTTCTCATATATGCACTAAGAAAAATAGGAACGAAGAGTGGAGCCATGTTAATGACAACACCACAGCAGTAAAGCACAAAAGGGAAGAAGCATCAAGAAACTGCTCTGTGCCACACTATCATTACCAGATATAAAACAGTTTGCCAGTGTGAGGCTCACAAAGAAATTGGTAGCACTTGACCCATGTAGTTCTTTCCACAAATCTGTATGAGCTTACCTGACATTTTTCAAAACCAGTTTTAAAGGAGAGGTATTTATAAGTCTTCTTATATCTAATTCCAGAAGGTTAGGGCAGCACACAAATTCTTAGTTTGTTAGTGATGAGTCCTTTTTATTATCAAGATTTCCAAGCTATGAAAATATTTGACTGAATGCTAAAATCACACTATAATCTTGCCAGATCTGTAGAAACACTCTTCTCCTGTTGGACTGTTCTCTTCTAAAGAAGCTTTCTGCAGTAGTTATTTTTCGATTGTGAATACATAAGAACACACACATTCCCTCAGAAACAACTAAATCCAAATCTACTTGCAACATCCAAATGTTAGCTGTTAATAGTTATACAGAAGAACGAAAAAACTATTGAAGATGCTACTACTAAGTTCCTTGCATGTCTTTTGGTTTATGAGAATTCATAGAAGATGCAAACTATTCCACATCTGATTGAAATACAAAGGTTTTATTAAAATCCAAGGGGAAAAAAACACAGTCCCAATCAAGCCCATGGGAATTTTTCCATTGGCTGTGCTGTGCCAGGACTTCAAATGGGTATTTAACCTGGCGAAGAAATGAGTAGAGACGATTGCAGGATTTCCTCTCGTTTGAACGTTCTCATTAGATGAGGCCTTGGTGACCCCTGGGTTGATGGGTTGTTTCAATGTTTAATTGCTTTGACCTTCAGGGAGTTTCTTTTCATGTCCAACATAACCTTAGGTTTTTTTAGTCTAATGTGACAAATTACTTCATAAAAACAGCCCTGGATATTTTCATTAATTCTGGACAAATTGTGTTACACATAAAAGATGTCTTTTTCACAGATGCTGTAACCATGCCAAATAGTATCGTAATTGTTCCTTTTTAGCTACTTTGGTATATGTCGGTACATATTTAGAGTAATTGGTGTGATTTAGGAGTGTATATAAATGATTACATAATTCTAAGAAGGGTAAGATCACAAAAAAACCCACAATTTTGACCCCCTAGTCTGTAAACTAAACCTTCTCAAGGGTCACATTTTCTGAAAATTATTCATTTCTTTTCTTCTGAGAAGGGAGCACAGTTCCACATTACTGCAGCAACACTGACAGAGCCACAGAAGAATCCATGGTGGTGATACAGATCAGGTGTTGGCTCTCTCCAAATGAGCCCTGCCCAGCTGGGAGCTGCATCTTCCACATCTCTGAGACCCTGCAGTGGTCCAGCAGCTCTGGAAGTGCCACCACTGGCTGCTTTCCACATAAGTCAGGTGTCAACTTCCCTAGGCACCCTTGGGCCAAAGCATGTCAGTGAAAGCATTTCAGAGTCAAAGCACACAAGGCTGTGGATGGTTTTCCTGATTTTCCCCTCTAAACAAAGAGAATGGAGTTGCACGCAAAACTGCCGGGCAGTGTTCAGCGTTCCTCCACTGCCTCCACCAGGCTGGCACTCCTGCAGAGGGAGAAGGCCCTGTTCCCTCAAAGTAAATCCAATATAGTCAAATTTTCACCTGCTGCAGACTGGCCTCTTGGTTGACACAAAGTGCGCTTATGCCAGCCTGTCCATATGGAAATGAGACGCTTAGCTGCGTGCCTTACACATGCGGATCCCCATTTGCAAATGTCACCTGTGAAAGACAGAGGCCACTCCAGAAAGTACAAAGCTCGGGATTGTTTAGGCAGAATGGAAAATGACACCCCAGCATTTACAATGGGATTTTTATTATCGATGTCACAGATATGATACTTGCTACTGACATGCTTGAATTAGAAGAGACAAAGTAAACTGCTAGAAAGAAGAGGCCATTGAACTAAATACAAGTGTAACTTGCGTGCTTATATTGCGGCATTCAATTTCCCCTTAAGTCTCAGGAAGAGGGGGGAGACAGCAAAGGGGAGACCTGTGTTTCAACTGAAATCTCTTGTGTCTACACAGGAGAGTAGGGCCTCTCCAAAAAGCAGACAAAGAGCCAGGAGCACACAGTTGTGAGAGGTTTAGTTACAGGAGATGGAGTTTGCAATTCCCGCTCACCTTCATCCCAGTGCAGATCTCTGCAAAGCTGGAAATAAGGAAAAAGTCAAAAATACTGCAGTTGGAGACATTCCTGAGGACTGAGCAGCTGACGACATGTCATGGTCAAAAGCTATATTTGTTATGTCCTAAGCGTACCACTGTTGATACAAGTTTGGGATCTCTGGATTCATAAGCAAAGCAAGTGGTCATGCCATGCGTCAGAGCCTGAAAATGGCTGTAAGAACCAAGAGGCTTTTTTGCCTTGGAGAGCTTGAGGTGGGAGCTGGGCTGAGCAACCAGGCAATCCAGTTGGTGCTCACATGCCCTCTTGCTTTGGAAAGACAAAGCAACTTGTGCTATGTGGTGAAAATGGAAGAATGGTGATATTTCTGAACATCATCCAAAGAGAAATGTCACTGGTCACTCTAAGCTTTGTAGCAACCACTTAGACTAGCAGTAAGTAGAGGATGAGTAGGTTTCGTCTCTACTGGTTCTTTTTTCTTTTAAGGAAATAAAAGTATTTTTAAAGCATTTCTAGTATTGATTGCCGAAGACGCTGTGTTAAGTGCTTCATTCCCCAAGAATTTTGGCCCCTGAGGGCTTTTAGGGTCACAACTCAAAGGATTGAATCTGTGACAGACAGACACAGATAGATTATGAGATGTCTTAGAAGGCCAAAAATCTGGTCCCTTCTTCTGCAAAGCTGTGTACAACTGAAAGAATGCAGCTGAATTATCAATACTAAAACCTCAGTGTCTTCATCCCACTCAAAGAGCCTCTCTAAACCCTGTGCTGTCAGGAATAAGAAAGAACAGCAAAATAAGCCACTGTGTGATTCAAATATTCCTAAGTGGTCACTGAAACACCCTTCTCTTGGCCACAAGACCGCATTCTTCAACTCTGTTTGCTGCACTATGAAACACATGAGGTCATTTTTAGCACAAGCCTTATGAATAGAGACTGGAATTTTCTACAAGGTCTTCTTTTCTTATCCCCCATTTCTCCCCCCTTTAAAAACAACTCCCAGTCTGCCAGTACAAGAGGGTTCACTGTCTGGGAATTCCCTGCCCATGATACCTATAGCCTTAGAGGGGACCTGGTGGCCCCTGCCGGGTCTGCAGAACCATTTGCCAGCTTACCTGGAAGCAACCTGATCTCCTCCTCCTGCCACCCTGCCTGGTATCATCTAGCAACAGCAAGAGGCTAGGAAACATCAGGAATAACAGATTCAATTTTCCTCTAAAGCCAAAGTTTTATGTTAAGGAGGCGAAGTGAATGATACATTGCAGGTATTTATAGCAATTAGAGGCTGCCTGTAAGAACATGAGCTTGTCAGGAGGAGCAGTGACTGAAAGGCATTGCAGACAGCTACTTGATGAAGTGGTGTTCACTCGGTGAAATCTGTACTCTCAGCATTTTTAAACAAAAAGCAACTCCTTTTAGGTGAGACCTTTAGCACTCGGTCCAAAAGAGGAACAATAAAAGACTCTGGTACAGGCATCTCCCAATGCTTTGTATTTGAAACTTAGAGCTACCATTTTCTATTGTTTCCAGCCTAGATTTAGGAGCTTCATTACTTCTCTGAGTAAAAGAAGAATCTGTCCCCTAACAACTACCTCTGCTATTTTGTCTTTTGCAGAATTATGCAGTGTGTGCCAAACACAGTATAAATGAGCAGCCCATACATGTGAATTACAGTGCCTAGACATGCTGGGTAGAGACTTCTGTGTCCAACCACTTCCCACCTCAGTGAGGAAGAAGGGTGAGTCTTTCAGGCCCCCAGGGGCACTCTGCCACATGTGGGGTACATCCCAGCCAACATGAAACCACAAAACCTATTCATTGGAATCAATGTCACTTCCACTAAAATGTTATGAACAAAAAAATACTTTAGAATTCTTTGTGTTGACTCTACATTTTTTAATAAATAAACTAATTCTTAATTATTCAAATTATGTACACTTACTGAAATTTAGGTTTTCCTAACAGTATTGCATAGGAACACACTAGCTTGAAATAAATAAAAACCAGAAGCCTTATGCCCAGTCTTGAAATCCTTTCTGACACGGGTGGCAGCAGAAGGCTGGGGCTACTTCTCAGAATGCAAACAGCACTTGTTATTCAGTGTTTCGCTTTTCCAGCAGCTCCCTGAAATGAAGTCCTGCTGGAGAAAGAAGGAAGCTTTAGCTAGAGAGCATGCCCCAGCTGGGATACATTTTGCAAGTTTTGCATACTATTATGAGGACTTAAATTGAGCCCTCCTGCAGTAGCACAGAACAGGGAACTCCAGTGTAGGAAAAAAAAAAAATACACATTTAGATTCACCCAGATTTATATCCTTTGATCAAAAGCTGCCCCTTGTGCTTATGAGAATCTCATGTAAATATCTGCAAAGTTACTCCTTTATCTGCTTTCACATTTCTTTCCAGAGAAACCTTTGCCATGTTATCTGCAGCAACTGTGGTTTCTTGGGCTGCTGATATCGTGGCTCATACTGCTGAATATTAGTATCTCATTAGTTTTTTTCTTGTTAGGGATGTATCTACCCCTCATTTCAGAGGCTGTGACCATATTTTATCCCTTACTTTTGCAAAACCTATAAAAATGGGGCCCTGCTGCATAACTAGTCTCCAATCTGCCATGATAATGGAAAGAATTCTTCTATTGCCATTATGTTTTACTTAGGTACATCTTTCAAAGAACACTACCAGGGTTGGTCCAAAGTTTAAATCTCGCAGAAGCAGATTCTTACAAACATATGTCTGAATAGAAACGTTTCCATTGATTTTTTTAATTGCAAGTGAAAACAGTCGTATTTGATGAAATAACCATTCCCCTGAACTTTCCGCCTTAAGCCTGAAAACCTAAAAGTGAAAGTGACTCAAACACAGGCAAACCTGACTTCATTGATTTCTATTGTCCACGGTGAGAAAACACAACCAGTAAACAAAGCAGAAAGAGTGACAAGTAAATTGGATTTTTAAAAATTCTTTCACTTTTAATAATGTTAAGGTGCGATTTGTAACATAGGTAAAGGCATTTGTTTGTTTTCAACATAGGAGCTGTAAGGCGACAGTGTCCCTTAAATGCCTTCCCATTCTAATTTATTTCCTTCAGGGATGAAGCAGCGAAGTTCACACTGGAAATACTTGCAGCTCCTGAAGAAGTTAAATTTCCCACAAGCTTCGCAACCTTCTTCAGAGAGAGTTTTTGCATTCAGGTCATCCCAAAGCAAGTCTCTTCCCCCCATACATTTCTCCTTCTGCGGGAGATGGGACTCCAACACATCCCAACGGGGTGCTTGTGCACACCCTGACTCTCCCACCAAGGGAGGGAAAAGAAGATTCAGGCAGCCCAGGTAGGGCTGGGCAGGATGCAGGGTTTCACATCCAAATACAAAAATACAGAGGCTTTGGTGTCACAGCCTAAACAGGACATAGCAGCTGGTGGGGAAATAGACTTTCCCCTTCCCACAAGCCAAGGAAAACTCTGAAAAGTCTCAGTGGTGATTTGGCCCTCATTTTTCTCAGACCCAGCTTTTTTGGAAATCTGCCAAGTTTTGCCCAAGAGGAACCCAAGACAAAGTGGAGTAAGGATGTCAGGATCTGGGGTGCTGTGGGGAGCCACATCAACAACTTAAGCTGATCAAAACTGCCATTGTGGGATGTAAATTCCTGTAACAAACTGAAAGTCTGAATCCTGCATAAATTGTTTATTTTTCATATTATCACATTAAATGATGTTTCTGTAAAAATGTGAGGCTTTTCAATGCCAGAATTGTTCATGTCATAAATGCCTGAATAAAGCAACAACAAAAGTCTCTAAACAGAGGAAAGCAACTGCCTTTGCTTCCACTCATCAGCATATCAGGATTAAAATCTCCTTTCCTGTTTAGTGTTTGTCTTCCATATTTTCAAGTGTAAAACATCAAGCAAAAAATTGCTGTGTAGTAGCTGGCCCATTTAAGGAGCTGATACATATTATTCAAGTGATTACACAAATGGCTAAAAGTGTTGCATTATTCCCTATTTTCATTTGTGCAGCGTAGCTTTGGCATGGTGATGAACTATGTCAACCAGGAACCTTGGCTGCCTTCTAATGGAGAAAGCCCCTCAAACATCTTTGATGTGACAACAAAACTGGGAAATATTACTGACTCACAGCCTTTAAGCAATCAAGAAGTGATCAAAGCAGTGACTCAAGAATTCAAGGGAAAAATTACATGCTCAGGGAAATGAGGAAAGCTTATTACCTACTGATATTCAATAGAACAGGCAACTGAAAGTCTAATTTTGTGAAATATGCTTTTAATTGGTATTCACTGACTTATTGTATATTACTTATGTAAAAAGCAGCTTTTAATTCCAAAAAAAATTAATGGCTCAAAATTCCAGTCATGATAGTGTGGGATGGAAACACTTAGTCTCATTTCAACTCTGTCCGACTCCAACATAAAATGCAGGGCAGGGGTCTTCAGGGTTCACCTCTGTAACCTCAGCCCCAGAGCCATCAGCCCTGCACAGATTTCTACTCTGTCAGAGTGGAGGGTTGGTGAGAGCATCTGAGCATCATTCTGTGGAGTGCCCGTACCTGCATATTAGGCAGGGCAAAGCACAAAGTGTCCAGCTCTGCAGGCAGCAGCACACTCTCCACCTGGTGCCTGGGGACAGCCTGGGATATGAAGGAAATTTGGCTGAATGCACAGTGGGCTTGGGGAGAATGAAGTGCAGCTCCCTTAAACTACCCTGTGCCACATGTCCCAGCCCTTTACACTCTGCTGACCTTGGTTTGGGGCTTGGTGTGAAGGCATACCTGATTTCTGGAGAGCCTCAGGTCCCTACAATGTGGCCGTGCAGGGAAGATGGGGCGCAAAACAAAAGGCAAAGCACTGTCCTCAAACACAGAAATGCACCGGGGGAAGCTCCTGTCAGCAAAGTCAATAGGATTTGGACATCCAAACACCCCAGGGAGGCTCCTACAGCACATGCGAATGTGTAGTTATTTTCCTGTGCTCTGTTTTGTTCTAATCAGGTGAAATCACTGTGTTTCCCAGTTTCCTTCTATGGCTGTGCCATCACTGGAGTTGGGATGGCCACAGGTGCTTGCCCCTGCCCAGGAGCTCATGTGTCCAGAGCCTGTCACCCAGCCTGAAGACTGGGTGAAGGGGAGATGTTATGGGGCTGTGATCATTGAGTGTTAGTGAGACAAGGAGAAGTTTTCTTCACAGGCAGGTTAGAGATGGGTCAGGGGAAATTCCTTTCACCTGATCAGCATATTTTTGCTTTTGCTGAAAACACCCATTTATTTGCCCAGGGAACCATTCACTCACATTAGCTACCTACCATTTTTGTGCTCCTCAACAGGAAGACTATCAACTAACTGGCTTTCTGACTGCCCATTGATTGGTTGTCAGGCATCTCTATATGTAAAACATTTTGATTAAGCCAATGATCAGGTAAAAATTGAAGCTACTTCTCTTGATGTTACATTCTATTCCCCCTAGACTATATTTTCCAAAAGATCTCAAATGCTGCAAAACGAGAATTGTACATTTTTAGAGAAGGCTGAGAGGATGATCCATGCTGACAGGCATTCACTGCTATCTGCCACAGGTAGCCCAGCATTAAGTGCTTCAGGGCACCAAAAGGATTTGATCTAATCTTGCATTATAAGAAGCACCCAGCATTGTACATTCTCTTTTCCAACACAGACACTTATGTACTGCCTAAGGGCCCAATCCTGTTCCTCTTGAAATCAGTTGTAGTTTTTGCCTTTGCTTCAGCAGCAGAGGGAGAAGGAGCAACTTTTGTTAGGGTGTTAATGATGGCTGGTCTTTCAGTCATTCCATCCTAATCATTCTCTAATGGGAGAAGGCAGACACAACAGTGCTGGAAATGCTACCTCTTTAATTAGAGCAACCTGCCTTCCAGCTTTTATTCTGTTAGGTAACTACTCTTCCATTGATCTTCCTTGCTAAAAAACTGAAATTCATGCATTGACTGGTAATCTGGATTAAGGAAAGGAGAGATTCTTTCAGCAGAAACATAGTTGTATGAACATCAAAAGATTCAGGGTTCTTCTGTAATAAAAACAAACACATTGACTACACTAGAAGGACATGTACACAGCATGCAAATACTCTTAATAACTAAACACTTCTTGTAAGCAGCTGATGAATTGTGTTTATTGAAACAAAGCCTGAATACAGAAGCCAATGACTAAGACTTAAGAATGCTTTTCATTTTCTTTCCCATCTTGTTAGCCAGTAAAATGCGTTTATTGTATCCTGTCATTGCCATTCATTGTAGCACATCAGACTTCAAACCAAGAAGATATGTTACAGATACTGTGCATAGCTGCATGACTGAGAAATATGAGGACTTAGCTGAATGCAGGTTTTCTCTGCCTGATCTTTGCTAATATAAATGTTGGAGCACTCATTGAACAAACCCAGGGACTGATATCTCAGTGTTCTTGTTGGTGATCCTTTCTCTTACAAATAACACAGGTCCTTAGAAACCACCTTCTAGCTGCTTGCAAAAAGCACTCATCTTTTTCCATCATCTGGAACTACAGGACTGGGGTCAAAAATATGGAATTAGAAGAAAATATTGACCAAAATTAAGGACTGCATCAAATGCTTTCAATAGCTTCAAATGCTGAGACAGAAATTACATGTTTAAAGTTGAAAAAAGATCCAAAAAGGCCTGTTTTCATATCACTATCCATTCCTGGCTGGCTGTAAGCAGCAGAGCCTGATCCTGCTAGGTCTTATTCATGTAGGTAATCCATTTGACCCTAGTCATAAATACATTATTCTTGCTCAAGATAATCTCCAAGTATCAATCTGAACTGATGTCTGTGCTCTTGAACACAAATGTATATTTTCCATTTCTTCCATCTCAGAGCTGTATTGTTAAGCAGGCTGTCTTAACATAATAATTTGCTTTAAAAAAAATCCAAGCATATCCCACCAGAAGGGACTTTTAAAAAGAAAAAATCCAGGTGGCTCAATTTGGAAAGAAACTTTGGATTTGTTGTAGTTCTCTTTCCGTGTGCTTTTTTTCCCAAAGGCAGACATTCATACACATATAATTCCCTCTTCTTGTCACTGGGCTTCTGGGTCAGTGAACATTCCTTTGCTGTAGTGTTTTTCAGATGAAACTCCAAGAGAAACACTGTCCTCAATGATGGGTCGGATACAGAAGAGGAGGATGGGCAAATATTCTAAGATTGGCCTGGATTCTTGCCAGGAGCAGAAGAAAAGAGCCTTTGTGTTTGGACATCTGAGGGCCAGGCATAAACATGTTAGCCGATACTTAACACCCAAAGCCAGAGCCAAAACCGTTAGACACCCTGAATAATCCCCACTAGGCCTGCTTTGGGTTTCAACTGCCCATTACAATGGGGCAGCCTCCTCCAATTACCAAATGTGTTTCTTCTAAAAACATCCTTACAGGAACTCTCAAAATAGCAGCGATTAAAAGCAAACAGCCTGTAATTCATTGACATATGCAAACCTTTTAATGTTTTGCAGGAGACAAGTTGCAACTTTTTGTACCTACAAGACTATTTATGCATTTTTAATAATTACCCTTGTATATTATGTGATACAATTCCTTTAGGCATTTAGTTAAGAGAAGCAACAGAATTCACATTCAAAAGAAACTGTTAGTTTTGCTGCAAGAAGCGCAGCTAATTTATGTAGTGAATTTTTTATACATTTTTCCCCTGATTTCTCTTCCCTGCTGTCCTCTTTCCCCTTTCTTCTTCACTACATTAAGAAATTCTGATGTGCCTGCAGCAACATCCACTGGTGGGGAGTGTCTGCAGTGATGCCAGCCCTGACTTCCCAGCAGTGAAAGCCAGCAATGTGTGCTGCTTCAGCAGTATGAGCTCCCTTATAAGCCCCCTTGGGAATTGCGTCACCCTAGGGTCTCTCTAATCACACACCTTCTGCCAGCTGCCGGGTTCCCTTGTCACCTGGCAGACAGCGATCCCGATCCCATCTGCTCTGCACAGAAAACAGCACGAGGAAAATCTTTCCTGCAGATCAAAAATAAAGATGCTTTCACGACAAATGTGGTCCTGCAAGATCTGACTTTTATTTGCGCTCAGATGCCGGTGTTGCCAGAGAATGCCTCAGCTCTGCTTTGGGACGAGCTGAAGCACCAAGCGGGGGAACTCGGGCACAGGGCTGGGCATGGCATTCCTGAAGTTCCCACCAGCAGCATGGGCACACACAGGTTTGGGAAAGCAGTGCCTGAACTAACAGCACAACTTGTCAGAGCAATGTAGGTTGTAACAACAGGCAGCGCTTGCCCTGCCTCAGGAATAAAATGTAAAGAGTTCTGTTCTTCCTCACCAGATGGCAAAGGACCAGATCCCCACCTGTATTCCTGCACTGATTTCATCCATTTATACCTGCCAAAAACCTGCTCCTCCCTCCCTTCTTATAACAACAACCAGGACAAATACTTTCGTGTGACTGTTGTTTGGCAATATTTTTGAGTCAGCCATTGCAGATACTACACTTAAGAAAAATGCAAATAAAACCTATTTATTAGCATGTCTGGGTCACAGTTCTTGCACAACAACATTTCCTCTTAGCTTCAGAAGGCAGTTTGTCAAATCAAGGACTTCATCTTCCCATTTAAAATTAGCAGTAGATAATTAGGAACTGCCCACAATTAAATATTGATGTTTAAAAATAAATAAATCCCTGCACTTCCCTGTTTAGACAGTAAGAAGCTTTCCATCAAAGAACACAGGACACATGAGAATGTGAATAGTAAAAAGCTCATAACAAAGAAGGATAAACTCTTCTTTGTGTGCTTACAGCATTCATTTCTTTCTCTGTAACTGAGAACCTACACAAACAAATGGGATAAAAAGACAACATATACCTCGATATCAGTTGTAATCTGCCAATTCTTCAGCCAAACCTACTGGAACACAAAGGAAAGGGGTGAGATTTACACAGAGTGCACGCTGAGTCAGCTCTTGTCTCAACAAAACTGCTCCTCAGCTCCTATAGCTGCAGCAGGGCAAGCCCAGGTAGGACTAACAGAACCACTTGCCTGGGTCTAGCAGGATTTCAGCCCAGCTCCTTGCTCATCCTCAGAGTTCACTTGAGACTGTAACTCACTGTAGGTGAATCCTTGTATGGCCACACTAGCAGCAATTTCAAGCCCTGCATCATCAAAATTCCCAGGCATCCTGCTGCATGGGAGGCGTGTATCTTCAGCTGCACAAGGTAGTTTCAGTATCTGGAGACAAAAAATATTGAGCAAGAAGCATCTAAGCCTGTCTCCAGTGCACATGGCAGGACGTGGACTGTGTAGGGCCATTGTTCAGTCTGGAGTGGACTCCCTGAGCCTGTGCCACAGAGGATCTTATGCTGATCTGTCTGTGCCCAAAGCCTGCTTGCAGATATAGCAGGAGTAGGACTGCCAGGTGGCTGGAAATCCTAGGCAAATGTGCAAATGCTCCAGATTCCACCTTAAGAAGTATTCCAGGTAGGGGAAGAGAATTAGTCACAGAGAACCATCTGTGTGTGGCCTTACATCCTTTGTGGGAGTCCTCTCCTGGAGTTAGGTACCTCCTCTCAGACTTCTTACCTCCAAAAAGTACCACTGAATTCCTCAGTCAGCTCTAGATCAATCTCACAGGAGGGCAGGAGGAGACCCTGCTTCCATTGTACTTGAACAAATAGAGCTATTAGACTGAAAAAAGAATGTTTCTCCCTGACCTCATCTCTGGATCCCTTAGGAAAGCTCTCTTCCCTCAACTTTACATGATGGGAGCAGGGGAATGGAAATGCAACATTGTTTCAGTGCATCACAGTGACAGTGTTTGTAGCAAAGTTATTTTGAGAAGAATGAAGACTTCAGGCTATAAAAGGTTTACCAAAATAACAGCAGCAATTCCTGTAACAGTAACAATTTAGAGCAAAAGTGCAAGATCATACCTGTTCCTGGCTCTGACACTTTGGGCAACATTCACTAACAAGAGAAAATGTGATAGAACTACTGAACTAATGCTGCTTTCCTTCATTTTGTAGGCAAAAATTATTGTCTCAAACCCTTCTGAAGCACCCAGATGCTCAGGGTACTTTGCAGTACTGTCATCTCACTCTGAGTGGATTTTCCACCACCAGGAAGAAGCCAGCCAGGCTTGTCTTAGTCAGTGATGCTGGCTTCAGCCTGGCGAGCTTGATGAGTTGGCTTTGGATGATGGACCAGGCTTGCTTATGGCACCATCCCACCCACCCATTCCTCCAGAAGCACTTAGAAATCAGTCACACAGCAGCTTAATGGAATAGTGGACATTCATTTGGGATGGCAGCTTTCCTGCACAATTCAAGAGCTATAAGGAGGTAATTATTCACGGGTTTTTCTGTGTGACAAAACTGTTTAGAAGGGATTGCAATCTGATGAATGCAACTAGAGGAGGAGTGTCCTCCTTTAATTCCCCAGCAAAATGGAGTCACCACCCAGACTTGTTCTAAGCCTCCTCATTTCTCATTAACCTTAGCATTTCCTTTCTTGCCCTTCAAAGAGCACAATTATGTAGACTGACAGTATCTCTCCTGCCCTAATGCCTCACTACAGTACATACCTTTTCTTTTGACCCTCTCTTGAGCCAGATTTAAGCCTCTGGAAGGCTTCATGCAGACACCTGCAAGAAAAGTAGGACCATTTCAGAGACAGGCAGGGGAGTTACCAGATAAACTTTCCATTTTATTTACAGTTCAGAAGCCTTGCAGAATGACACACACATGGTTTGGGATCACTAGCAATTATTGTAAAGGTGAAAGCAGATACTGCAAATTTAACAAGCCTTTTGTATGAACTAATTGCATTAGAATACATTAGTAAGGGTGCACATGGTAGGTTTTATGTTTCATTGGAAAGGTCATCCTAGATTCTAGTTGAATAGTGAAAGAGAGGAAACCATATTAGCAGTTTATCCAGCAAGTGTCTCTAGGATGAATTTCCTTCAGGTCATTTGCATTATTTGATTGTAGTTGAATAGTTCTCCCTCTGCTAAGTAGGGGAAGACCTACGATGACAATAGGGGAAGTTCAAAGTCTTTGAGCCTTATTAGAAGGCTCATTTTCTGCACACACTTTCATGCACTCATCTCCCAGAATCAGGCTAGCAGCTGTATAATCAGGACAGCAACTTTACATGCCTCCTGTAAAATATGAACCTTCCAGGGAAAGCTGCTGTTAGTTTTCAGGAGGCAAGAGGGTTCCTGCTTCTTCAGAGGTGTGACACCCTGTTATGCCACACCACAAAGACCCCCTTGCTGGTCCCTCTGCAAATATTTGTGCCTGTTCCAGCCCTGTTTCAGCCACCTTGAGTGTCTCTAAAACACTGTGCCACTAGTGACAGTCACTACACCAACTCTGCCGGCCCCCAGTGCTCTAGTGGCTTTGCACACTTAGGGGTGGTGGCAGCCCTGAAGAGGCTTCAGAGGGCAGAGGGGTGCTAGCAACAGAGCCAATGTTTGGGGTAGAGAGAGGGAGAGAGCAGCCCACAGGATCCTGAAGGATGTTGTGGAGTGGGGAAGCTGAGCCCAGTAAGTCACAAAGTTTTAGTTCAAAGAGAAAATTCCTCTTCCCAGTCAGGCAGAACTTCTGGGAAAGCATCTTACGGTGCTGCCTCATCCCATGGCTGCAGAAAGGGGATTAAGTGTTGGCCAGAGAGGGGCAGAGACTGTGTCCGTACAGACATTGTTGACTTTACAGTATAAAATCTTCTGGTTACTCTGTGAATACCCATCAGGATTTCCAGAGGAGTGGCTGGTGTCCACTAGTTTTACTGAGCCATGTATTTCAACCAACCCTCCAAAAAACCTCACTGTGTAAAAATCAGGAGCTGGTGTTCTGCTAGGCTAAACAGTGCCAGCAAGGTCAGAAGAGAAGCTAAATTCACGTTAAAATTGTTCCTATCCTCCCCAAACCCCTCTCTATTGTGTAAGTGGCACAGAAAACATAGCACCCTCTGGGAGGCTGTAGAGGCATTTACGCTGACACCAAGCCGCTGCCTTTGCTCTGAAAGGAGGTGGTTTCTACCCATCTGCCACCCCTGGAAGATGTAAAAGAGAGGAGCATATGGTTTTGAGAAAATGAAAGGTCCTGGTATCTCAGCTTGGTAAAGGTATTGACTTACTGTCTGACCTCTGGCAAGACACGTGCCCTCCATCTGCCCGGCTCAGGCTGGCTGCAAGACAAGCAGAAGAGGCTCTAGTGCAGAGATGCTGACTTTGAGTTTAGCTTGTCAGAGCCACAGCAGCTGGTCACCCCTTTGATGGTGACAAGCTGCATTAAGGCCTGTTTCAGCCAGCTCATAAAAGCTGGATCTTCTCGCCCCACAAATTCAAACTGGTTGTGAAGCTCCCAATATCTTCCCAAGCCCAGGAGCACAAGGAGTGCAAAACCATAGGATGACTGCCGCAGGGGGGAGCTGGGATCCCCTGGGTCCCATTGCACCTCTTCCCTCAGCTCCACAGCCCATTCTCCATCTCCTGAAGCCCCACAGGCTCTCTGCAGCCACTGGGACTGCACACCCACTCCTTGCCTACAGCTGCTTTACAAAAATGCTTTCACTCAACCACGGCCAAGGGAGCGAATCAATCCACTCTGCATTGTATGTCACCTCTGGCAAGGTTAAAACTTCTGTTCAGCAAAGCCCTTGTGCATTTTGCCATGGGGACTCGTCCTGTGCCGCAGCACATCGTGTGGGAGAACTCTGAGTATGCAGAGGATGACTAAGCCCCACCACAAACCAGAGGCACCTCAGCTTTCCAGAACCGAGACAGCAAAGTCTTAACATGGGAATAGTGAATAATGTCCATCTTTCATTAAAGCTGCATAGCAGCCCAAACAATAATTTTTACATACTCCACATTAAAAACATAATACTTCAAATCTTAGTTCCCATAACTGGCACATTGAATTCCAGGGAGGATATTTGATGGAGAGTGTGCCATAGCTCCTGTATGTATGTACTATATCCAAAGGACATGACAATCTGCATAACATCAGGTAAATCTTAATGGTAGCCATATTTTAAGGCCCATTTAAAATATTTAAAGATACAATCTGAAATAAAAATGGAGTGTGAAATGCTCATATTAATAATATTATCATCAGCCATTATTAAAGTCAAAGGCTTGCATTTATATCACTTCTACAGTCCCATTAATAGCTTTATCCTGACAAAAGCCCCCAAGACCTCTATTTTCTTCTTCTTTTTGGTCCACTTTATCATTTCTTTTCATAGGGAACTAAAAGCTGAAAGTTCAAAAGGAGGGGTGAAAGCCTCAATATCCCACCAAGTCCATCAGTACAAATACCCTGAAACTGCTCCTGGTCTGTTTTTGGTGGCACTGAAACAAGCCCTGACAAACTCCATTACTCAGCCACCCACAGTTTCTTCTCCCCCATCCTACACACGTTTTCACTGTCCTCCAAGTTTCCTGATGAATTAATAGCCATGAAACTTACATCTGGAACTTGAAAAATATTTTTATGTGCCCTTCTCCAACATGACTGGTGCCTGCCATGTCTGTCACCCCTTTCCTAATTTACTTCACCCCTCTTAGATCCTGGTGTTTCTCTCCAATTCAGTAGGAATAAGAAGGGATAGTCTTCCTGACTGCTATGAATATGATGTGGATGAGGAGGAAAGGATTCATACTGGTGGTATGTGAGTTAAATATTTATTATATCAATGTCTTTACACAGCAACAAAGTAAATACGGTATTTTTAGCAATGTGTTTTGAAAGGTCATGAAAATACATTGAAATACATCAAACCAATAACAAGAACTTCAAACTACTCTCAGAAAACACTAAATAACTACATGTAAGAATGATAAGCATTGAAAAGAACTTCATATAAAATAATTTCTCACTTCAGTACCCTCTCATGGTCTGATGGAAAGATTTTTCTGCTCTGGAAGAAAATGATTTGTTTGTAATATCAGTCTAATACTATTAGTTACATTGATTCCTGTTAGACTATAGACAGTGAAGTTTTCAAAGCTTTAGCATTATACAGCTTATGAAAACCCCTCACAGGAGCTTTGACCAGGGAAAGGTGCAGAGCAGGGTCCCCCGAGTGGTGTATATTTTGCTAGATTATATTTAATCAAGTCATGTAATTATTACTGTAGATTAACAGGGAATGCTTATATTGCTTTAAATTGTCCTAATTGGTTGAAATAATTTTATTAATACATCAAAATCTTGAGCATGTTTCCTTGAACTTTTCTACTATTCCATTTCTCCTACTATTCTCACATTCTTAAGAATTAAAATTTCAACACAATTGTGCCAAAGTCAAAATCAGAACCTACTTTTAACTGGTACCCTTTCAATAAAGAGTCTTGGTCTAATCTTCCCAATGATACCAAAAGGTTTGGAACACACCAAAGAATCATAGTATTGTTTGGGCTGGAAAGCACTTTTAAGGATCCTCTAGACCCTGTGGTTCCCACCTAGTTCTTAAAACTCTTCTACTGCTCAGTCCAGTTTGTGTGCATAAATACAATGTTCTTGATTAACACAAGCACCTGGAATGTGCCTGCACAGGACACTTCCAAAGACAGCACATAATCATTGTCTTCCTTATATAAAGGGAAAATGCTGTATGGGGCTTGTGTTTACCAAACCTCCCTGATTTTTCCAAAACTTCCTGCAGAATCACTAAAATAAATCTGTTTCTTGGGTAGATCCCTTAGCCCTTGTGGTGGTTTTACTTG
>VZTX01024713.1:8246-21440 GCA_013400915.1 Pardalotus punctatus
GTCCCCCGCCGGCTGCCTGTGCCGCTGGCGGATGCTCAGCCCTGGAGCCTCCTCTCACCTGCTCCAGCAGAAGGCACCCAATTTCCCAGGGGTGGCGAGCAGGGAAAGGGGGGCAATGGAGACAGAGATGCTTTATTTTCTGCCCTATGCAATAAAGTGTGATTATAAAGAATATAACAGGGAGCACAGCTTGAATTCCAATTGGTGGAGGGCCTGTTGTTAACCATCAGGGAACTATTTATTCTCCAGCCTTACTGGTGCTCCTTGGTCAATAATGATAAAGGGAGGAAAGGAGAAGAAGTTGAAGCCATTATAAAGCAGCAATCCCATTACGGAGAAGCGGCAGCAGCAGCCCCCCCCCAGAATCTATGATTCCCTCAGGTCATGTCTCGTGTGCTCAGACCACTGGCCACTGTCAGGATTTACCCTGCATCATTAACCCACCAAAGAGGGGTTTTTTTTCTTGCCAGAAATGACTGATTTCCCCAGCCTGATGGCAGTCATCGTTTGGGAGACAGAGCAGCACTCCCCTGCTGCTGAACTATCTCCAGTGATATTTAATAAATAAATAAAATAGCTGGATTCTTGACCAGCTCCTCAGGAAAAGGGAAGACAATGTGGCTATTTATTGTGATTAAATATTTGCTGCTCCCTGATTCTGACACTTACTCACACACACAGACAGGGAGCACACGTGTGTGCTGGCCTAAGCCCTGACCGACTCCCCAAACATTATTTATCGTTCACATTTCTATTCCACCCCACACCCAGGGCCAGCTTGTCCAAGGCCCTGTACACAGGAGCAGAGACAGTCCCTGTCCCACACAGCTGCTGATGCACTCCAAGACTCTGCTCTTTTTTTTGCATTACTGGATTCCACGTGAGCTTTGCCAATGTTTCAAACAGGATCAGTCGCTCCAGGCCAGCTTTAGAAACTTCTGGCATCCAAACTGGATGCCAGATGAAAACCCCCAAACTCGGCAGAGAAAGCTCAGCCCAGAGTTTGTTTCCTTTGCTCTGCCACAGGGGAGGGGGCTGGGTTGGAAGGTTTTGGTTCACTGGCTCCGCTCCCCCCCGGGGGCTCCCCGGCCGCGCTGGCTGCGCACACAGAGCGGAACAAAGGGGGGTCATGCCACAGTAAAACGCTCAACCCATGAAAAACTGAGCTGCCCTGACACCAGCCCACACTTCACCCCACTCACTGCTGCATTCCCAACCCCAGAAAGGCTGTCACAAGTTTTTCCTGACTCAGACCCATTTCCCCAGTGGAGATTATCCCTGGCTGTCCCCATCAGCAGCATCCAAACCCTGGCCATGCGGGAGTGCGAGGGTGGGGTGGGATTGTTTTTATGGTTGCCGTGGGTTTCCCGTAACACACAAAATCTGACCCTCCTTGCCATGAACAACATCAGCTCCAGGAAATCCCCGTTTTCTGGCAGCTTTGCCACTTCCCATGTGCATCCAGGGAAACATCCAAGAAGCACGGGAATGGATGAGGGGTGAGAGAGGAGGAGGCTGTGGGGAGTGTGCATCCTCTGCCAGAGGATGCAATTTTTGGGGGGGCTGAGCTTCAGCCTCCTTTGCATTTCTTTGCAGATTCTGCCCTTATCCTGCAGAGCAGGTTCCTTCTTCCAGCTGAGTTTTCCTGTTACCAAAACAGGCCCTTTTTGCTCAAAAGCTGTCACTTACAGGCTGAGCTTCCTCCAGGCAAACACTGAAACATTACTGGCAACTTAGAAAGCATTTTGCACTTGATCATTGTTATTTACGCAGATGGACCCAAATGTAAAGCTCCCTCTCGTTTTGAGCTGTGGAAATGTCCCTCAACTGTGACCGATTTTAAGAGTAGCACCGAGTGAAGCTGCTCTAAAGCAACCCAGGAAGTCTCTCACCAAATAGAACAAAGATTGCTTCAAGGGCAATCATGGAATTAATCTCTTTTAATAGGCAAGGTGCAAATCAAGATCTAGAAGAAGCAGGAGAAGGAGGACGGCAGCAAAGGAATTGGGGACCGTGAGATAAAAGCTCAACTTGAAGCCTTGGTACAACTAAACCCAAATCCTTTTGTGGAAACCCAGGAACGAGGTTCTTTATGGCTGAGATGAAGCATTAGAGCTGCTGCTCAGGGAGAAAGCCGTGTTTCTTCCCCTCTACAGGGCTGCTGTCTTTTTGCTGTGTGATGCCTTCCATAAGCTCTTCTGGGGATGGGGGTATAAATCATAATAAAGCCATGGCACGGCATATAAATCATAATAAAGAATAATGATACGTAATAAGGATGAATAATATTAAGAGGAGAATTGTGCGAGAGAGCCTGCACACGCACACACACATGCACACATGTACACACACGTACACACACACACGCACACACACACGCACACACACGCACACACACGCACACACACGCACACACACGCACACACACGCACACACACGCACACACACGCACACACACGCACACACACGCACACACACGCACACACACGCACACACACGCACACACACGCACACACACGCACACACACGCACACACACGCACACACACGCACACACACGCACACACACGCACACACACGCACACACACGCACACACACGCACACACACGCACACACACGCACACACACGCACACACACGCACACACACGCACACACACGCACACACACGCACACACACGCACACACACGCACACACACGCACACACACGCACACACACGCACACACACGCACACACACGCACACACACACACACATGCACACACACACACACATACACACACAGAGGTACACGCACACAACACGCACACACACGCACACACATGCACACACACATGCACACACATGCACATGTACACGCACACATGCACACACACGCACACACATGCACACACACACACGCCACACGCACACACACGCACACAGGGCTGTACAAACACAGACAGAAGAGCTGGCTGTTCTTGCCAACACACCGATCCCAGCCTCTTGCACCACCGTCCCTCCCTGCGTTCCCGGCCCTGCTGCACGTGGCAAGGCAGGGAATAACGGTGTGCAGGGATTTCGGTGCTCTCAGGGTCCCTGACCAGACCCAGTGGGGGTTTAAAGCCCCCAGCTCCCGGGCCCGGCTGCACAAAGTTCCCTCTGCCACGCTGCAGGTGTAGCCCCCCAGTGTCCTGCCTGCCCCAGGGGATTCTGTCTCAGGTGGTGGGAACAGGGACATTTGCTCTGTCACCCACATCTGCCCCCCTCAAATGCGGCAGGGGGTGGATGTGAAAGTTCTAATTCGCAGTCCTGCTAACGGCAGCCCTGGGTCAGTGCTCCAGTTCTCCTCTGGACACGTGTTTGTCAATTTGCAGCGAGGGAGGGAATAAATCCATGTTTGAGATGTTGAGAGCTGGATGCAAAGAGCAGACTGAAGTCAATCCCCCAGTGCTTGAACAGCACAAGAATCCAAGTTCCACATCCTCATCCTCCTCACAGAGCGGTTTGGCCTGCTCAGCTCCTCACACTAATGGATTCATCCACTGCCTGAATATCGGTCTGAAGTTGGGTTTTTTTCTGTGTTTGGGTCAACAGATTCTCCTCAAGAGCTCGAGCAGAAAATCTCAGGGATCACAAGATTCCAGGATATCTGGTCAGACAAAGGGAACGGGGGGTGGGTTGGTGTAACTTTACAGGGCTTTCTAAATTTGGGCCACTGGTCAAGATACATCCAAAATTATCTGCCGGCTGAGTTAGGCAGTTCCATTTTGGGCAGCAGAAAACAGCTTCCCAGGCACTGAACATCAGCAACAGAAACAGCACAAGGGGAAGATTGCTTCCCTGGTTAAATGTGTATTTAAAATGCTGATAGCCCACACCGAGACCCCAGAAAAAAATGTATTTATCATTGTTATTAACAGTAATAGAAATAAAACCACTTCTAATAGCATGCAGGGTTTGATGCATTTCCCAAATAAAAGGATTTATTAGTTTAAAGCCTGGGTATTTATTTGTTTCTCTCTCCCCACTCCTGCCCCCACCCCCAACCGTGTTGAATTTTTAATGCCCCCTGTTTCTAATGTCAGCCGTTTTTCTTGTAAAGGTTTTTTGACATAACTTTCTATTGCTGCATCCTTTTGTTGTTGCCATTCCCCAGCCTTGTTAGAGACTCCGCTCCCCTAATGAACCTCGGCTCCTGCCAGGATAATAAAAGGAAATAGATCCAGGGCTGAGAAGAGCCTGTGAGAGGTGAGTGCCTGTGTGAGTGAGATCAGAAATGAGGGTGACACAGAAGTGAGATCAGAAATGAGGGAAACACAACAGAAATGCAATAAAAATGTTCTCTGGGGACTCCCAAGGCCGTCCCTGGCACCTGAGAGTGTGTGTGAGCACGAGGATGCACAGCCACACAAACACAAAGTTTGTCTGGACCCGTGTGCACACTGGACATGCACTGATGTGATTTTATACACACACACTGACGGTGGGGAAGGAGACTTTGGGAGAATGTGCCCTGCAGGTGCCAGAAGTTGGGGACATTCTACCAAATCAAAAAGGACTGAAAATACCCCTCTTGTGTTTTTCTGGGGGGGCAACTCATTGTCTTACTGTAAGCTATGAAAAAAGGTTACCCAACTCTACAAAGCTTCCTTTTCTCCTGTCCACTGAGAATGAGAAAGTTCAGTCAGAAAGTCTGAAAAGGGCCCAGCAGTGCACAAACCCACCCCCTGGAGCCCCTCACAACCCCCTGGATCCGTCAGAGACCCAGGCACTCATCAGATCCATGTGCAGCAAAACCAGCTCAGGGACTGCTTCACTGCCTGCCCTCAGCCACAGAGAGCACTGGCTCTCCAGCTGGAACAACAATGCCTGAAGAATCTGTTTGGACTTGTTTTCCAGTGGGATTTCCAGCTTTTAAGCCCATCAGACACATTAACATGAGGAGAACCTCTACGTATTTGTGGCTTTCAACCTCTAAAATATTTAGGGCTACGCACAGCCCCACTCAGCTGTCTGCAGCAATGCCACAGGCTTGAGAGACAACTCTATTTCTCCCTACCAGACCAATTCTAAAATTCAAACCCCAGAGTCATCATGTCTAGGCTTGGCTTACGCACTAATTCTACACTGAAAAGCTTAATTGAAATTTCAGGTGGAAATTAATCTGGCCACCTCTTGTTCCCTAATGGATTTTGATCTACTTCTCCACACTGTGACAATTCCTGGCATGGGAAGTGATGTCTGTTTTGAAGAAGGCTGTAATTATGAAGTCTGCAGGGAACTGTAGGTCAAGCCAGAGATGCAATGACATAGCTCTTACTAGACCAGAAAAACAGGAATGACGAGGACTCCTGACACTGCAGAACAGTGACAGACCAGGAAGGAAAATCCTTGCAGCATGTCAGACCTGCCTCTATTTCATTCTTTTCCAGCTGTATTTTCAGAGCTATGGAAAAAATCTAAGTCATTTTTATACCTAGAACATCGTTTACTGTCCTCCTTCCAAAATTCTGTGACAGCTGTGCCTCTGCTGTCCCTCTGGACAGCACACACAGTCATCTCCTGGTGACAGGAATCAGCCACAGCTGCCCATGGGGCCTCGAGGTGGAAGCGTGATCCTAAAAAGCCTTTTCTGACCTAAAACACAAAGAGCTACAGAGACCTCTTCCAAATCAACCCCAAAATGCCTGTCCCAAAGCAAGCTCTGCCCAAGAAGGAGTCATGGAAGTCACAGTGACATTAAGACAGAGCCATTGGTTTCCCACGGGCTTCTGGGTGCCAGGATGAAGCCAAGAGAAGAAAGAATTGGTCTTTCATGATGGATAGAGGGATGGATGGATGGATGGAGGGATGGACAGATGGATGGATGGAGGGATGGATGGATGGATGGATGGATGGATGGATGGATGGATGGATGGACAGATGGAGGGATGGATGGATGAATGGATGGATGGATGGATGGATGGATGATGGATGGATGATGGATGGATGATGGATGGATGGATGGATGGATGATGGATGATGGATGATGGATGGATGGATGGATGGATGGATGATGGATGGAGGGATTGATGGATGAATGGATGGATGGAGGGATGGATGGATGATTGATGGATGATGGATGATGGATGGATGGATGGATGGATGGATGATGGATGGAGGGATGGATGGAGGGATGGATGGATGATGGAGGGATGAATGATGGATGGATGGATGGATGGATGGATGATGGATGGATGATGGATGATGGATGGATAGAGGGATGGATGGATGATGGATGATGGATGGATAGAGGGATGGATGGATGATGGATGATGGATGGATAGAGGGATGGATGACATGAGGGGGAAATGCTCCACACCCAGCAGTTCCTCAAGGAAAGATGATATTTTTCCCTTTGGGATCTAAGGCAGACCATGGACACAACAGACAGAGGCACAGAGGCACTGGCTGCACAGCAGTTCTTTACATGGGCACAATCCACAGAAAGATGTTTTTTGGAAGGGGAAATCTGTTGTTGTTGTTGATCTGAGTTGAATTTCATTGACAGAGCTGCTGAAGGACCCCAGCAGGTTCCCAGCCACGGGGAAACACATCCCAGCCACGGCTTCAATGCTCAGGAGGTGCGGGCTGTGCTGGATTAATATGCAAAGTGTGCCTGCCTTCCCAATTAAATGGAAAATGCTATGATTAAAGGCAGTCAGAAGATATTAGATGGATAGTGCTGAACCACGGGCTTTATTTCCTGCACACAGGAGCCCCACAGGAGCACTGGGGGAGAAACGGAGCAGGGAAAGGGAAAGTGCCTGAATCCATGGAAGGGGGGAAAAGGAGGAAGCTGTTTACAGGAGGGCTGAATCAAATGAACATCCTGGGCTCTCAGACATGGCCCCTCTGGGTCCCACATTTCTGGAGGGATTCCGAGCGCCGATGCTCACAGCGGCCGAATCCTGGCCCATCATTTTGGGGCAAGGAGTGAATCACAGCCAATGGCCCAAAGAGCATCACAACCCAGAGCTGCAGAGCCCTGAGGTGAAACTCAGAGGGGACAGACCCTTCCCAGCCCCTCCTTGGTTGTTAGCATCAGCGGTTTCTCTTTCACCACCTCCCCGGGCTGGGAGAAGGAAACACAGCGGAGAAGTGCGGCGCGCTGGATAATTTACAATTAGAGCCACCAAGATGAGCAGATAAACCAGGAAACATTAATAACAGAGTGCAGAGTTCCCTCTGCCTGGCTGGGAAGGGCCTGCCCTAAATCAGCCCTGTAGCTTTACCCCTCCTGGCTCTGCTCAGAGCCCCAGGCCAGGCAGGCAGTCCCCACTTCTCCTCCTGTCTCCGAGCTCTGCTGCACCCTGTCACCAACGCAGTCCCTGCCCGTGTTTCATGACTTGCATTTAATTAAAAGAGATGGCAAAGTCAGGTATATTTATGGGGGCTTCTAATCCTCACACTTACATTTCCAGTTGCCATGGGTTTCCTTCCAGAGCTGGCTCTTCCTCCCCCACCGCCAGCAGGGAACGTGCTCCGGGATAAAGTCCAATAAATCCTGCTCTGTAATTGGCTGTGTGGTTTAGGGGTCCATCTATCCCAGCGCTGGGGAAACACAGGCCTTCAAAAAATGGCTGTAAGGACAGCAACCCTCGGGGGAAGGAGCCCGGAGTGCTTAAGTTCCTCCAGTGGCTGCTGCTGAGCTGTCTCAGGTACAGGGGAACCCAGCCAGGGGCACCTGAGCTCCATGGGCTGCACCTGGAGGGGAGCGGCTGCCAGAATTTGCACCTTTGTCCAAAGGCAGTCCGTTCTGCCTCTCTGAGAGCAGGAGAACACCCAGGGGGTGAGCAGAGGGCTCTCCCTGCCTGCCCAGGGCGCAGGGCACAGGAGGCAGAGCTGCCCGAGGGGGGCTAACGTGGGAACTCCGGGGTTCCAGCGCCGCTCCCCGCGCTCCACAGCCCGGGATCCTCCTCACATGAGCCACTTCCCTTCTGGACAGGTTGGGAAAAGGTCTCCACAGTCTGAGGAATCCAGAATTGGAGCTGCTCTTTGTCTTTAGGGAGGGATTTCATTGCAGTGAGCCCCCGGGTGAAGCCAGGCAGGAGAGAGAGGGCGCCCATCTCTGCACAACCAGATGTTCTCACCATTTCTCAGCGTTTTGGATGTCACATCTCTGCTGGGGACAACAGGAACTGTCCGTGTGCAATGCCAGCACTCACAGGTGGCCCTGCTGCACCACTCTGAACATCCTGAGCTGGATTTAGTGGTTGTGAACTTGTATCACACAGGGATTCTGCAGGAGCACCCACAGCTGACACCAGCACAGCAAAGCCTCCCTTCAGGCCCAAAGTCCCTCTGACCGCTGAAACATCAAATCCACATTCACTGCAGAACCCAACTAAAACACAGCAGAACAAGACGGAGGGAGAAATCAAATTTCCTCTGCGTTATTCACTTAAGTAAAAGAAAAAAAGACACAAGGAAAGAGGAAGGAATTCTCTGACGTTGTCACATGTGTGCCTGCCCTGAAAACACAGACTTATGGCCAAAGCTGCCTGCACAGCACTGCACAACCTCTGCTCCTTTTCTAGCCTTTCTCCACGATGCTAGCAGGAGTTAACATCCCTTAACTCACAGCTTTCCACATTCTGGGTTAATGTCTAATATTAACGTTATTTAAATGTCACCTTATTTATTTTTTTCCTTCTCTGTGAATTTCATGATGGGTTTCTTATTCCCCTCCATTTTTTTAAAGAACAGTTTATTAAGAAAAGCTGATTGTACCCCCAGCCCATCTCCTGGAACAGCACTGATGAATAAAAAACCCCCCTCACAGGAGACAGTTTTATTCTGTTGATCGGAAGTCTGCCAGTCCAATTTATGATTGGACATAAGATCTCCAAATCTGAATTTATGTGTTGTAGTATAACGACAGGTCAATGAGATTAAAAGTATGTTCATGAGAGAGCTGTGAGGCAATTTGAGTTTCATGGTTCTGTGGTGATTGGGCATTCAGTCTAAGAAAACCTGCCTTAATAAAACACTCCCAGAGCCGGGAACAATCTGCACATTATTCATTATTGCAGCCTCACCAACACCCCCTCACCATAAAAACAGAGGCAGAGGGAGAGCAGCTCTCCCCCTCCTCCCCTCGCAGATGAAGCCATCAGGGAGATGGTGCCACTGATAACGAATGGGCTGAATTAACAATAGGAACACTTTTCTTCCTTATCATATGGTTCACATAATCAAAACAGGGCAGGGGAACGGGAGGGGAGAAGCAAAGTCGGAGCCTCTCGGATGGGTCTCCCCCTGCAGCTGGAAAATGCATGGAGTAAAGGCAGCAGCTCCCATGGCCTCCCGAGGAACTCCCTTGCCTTCAAGTTCCTGTTTATTGAAGAAACATCACCCTGCAAACCTTAAACACGGGGCTTAAATGAGCCTTAGCCAGGTCCCCTGGACGTGCCCAGGTCACCTGAACCAGGGCAAACCCATGGGAATTGGAGCCAGAGGTCTCCAGCTGCCTGCAGGGCCAAACAGCCTCCTGGTTCAGATCACAGGCTGGGGTTTCCAAGCAGGGCTTTGCTCTTTAAGATGCTTCATTCTTCACCAATGCTCCTTTTCTTCATCATCCTAATAAAGATTTTAACTCAAAAGAGATCACAGGATGCAATGTGGGGGTAGGAAAGTGTTCCATGCTTTGTTTCCATGTGGACTCTGTCTAAATAAAGCAACTCCTCGTGCTCCTTTCCCCATGCAAGAACAAGGGCCAAATTCCCCTTGGCCTGAGGATCCACAGCTCCAGTACATCTGGTAACTGCTGAAGGTGCTCAGCAGTTCTGAATATTGAGCACAAATGCAAAAGACCAGAGCAGGAGCACATGGAATGCAACAGCAGCAGCCCAAGGACAACGGAAGGACGCGAAGAAAGGAGCCTGAGAAGGGACAGGGCCAAGAGGAGGCAGTGGGAGCTGTTGTTTGTGCTGCTGTTTGACTGTTCCAGTCATTATGCAACGGAGACCCAAATCAGAGAGCCCTGTGTACCCACAGAGCTGCTGCTGCTGCTGGAGGGGCCAGAAAATGTTTGTGGAGTAAACCCATCTGTGATAGGCAGAGAAGATAGCAGGACGTTCCTGTTTCATCCTTGTTTAATCTGTTCTGTTGTCAGGCAGGGCACTGGGCCAGTGCAAGTTCCCATTGCCTCAGCTTCAGGGGGGGACTGGCTGTAGAATTTACACAAATAAAAGGAGAAGCGAAAAGCGCCGGCAGCACCAATCTGATTACAGAGTCATTTATTTTCTGGTCGTTAATAATTTGTGCAATAAAAGATTGCGTGCCTTTCTGAGTTAGTAGGAGTTATTGGCATGAATTTCCCTCCACACTGGTGTGAGTCTGTGCTCGGAACATAAATTATTAGTTTCTTATCGCACTCCTCCTCATTTTTCATGCTGCCACAGCCGGATCGCCAGGAGCCAACCCCTCAGTCTCGCTCTTATTTTATGCTGCACAAGAAAGCAGCAAAGATGGCTTTTCCATCTTTAATTACACCAGCTCCCTCCTGCATTCCTCCCTGCCAGTGTCCCCACCCGGGCTGGGCTGGGGCTGTCGTGTGGCCGCCGCTGGGGACACGCGGGTCCTCTGCCACTGCCAGCGAGGTTTTCAGAGAAAGCCCCTTCTTTGACAAGAGCCAGAGCAAGGGAATGACAGCTCCAGCACCCTGCCAGCTCCTGTCACGGAGCTGTTTGGAAGCAAACTGCATGTGTGGATCTCAGCGTGAGGATAAAAGGAGGCTGGAATTCAGACCATCCTTGAGAGAGGAGGAGGAAAAGCCTGGCAGGGAGTCAGGCCCTACACAAGATGGTTACAGCTCCAGTGGAAGATGAAGAAGTTTGAGTCCTGGCTGTAGATGTAGAAATGCTTGGGCTTTCTCTTCCTAAGCAGGGGAATGATAAGAACAATCCCCTGTAAAATGAATACTTCACATTTCCAGAACACTTGAAGTTCAGTGAGGGAAATACATGAAGAATTAAAACTCATTTAAAAGCCATCAGAACACCCCTCTTGTTCTTGTGACACAGAGCACCAGAATGCTCTTTAACGATGCCAGTTGCCTTGTGAAGTACAGCAGTGTGCACAGAAACCACCCCAAAGTCCTTGGCCCTTGCCATCTGTCAGCCTCATGGTCCAAAGTCCCTTCCAGTTGTGCCCTGGGAACATCTGCACCAACATCTGCTTCCCTTCCAGGGAAGCACTGACAGACTGGGGCGACAGAGCACATCTGGAGCTGCCGAGGAACTTGCCCAGGGCTGTGCAGACCAGGAGTTCTCCAGAGAGCGAAGCAGGAGGTGCAGCTTCGCCCTCTCTGCCTTGAAAGACTGAGAGCCTCTCTGTGCACCATTCCCCGGATCCACAGTCCCTTGCTCTCCTCCCCTGACACTCCACTGCCAACTCCAACCCCTCTGGTCACGGCCAAAGCCCATGGCTCTCCCTCCCAGACCCCGAAACAGAACCATGGGAATGCTCAGGGCAGCCCTGCCTACAAATGTCACAAGGAATGTTCCTCCATTGCAAGGGGATTTACAAACACGTCATTTCCAGGACTGAGATTGTGACTGGAAGCAGATTCTGAAAAAAAGATTGAGCAGGAAGTTACCTGGCTGCAGAAAGACCCAGAAATTAAGATTGAAATGGAGCCACCAGGTTCAAACCCAGAGCAGCTGAGAGGGGACTCGAAATCAGGATCTTCACTGCAATTAGAAGAAAGGTCAATTGTCCCTTCAGGACCCAGGGACCCAAAATCACACAAAATTCACTGGAAGTCCTTAGGATAGGCAAATTTCTATCCTTGGAGAGAAAAATACCGAAAAGAAAAAAAAAACACCAAACTTAACTCAAATCTTAGGCTTTCATGAGGCCCCCAGAGGACGCATTTGATGCATTAGAGGACACTCTGCGAGTGCTCCAACGAGCACATCTTCACTCTTCCTGTGATCCAAGAGTTTCAAGATATTTATCGCTGCTTTTTCCGCTTCCCAAGAGAACTCCCTTTATCACAACCTATTCCAAATTTGTTTTGCTGCCATCAACACCTGCCAGGGCCATGCTTTCTGCAGAGCAAGTTGGAATTGTGCCACGGGCAGGATTTGTCAAACAGGGTGTCCATGATGCCTCTTGGGGGATCCCCCCTGGGGACAATCCCACGCTCTCCCAGTCCCTCCATCCCATTGATGTTTGACTGCAGTATTTCTGGACGGGGAACTGTTACCCCATTTCTCTCGCCCTTCCCAGCCTGGGCTCTGCTCGTGTCCCCTGAAAGCCCCCCCCCATTAATGAGCCACTTCAGGAGCATTGAGGGCCTTCCTCTTTTCCATTCTAGCTCTGGGCTTCTCCTCCCCACGCAGCTGAGCTGCCTCCTGCACCATCTCCACTGTGCTGCTTCTTTTTCCTGCAGCCACAGCCCCGTGGGTCCCTTCCCTCCGGCCCACGGCTCAGAGCTCGAACTCCAGGGTTTCTGTTCCCACATCTGTCACGAGCTGTTGTGACCTTGACAGCAAACCAGGAAGGTGGCAATTTTCAAACTTGGGTGCTTCAATTTAGGCTCTGACACCACCTTATTTACTGAGCTGACAAGCACCCATAGCTCTTGTGGAAAAGAGCAATAATTATGAGAGTATCCAGCACCTCATCCTCCTGACTCCCTTCCCACTTTCACATTTCATTAATCCCAAATCTGCATCTCCCCTTAACTTTAATCACCAAACTAATGCAAGATTTATCTCCACACCCAGTAGAACCAATACTCCCAGTTCTTCTGGAAGCTGTGCTCTGCTGTCAACAATTATGCCCAAAAAGTTAAACGAGAGATGGGAGTTTCTGATATGGAGCAATGCCCCGAGCCACCTTCCCTCAACTTTTCACCCAATAACACCCCAGCAGGAAACAGCCTCTTTCATTTTTCTCCTTGGGACCTGCATACTTTTAACATTCCCAGCAATATAATGGAAGAATAATACACATTCCTGGACTGTGAATTATTGCACATACAGATAAAAATTTACACAGCTCAGTTTTTAATTGACCTCCAAAAAGGTCCATAAAGCAAGAAAACTGAACCTTCCAACTAAACACTTCCATGCATGCCCTTCCTGCAGACCTGTCACCCCCTGGGGTAAAGGATCTCTTTTAATCTCTGTGGTGTCTACACACCAAAAAAAAAAAAAAAAAA
>VZTX01024715.1:0-42632 GCA_013400915.1 Pardalotus punctatus
CTTTCGGCTCACAGCTTCACATACATTTGAGTGGGTGGGCAAGTCTCTGGAATGTCTTTTGACTACGCATCAGTTCAGGTTTCAGGTCTGCTTCTGCACCTGAATACAGGGCTACGGCTGGGTTTATGCCATTCTTTTGTGTGTCTGGACTCAAACTAAAGCAAGGCCTGGGTGAGAGGATCCTCAGCAGGTGCTGTTGTTTTGGTGGGTAGAGGAACATGTGTGCAGTAGGCAAAAGCCCTGGATCCTGAAAGTGTGACAGGGCTGGGTCTGCAGCACAGTGACCTCCAGGTACCAGATAGCCCCACTCCAGCCCCTTTTGTCATTGCTAATGTTTGTAGAAAGTTCTTAACGTTTTCCCATCCAGAATTTGGGCTGAAATACTCTAGAATGTCCCATCCTGTAGCATTTGGGCTTTTTCCAAGGACACTGCAGCCAGCTAGGAGGGAGATGCTGTAGCTGTTCCCAAGGTGCAATTGTGATATGAGTACACTGCAGCTCTACAGCATCTCCCTCTGCAGCAGCTCCCGGTTGGAATGGGCCACAAGAGGCCACTGACACTTTGTCTTTGGGGTGTCAAAGATCTGCCATACACTGGTGGTCTCCCAGGCAAACTTAGCATGGCCACGGGTGCATGAGGAGCTGCAGTCAGTGCTTGTGGTCATTCATGCAAAACCCATCATCAGGGCTCTGTGTGTGGACTAGAGAGAGTGTCTAGCCTGTGCCATGGGGGACCCATAGAGCACAGACCACCATGGACCCCAGCCCCACCACCAGCCCAAGCTGGGAGTCAGTGGTGGGCGCTGGGGATGGGGCGGAATGCAAATTTCGAAGCAGGTCCTATTGTGGGTTGTGATCAGCATAAGCCAGCAAGACCTTGCTGCCTGGAAACCTCTACACTGTGTTCCAAACTGATAATCAGCTTGCCTGGCAAAGTTCAGATACCTTCTAAGAAATGCATTCATTTTCAAAACCCAGCACTGAAGCCAAGGTCACATCTCTGATGCACCCAGACAGCACAGCCTGTTGTGACAGTCCTTTAAAGAATGATTAAACAAATGTAATAGGGAGGCACGGGTACCCAGGTCCCATCTGTCTGAGGAAGAGTCAGAAGATAATTTAAGTGACTCCTCCAACATGTTGCCTAATTCCAGAGGCAGCAGAGCTAATTAAGATGGAGTTGGTCCAGGAGCATGGTGGTGTGTCAGTGGTATGGAGCAAACATTGCCACAAAGGCACCATCAAATCACAGCCACTCTAATGAGCCAGAGACACTGGGCATCCAGAGCCAGACAAACTACTCAGCAGCATCATTAACCAGATATCTTGGAGCCATTGATAACTTCATGAATATTTCATACTCATTTCCCACCAATCTGTACTGACAACTTGTGACACAGGACTTGCTGGAGTAAAATGCACTTAATATGCAGTTGCTGGAGCTGTAAATTTATCATCAGATGTTATTTTCTTAAGAATACACTTCCAAGAGCCTGACCTGCTACTCAGTGACTCAAAGGCCAAAGAGCAACCGAAGCACTACTCTAATGAGTGTTTTAATGGTTGTGATAACATAGACCAAGTCAGCAGCATGGTCTGCAGCCCTTGTTAGGGAATGTGAAATTAGCAGATCCCTGAGGACGGCATTGCCAGCTCTAAGGGGTCATGCCTGGAGAGCAGATGCACCAGTGGTTTCTTTTTCTCTGATGGGAATGAGTAAATTGGTGCAAAATTTCTTGCTTTTGTAGAGGGGTGGCATGAGGGAGTTGTGTGTTTATGTGCTGGGTTTGTGGTTGTTTTCTTTTGTTTTCTTACTATCTAATTCACTTAAATTCTGCTTTTAAACCACCCCATGTGGGAAAGCTGAGGGCTGTCGGGCAGGGAAGCTGGGGCTCTGCTGCCATCTTCACTCTCTGAGCAGCAAAGCTGCCGAGGAAGTTGTAGCAGCCTCTTCCAGGCAAACCAGCCTTGCAAGAGTGAAGGATTTGAGGTACTTGGTCCAGGGACAGCTGCAGGCACCTTTCCCACCAGTCCCAGTTGAACAAACAAATGAAGTCTGAGTGTTTTGCTGTGAAGTGAAGGATAATCTATTTTATATGGATAGAGTGTGTAAGAAGACCATGGAACAGTGAGGAGCAGTGGATGTTTTGTGCTGCTGGAGGTAGAACAGGAGCCACAACAGGGGTAAAGCAGGTTCTGTTTGTGTGGGAAAAACTGAGAACTTGCTGGGAGAACTTACTGTGGCTCTGTATAGGAGAGCATCAGGCTCGCCAAAGGCTCACTTGCTCTGTGTTCAGTGCCAGGATGGGCTGGGAGCCAGCAGAGTTAGGATTTCTGCTGGTGACACGGATGGAGGGGCAGCCACAGGACGGTGACTGGGGGTGCCAGGGAGCCCCGGTGACACAGCAGCCCCCACCTGCAGGTGTGAGTCACAGCCCGCAGCCCCAGCGGCGCTGTCGGGATGCTCCGGCTGCGCTCCCCGCCGTCGCGTGAACCAGCGCTCCCACGGCGGCACAGCCCGGCTGCCCCAGGAGTGAGTAATGGCAGAGGCTTTCTCTTCCTTTCGTTTGTTTTCATAAGTTGAACACGAGTTTGAAGAAGCTGCGCCTCATCTCCCGGCTCCCCGCCGGCTCCTGCGGCTTTCGGGGGCTCCACCAGGAATCTCTTCCAGACATGCAGGGCTGTGCGTGCTCAGAGAAACACCAGAGCCACAGGATCGAGACCCACAGGGGGCACAGGCACTGACAGGACGGGCGATTTCTACCAGCGATGGGTTTGACTCGGTTATCCCCATCCCAGCTCGTGGCTGTGCCTGCAGCAGGCAAGTTCCAAGTCTGGCAGTCAAATGGAAAAATAAAACATAACCTTTCAGCAAAGAAGGAATTGCAGCTTCAAATTGAAAGCAAGCTATATGTTTACATAAACCTTTTGTTTTTAAGCCAAGGCTGTGATTCAAGGGGACGTCTGGGTTAGCGGGAATGAAAGCAGATCCTTTCCTGTCTTGTCTGAGCTCCTGGGTTCATCCACCTGGGAAACACGCCGCGGGAGGCTGGCATATCCCACACGGACACCTCTTGCAGCCAACAGTGGAACAAATGGCAGTGATCTCAGCCTCTTTGAGGACAGCTCCGGAAGTGCACTGTCCCCTCTTTTTCCATCATTGGATTTCCACCTGGAGCAAAGGGGCTGGGAGCAGAAAGGATATGCCTGAAGCGAGGAGCTCCAAGAGCCCTTGGGGCAATCTGGCCATGAACCTGGGTGGCTCCAGTGCCCCTTGTCTGTAGTCTTTGCACTCTTTTCTTCAGCAATTTAGGGGCTCAGACATTGTGTTGTTTTTTCCAGCGCACAAAATGGGTTACTAAGGAACACAGAGATAAAAACCACAACTGCAGTGTTCTGCATCATTGTTTCCCTGTGTGCCTACATCAAAATTGCTGCTGCAGAGGAGCTGGTGCTCCTCAGGTTTGCCATGGAGCTGGCAAAGGGCTGGCAGGAGCGGGTGGCAAGGAGGATGTGGACGAGCAGTCAGAAAGTCCTGTGGCTGGTGGAGGCAGGGCGTGTTGAACGTGTGATGTAGATCGAGAGAGGAGGCAGGAGCAATCTGTTAGAAATCAGCTGTCAGGGAGGGTCTGCCAGGGCCTGATCCTGCTTTGGGGCAGGGCACTGTCTGCCTGGGCTCCGCAGGTCCCTCGCAGCGCTGCAGCTCTGTGTGGCTGCTCTGTGAGCGGTGTTGACAGTGCCATATGGCAGCGGGCACAGCCGTCACCCCGCGCTCTGTCAGAACAGCCCTTTGGCCGCAGCCGCTGCACCTGGCGGCTCCTCAGCCTGAGCTCCCCGCAGCAACGTCTGAAGTGAGCAGCTCCAGGAGATACCCCTGCACTCAGCTCTGCTCAGACCTTCTCCTGACCTTCAGCCTTCCCTGACCTCCATCAGCACAGCTGGGAAACTGAATTCCCACACACTGTGTCTTCCCAGGAAGTTGCAGTGTGCTCACATGTGCTCTCACTTCCACTGCCAGGTTTGGAGGTTTGGCCAAAACACAGATTTGCATTTTGAAACAAAACTGCCCAGGGCTGTGTCCTTGTGTGTTGGGGACCTTTGGGGGACCCTGTGGGCTGCCTTGGTGGGTGGATGGTGAGCAGCTCCCAGCCAGGCACAGGACCAAGGGGGTGGCGTCCAACCAAATGTCACCCACAGAGACATTGAGCTGTGATCTGGGGACATGGCTGGCAGGACATCTTCATTTTTAAGTCAAATTTGGACCGTCTGGACTGGCATGTACTTTGCCTCACTGTACAATGGAACTGATTTAAAATTTGCTGCATATTTAAGCAACACTTAATCAGAAGGGTCAGATGTTAATACTATATAATTTATTTCTTCTCAGTTAACTTTCAGGCAACACACTGAGAAAGATTAATTCTGCATCTCTCTGTCACCTCTGCAACTGGGGCAGCAGCAGAATTGCCACAGATATTGCAAGTAGCTTTCTACATTTTATTCAACTGAGTTCATTTTTATCTCTTTAATCATAAAAATATAAAAACAGGGTGATATCGCCACTGGTAATTATGTAACAAGCCACTGGACAAGAAAGAGCACATTTAAAGTTGTGGTATAAGCAAAGGATATTTTGGGGGTTTTAACGACCTTGAGTATTGAAACTGAGAGAGTGAAACAAATGTATGGGGTTACAATGCATTTCAAATACAGGAGGGAAATAATATATCAGCTAAATAGTTGTAAGGAAATTGAAAATTGTGGAGAGAAAGTAACAAAACTACACGGTGATTGAAGGACTTATGTCTGTTGCTAAGAATTGTAATGAGAATACGGAATTTGAATAGGTCTAAACTGCCCTTGAAATATCATTATAACTTATTTGAAAAGACATTTACCATTTGTATGGTTTTCCCAAATGCAATATATTTCCTTGCATCTTTGTTCATTGAAAGCCTTGAAAATATGTCTGATATAAACCCATACTGGAGTTGAAAACAACAGAGTGTTCCAGGAAATCAAATCAAAAGGATTTTTTAATCGGTAGAGCTTCCACAAGAAAGTATCACAGTGTAGAGACACAGCAGCAGGATCCAGGTTAATTCTCTTTTCTTTTTTTTCCTCCTATAAATAAATGACCAAAGGGAATGAGGATCATTGCTCGTTCTACGGAGCAAACCATTGCAGCAGTGCTCTGCTAAACATCAAAATGCTGGGTGTTCATTTTGTTAGTGCTGCTCATTTCTCTCTCTGTCCGAGGTAGCTGTGAGCAGTGTCTGGACAGTGTCTGCTGTACCTGCTGCTGTGGGCCATGGTGGGTGTCAGCAGGAAATTGGGAATGCCGTGGAGGCAGCGGGGAAGTCAAACAGGCAAAGGGATTTAGGACTCAATCCAAGGGTTATCAAAGTCATTGGGAACCATCCCACAGCCTTGGCAAAGACCCTTCCCCTGTAACCACCTCTGAGCCACTGCAACAGGCCTTACTTAATAACCTTCAGCAGAGGAACAGGAGAAATTTTCTTTGAAAGTATGTGTCAATCTCCCAAATACTATTTCCAATAAAAAGGCCACTTAACAGCTGCTGCCACTGCAGACAGAAGAGGAAAATGAAGTCTTTCTCACCTCTCAATGCCACAGTGCAAGAAGTGCTGGTAAATCCCTCTGAAATAGGGGCTCTGGGTTGCTCCATGGCTTGGCTGTTAGTAACAGTTGCATTTTGATAAACTTTGAACTGATGTGGTAAGCAGTTCCAGACAGGCATAGCTTAGGCATTGTTGCAAGTCACCCACAAGAAAGTGGTAGAGTTTATTTTAAAAGGTTGCTGCAAGAAATCATTTAGTAATGGTGACTTAATTAGAAGGCTTTAGTGTTTTTAACGCAGCCTCTCCAACCAGGTCCTGTAAGGATTGGAATTGTATGGGGAGATGTTGCCTCTTCCAAAGAATCATAGAATCCTTTAGATTGGAAAAGACCTCTAAAATCATTAAATCCAACTGTTAGCCCAGCAGTGCCATGTTCATCACTAAACCATGTCCCTTAGTGTCACATCTACACACCTTGTACATTCCTCCAGGGATAGTGACTCCACCACTGCCCTGGGCAGCCTGTTCCAATGACTTTCAGTAAAGAGTTTTTTCTTAAAGAAGGCACAGGTTGCTTCTTTTTAACAATTATTCCTCTTCATGTAGGTAAAGTCCACAGTTTTAACTGGCTGTGAAGAGGTAGAGGAACAGAAAAGGAAGAAAGAGACATGTTTGCTACCATCCAAACAAGCGAATTGGCTTTTTCCTTTCTTGAAGATTTGATACACGTAAGTCAGGAAAATCAAACTTATAGTTCCCCCAGCAGCCATAACTCTGTTCCTGGAAGAGAAGGAGCAAGACATAAATATAACTTCATACCCAGCAGCACATGTGACATATGTGCAAGGAGGTGAGTTATGGGTGCTGCGGGAACCGTGATTTTGAATGTCCCGACTCAAGAGTTTGAATTTTCAAGTCCAGTATTCTGGGGAGTTTCTTTCTTTCCTTTTCCCACCCTATAGTTATGAAGTGCGTTACAGCTCTTGCTTTGTTTTATTCTGGCACAGCAATTTGGATCCTGCAAATTGCTGGGGACTTTGGTCTTGATAAGAATCATGGAAACAGTGTGGCTTGGGTTGGAAGGGACCTTAATGCTCATCTATTTGAAGCTGAAAGAACTTTAATGATAGTAAAATTCATCTCTGAGCAGGCCAGTGTCTCAGATTCACATGTGTAAGTTTGCTGAGTAGCGATGGGTTCAGATAAGCTCTTAAAGACTCTGTAGATTTGTAAGCAGAGTTTGTAAACTTGAGCTTGTGCTATATCACCATGTTAAAAATACATCCAAACAGGCAGGTCATCCTCTATATATCCTGTCCAACTGTAAATCTTCACTCCAGAAATATTTAACCATTCCAGGCTTACTGGAGACTTATGTAAGAAGGAATAATGTGGCATAAATAAGCTCTATCTGACTTTTTCTTGCAACGCAAAATTGCAAATTTAATATGCGTGTCAGGTGTCAGGGTAGCTGTTGGAAATCCGTAATGCTGACAGTATTTGGTAATAAAATAATAATCGCTGTGTGTATCTCTGATGGAAAGAGATTCACATCCTTTTGAATCCCTAATTGTGTGCCACACTACATTAGAGACAGATAGTTCATTGTCTCCACCTTTCAGAGATAGGAAATTCAGAGCAACACGCAAGACGTTCCAGAAATAAGCCAGTTTAATGAAGCAGCAAATTGGACCCTTCTATCTCTTTATTTAACATGTAGTCCCTTGAATTTATCAGAGTTCATTACAGAGGTACAAAATGGAAAAGAAGCTGCAAAATTCATTTGTGATTAGAGCTAATGATTTTGAAAGTGACTTTTCATATTTTCTCAGATAACGGTTAATATTTATTATTAAATTTATGTCACTTTTGCTCTAATGAAATTATATTTCCTGCCTTCCCTTGTTTCTGTTGTTTATGGTTTGGATTTTATAAAAGGAAGAATCATAAAGATGCTATATGTTTCTTGCCAATGGCAGTGCCTTTGACGTGGCTTCTGATACCTTACTCTGGTGACTCATGTCAGAAGAATGGTTTTAAAATTTCCTTCCCAATTTATTCCTTCTATACCCCTTGACAGATAATGAATCCAAGTAAATGCACTGAAGATTTTTCCCCCCCCATAATTTCAATTTCAGACATGGCGTGAGTAATGGACTCAAGGCTGTAAAGTTAAAGGAAGTAAAAAATATTTAAACAGCAAAATAGAAACACACAGACTTCCTGTCTCTTTCCAAGCTGTGTTCCCTGTCCTGCTCCTGGCAGGCGAGTGAGTAGGTGCAAACTGAGGGATGTTTACATCCACCCTATTGCACATCCCAGCACATCCCTGACAGCTTTCATCCTGGTCAGGGCTGAAATGAGGGAATTGGGGGATGGCAACATTAATTTTGTTGTTATTCATCAGATCTTATCACATGTTGGGGTACAGGAGCCAGCACCGGGCGCTCAGCTGCAGCTGGAGGTGGAATGGGGACCTCTTGTGAGAGCCGTCCAGTACACAAAAAGCTTCAATAGTTTTCCTGATTTTGCCAGCTTTTTCTTTGGTACTATCACAGCTTCCTGAAGGAGGGTTTGTGTTGTGGTATGAGTTCGATAAAGTGCTTTCAAAATGCTTCATAATAATTAGAGTTAAGATGAAGATTGGAACTAGATGATCTTTAATGTCCCTTCCAACCCAAGCCTTTCTGTGATTCTAAAAACTGTAATGTCAGTCTGTTAGTTTACTTACCCATGCAACAGTAGGGAAATGCTTTGTTTGATACTTGCAAATATTATTAGTAGTTAATGATCTTATTCCAGAATACCGGACGTGGAATCACCATTTCTGACGTCGGATGTTGAGTGAGCTGCTTGTGTTACTTTTGGGAAGGCTCTCCTGAATCACTGTTTATAATGACTGTTGCTTTGCACTGCTCTTTCTTTCCAGCCTCCCTCTTGTTGCAGTGTTTCTTCTCTTTTTTCTTCATGTGGTGAAATCCAAGCATGAATGGGAAAAGTTCATTTGTAATGCGGCCAGCCCTGTGGTGCCAAGCCGAGAAAGTTTGTGGTTATTATTTCCTCCTATGGGGAATTTGTGGATGACCATTTAAGCTTTGAGAGAAACAGTTTCTTTGGCAGACCACGTGCAATCTCTGAGCAACCAAATCTCTGAGCCCAAAATGTCCCCAAGGTAATGCTGTTAGACCAGCAGTGCCCTGGGTCAGACAGCCACTCCATCCCCGAGAGATCAGGGAATACAGCATTTATTCCACAGGCTCTTTCTGTCTGAGTTTCTGATGAGCTCAGAGATCTTGTGCTTTTTTACTTCTAATTCTCTTTACCCAAAGGACTCACGGGGTTCCCATACCTGATGTGACCGAGTGACCTTGCTTGTAAGTTTGTTAAATACATGACTAGGAATTAGCTGTAGCAATATCCCCACAGAGCTCAAGCACTGAAAGGAAAAACTCATTATTCAATACCTTATTTCATGCTTTGGAAACAGAAGCAACAAACTTAGCACTTCCTCCTTTTACACCCTCGTGGTTTCCATCATTCTTTTCAACTCATAATGAGATTTAGTGTTGGAGAGAGATGGCTGTGCCAGAAAAACCAATGGGATGGTTTTGATAAAAAAAAGTTTTGAATTTTGTAGAAAAGCTCAATTTTAGTGTGGAAGAACAAAGCTAATGCTGCCTTTGTGAAGGTCTTTGGCGTTTTCTCCTGACTCCTGCTGCATCAGGAATATGTTTGTGGAAAGTCTGCGAGGTCTCACTGAGTGAATTTTCCAGAGATTCACTCCATGCCAAAAGAAACGTCATTCTGTGGACGGTTGGTCAGTTAACGGATTAGGTCAAGCTGGAGACATCGGAAATACTCAACAATTCTCTGTCCCTGCGTCACCGGGCAGAATCGCTGCAGCCAACGAGCCGACAAAGAGAGGCTTTTCTCAGAGTGATCAGTATCACATCGCAAAGAGAAAAGGGAAAAAAACCCCTCCGTGGCTGTGCACCTCCTGCAGCAGATTGAATCTGAAGGCAGGAGTGCAGTAAAAGTATGTTTTCTGCTAATAAACTGAGCAGAAGTGACAGGGAAGTCAGTGCAACACGGAACATGCATCTTACTTTTTGCCATTTTCCTGATGATCTTGTCTTACCCAGGGCGTTTTGCAGACAAGTGCAGTTATCTCTTATCCCTGGTAAGGATGCAACGGGAAATACAAACACATGAAGGGTGAGGATGCTGTAAAGCTGTAATAACTCACAGATTTTGCAGCTATGAAGGACTATATGAGTAATAAATCTATGCATTTATCAGACAGCAATCTTAAAAATACCCATTCCAGAATTTTATGTAATTTTTTTTTTGTATCCGGAGGACTAAAAATGTGGATTAATTTCTCCCAATTGTGACTAATACCACATCAGGAAAGGGCAGTATGTGGTTTGAGGTGCAGAGATGCTCACATACCACACCCAGTGTGCAGCATCCCACAACCCAGACGCTGCTCCTGCCTGTATGGGACTCAGTCCCAAAGGAGCAGCTATTCCTGGTGCAATTTCCCCTGCAGAAGGACCAGCACCTTCAACACCTGATCTCTGCCATTTCTTGAGCCAGACAACCCCACTGGTTACCTTCAGTGCAGAGGCACTAGCCATGGGGATGGAGACCAAAAATACCACAGTGGAAGATCACAGCAGTAGCAGCAGCAGCTCAATGCTCTCCCTTTAATTTAGCTCTTTGGCCACTATTAAAACACCACAAGGGCTGAGGTGGGACCACACAAATATCTCGGGATTGCTCATTCCTGGCACTGTGCCTTGAAGGGGTGTGGAGGCCTGGGATGGCTGCTCTCCCTCCTCCTGCCCCAGCAAGCCGAGCTGTCGTCAGCATTCCAGCTCCCTTGGCCACCCCACTGGCTCCGGAGCTGGCCAGGCTGTGCTGAGCACGGGCACCTCCCTGTCACCCCAGGGCCAGCCTGCACAGCAGCAGGGAAGCCACCATCAAAGCTCAGCCATGTGCCCGAAATGATTAACTTCTATACCAACAAGGCCCTGATGAATACACTCAGGGCTCTAATCTTAATGAATTGCACAAAATGTTGTGCCCTTTGGAAAGGCAAATACAACCCCAGTAATTATGAGCTGCTACAGTTTCTGCCTTGACGTCCAGCTCTGCCTGCTGGGTTTGCTGTGTCTGCATGCAAATTTTGTGGGCACACCTTTGCCTCTGGATCACCAGGGAGCTCTGAGGCTGAGGTCACCCTGTGCCTGGAGCACCAGCAAGTGTTTGGAGGTATAGGAGCAGATGCTGGAGGTACAAAGCAGAGATGGTAATTACTCATTTCTTAAATGAGCAGCTGACAGGTAGCACTGACCCTAACTCAGTGATGCCATCAGAGTAACCCCAAAGTGAAGAAACACCAGGACTAGGGAATGAGCCCCGCTTCCTTTGGAGTGGGCAGAAGCCCGACCAGGGAAGCTGGACCAGCCTGGGGAGTCAGGGTGTTGAGCTGTGGTGTGGCACAGCCTGCAAAGGGAGCAGCTGTGGGGGTGGCCCCGCTCTCCCTCCGGGACCTCCATGGCATAGCCCAGCCTTTGAAGCTGCAACAGTCAGGGCTGATGCTGGGGAAAAGAACTGAGGGTTTGGTTTGTTCTTTTTCAAAGGCTTTGTTCCTCTGACAGCTGAGCTGGAGTCAAACCCGACTGTCCGCTGAATCCAGCCCTTTTATTTTTCCTTCTTTAAGTTCAGAGTTTGCACTTTACATACAGTCACGGCAGGCTTAAGCTTGACTGTCAGAATAAAAGCCTTTTCTTCTCATATTGCTTCCTCTCCGTAGTTCAAAACACCTCCAACCCAAGTGATGTCAGCTTCAAAGGCTTCCCCGCACTGCACCCAGGGTTTTCGCCTGCTGCAGCCTATTTTGGGGTCTCTTGATGGCCTGCGGATCTGAGGGAAAACTGTGGAGTTCCAGCTGTTTCAATGAGAGCTGTCAGGGTGCAGCAGAGAGTGGGGTGGTAGATACCAGCCTGGGTCAGTGAATCCCAATGTGCTGGGAGCTGCAGTGGGGATGCCAAGGCAAAGAGAGCTGTGTTTTCTATGCAGGGGGATCTCTCTGTCCCACCAGTGAGACAGTCAGGATGAATTTGTCTTTGTGCACAGAAACCTCAAGAGCTTTTTCGGCTTATGTTGGATTAGAGGAAGAAACATAAATAACCACAGCCATTCCCAAGCCAAAAGAAAGCCACAGGTCCCTAGAGACGAGGAGTTAATTCCTGGGTGCTGCTGGTTGAACTCAAGTTAGGATTTGTCTGTGGCAAAATTTGCTCCTCCGTCCACCTTCTAGGCAGCGTTTCTGGTAGAGGAAGTTGTTTAAGATGCCGATAAAGATGATAATCTACAGAGGCATTTCTTTAAGTTCCTGATTTATTGAAACCACACACTTTCCTTTCTTTTCCCCTCAGTTTGTGTTTAATATTAAGCAAGCGGGACTATTCAGTTGGAGAAATCGATGTGCATGGTTGAATATTGCTCCATTTAGCCTTATTTTCAACAGAATATCCTGTTCATGCTGTTAAGAAAAAGTAAAATCCATGTTCATGAAAATGGTACCTGCTTTTTAAAAAACCCATGCAGATTTCTGGCCATGTCACTCCAAGCTGTAACCAGGAAGTGCAGAACAAGGAGCAAACACAGGGAAGTTTCAGCTAATAGTGTTCATTCACAGAGGAGAAGGAAACAGCAGGAAAAGGTCAGCGTAGACTAACAGTTACATGCTTTTTTTCAATGAAAGATACACTCCTCTCTCTTTTCTCCTAGGCAATTAGTGTAATTACAGAAACCAGCCATTTAGCAGATTTCTAACTGAGTACAATCAGCACTGGCTACGAGAGGTAAGGCACTTGACTTTACGCCCGTCAGACACAAAGCACTTGCTGCTTAAAATGTCATCTCAGACAAGACAATGAAATGAGCTGGAACTGTCCCAGCTCTGACTATTAACCTTGGCAGGATGAGGCATGTAAGGACAGCCTGATGGCAGATGTGAAAGGGATCTGAATAGGTAAAACAGAAAAGGTTTTATTGGGGGGATTTAAATACTCAAGTGGTCCTCAGAGCGTTGATTCGTTCATGCTCTTTACTCTGTTAGGTGATGCAAAACTAAAGGATGGCTGGTTACATCACTCGCTGGAATTTAGGGTAAACTGAAGGAAATATTTCATCATCTGGAGGGTAATTGCTCTGTCTTGCTGCAGGAAGTTGAGAAACTGGGTTTAGAAAGAGCTGGATTTAGAAAGAGTTGGAGCAGTACCTGCCTGTTGCGTTCTTGATGCTTCCAACAGGTCTGAATACTGTCAGCTGTTCATGCAACCATTGTGGGACTTCGAGCAAATGGCTCAATGCTTCTCAGAAAAGGGACTCCTAAACCTCCAGCACTGCAGGGTAATCCTGGCTGGGGAACCACCCTCATAAGAAAGCCTATTTCTGATTTATTTGTACATGGAGTGATCAAGGGAGGAGTCTCTTTCAGAAATTGTGCTGTTCCCCAGAGACCAAGTAATGGACTGAGCTTAGGCAGCCACGTTTAACTGTTTTCTCTCTGCTGCCTTCTCCTGTCATGGCACTGAAGTGTATTGGTCACTGAGGAATTCCTAAATTAGATGTGCCATGATTGGAATTAATAGCAATTCAAAAGAAACAGCGCTCTGGAAAATAGGAATTATAGCTCTCTGTAAGCAACAGCCTGTTGGTTACACCCCCCCTAAACCCACGGGTGCTGGATGCAGGTCATCTTCAGACTCAGCAGATTTTGCAGGAGACTCTAGCTAAACAACATGAGTGTTTTGAACATTTGGGATTATTTTTTGTATTTTCAAAAGACAGTGGAGTACTGGGAAGGAATTTTCTGTATAGTACTTGAAAATTCAGTCTTTAGAGAGACTGGAGACTTTTCCCAGGCAAAGAGCCAGCCCCTCTCCAGAGGCAAACCCCCTCTTATCCTGATGATCCTACACACATGAGAAAACTTGGCTTTGCAAGTCTAGATGCTTGCCTTGTTTCCAACAGGGTTTCATCAGCTGGTATTACCCCAGCACAAGGTTAAAATGGATCTCATGAGCTTCAATGTATTGTCAAGGCAAAAAGAAACAATGTTCTAGTCTTATTCAGCCATTCCCCACAACTGTGTTTTCCCCAGGCAAAGCTATTTTGGTGGCATCCTGGCCATAGGAGGGAGGCAACAGGAGACATTGGCCTTGGGGGAATGGAAAGTGTCACTGCCACATGTCCCTGAGCTGGCCATGCTGTTGGGGTGTAGTCAATAGAATGGGAAAATGCCCTGTGTGAACCTGGGCATCAAAAGAGGTGGTGCAGGTGCCCATCCTCGGCTTGGGGACATTGTTAATGGGGCAGGTCTGTGGTGGGGAGAGATGAGCCCACCTGGGTGTGCACGGCGCAAAACCCCTGCCATGCCCCAAAGTCAGTCAGGAAGCTGAATTAAGACAGTACCAGCACCCGGTAAAGTGGTTTTGGGATGGCAGAGCTGCTGCTGGGCTGCCGGGTCAAGCACGGACAACCTGTGTCACACCCTTCACCTGTCACACTTTAACCACACTCCTGCTGCTGCTCCCTTTCCCTCAGCCTTGTGCCCTCCTCATCCTCCTGTCCCTCCATTCCTCCCCATCTGTGGTCTGGCAACTTCTGCTCAGATAACAAGCTGTTGGGAGCATGAGACGCATTTTCCCAGCACTGGGCTGGCGGCTGAGGCATGCAGCCAGCACCAGCCTGCATTGCTGGGGATTTGCTTTTGTTTGATCTTTGCCATAAAAGCAACCAATTTGAATTCCTGGAACAATTAGTTGCGCTTTGCACTAGTGGCTCTTGAAAAGCGAGCTGGCAGAAGAACAGAGCGGGAAGTAGGAGGATGGGGTGGATAATTTGTCCTTTGTAGCAGGTCATTTTCAGGAGATGACGCAGTAGGTCACGCTCTTCCCTCGAAAGCCAGGGCTTCCCTGCTGCCTCCTGCCCTGACCTGGGCTTTGTGCTCCTCTGGTCAGACCCAGCCCCAGTTAAAGGATTTCGGGGCTGCAGTCCCAGGCAGTGCCCTCACTTGTGAGTGCAGGACTCACCCTCATGACAGCTGTTTATCAGCGGTATCCAGCGAAAAGATAAACCCAAGGCACTGAGTTCTGATGCTGAAAACTCCCTGATATTTCCTGAGAATAGCCCAAATAGATCTAAGCTCCACATTAGCACTTTATTTTCTGCATCCTAAGAGAAAACCCCAAACCCCACCACTGCCAAGCCAGGTGTGGGGCTCTTTCTCTTGTCTAGCCAAAGTTCATTTTTAACATGGGCATGTGAATTTAAGCACTTGCTGTTTGTCACCCCAGCTCTGGTTATGCCCCAGTCACAGCTGAGGAAAGTCAGGAGAATGTAATTTATTAAGTGCTTTGGGATTCTTAGAAATAAAAGTCACTAGAGAGACATTACAACTTTCTAAGTTCATCCTTAAGGGAGTAGTAAGTGAAGTTTCCATGTTGGAGGTGGCTCTGGTGAGGAAAAGCATTTTGCAGCCATCCCCACAGGGTTGTTAATGCATGCTTTTTGCTAACATGCCATTTCACTGGAATTTTCACCCTTCTGAGCAATCTTGCACATGGATGAAAAGGAGGAAAAGGTACTCAGTGGTACTCCAGGCCCTGGAGGCACCTCAGATGGGCTCTGCTGGGAATACCTGCCTTCCCAAGGCAGTGACAGATGAAGCAGCACAAAGTACAGGGATGAGAGGAAAAATTCAGAAATGGGAAAAATGGGAGAGAAATTAAAATTTAAAAAATCTCATGGGGGGTCTGAAAGCCAAGGCAGAAGGGAAAGTGGGCGAGATCCTCTATGTGTGTGTGTCCTCCCTGTTTCTGCCTTGGATGAACAATGCTCAGAGGATCCAGGGAGGCTGGAGAGCCATGAGGCTGCCAAGCCCACATCAGCACATCCAGGGGCATGGACAGAGATGTGGTCCCAGCTGCCTCCACTGCCCTGCCTGCAGATGACACCCCACACCCTGCCACACACAAGACACCCACCATGCACACCCCAAATGAACAGGGATACAGCTACAGCTGTCACAGGCCTCGGGAAGACAGCAGAACAGAACAGAGGTGCAGAATAAGGGATTTTAGAGGTAAAATCCTGATAATTTGCAACATCTGGGATGTAAAATCCAAGCATCTGACTTTTTTTCTGGGCATTGCCTCTTTGGATAATTCTTCCCACACCTAATACGTTAATAGGGGCAGGAGCACAACCTGCCCTGTATCCTCTCGCTGTTCACCACCACATTCCAGCCAAGGATTGGAAAAGCAAAGCAACAAAACCAAAACAGAAACTAAACTGTGTGTTAAGGAGGAAAAAAAACCTGCTCCCTGCAGGCAATCTAAGGAAGCCATGTGGCACCGGTACAGTAAATAAAAACTGAACAAGTGACCTCTTCTTGGTCCCCTTGGAGACAGAGGAAAGCCAGGGATTAGCAGCATTTGCAGTGCTCCCACCAGTTTCCAGGATGAGGGACACAGAGGAGACTTGTGTGGTGCCTGGGGAGGTGGGGGAGGCAGAAGTGGAAGGGACCAGAGGCACCCATGAGGGCCCTGGCAGGAAGGAAAGGTGGGCTGGTTTATTTATTAAATATGAGCCTGCCAAACCTGCTTTGTTTTGGTCTCATCAGATCCCATCAAGGCATGGGATAAATTGCCAGTCCACAATAGGAGCAGAACTACAATGATGCCCTCCTGAACAACTCCTCTCCAGTTCTTGTGTTTGGTAGATTTGCATGGCCATGGAAGCCTTTCCATCTCCTTCCCCCACGGGCCAGTAAGTCCCACTTTAATGAAAAATGACCTCACTCTGTAGGTTCAGGTGTGCAGGGAGAGACCCTGGCTCCACCAGATGGTCCCTTGCCCACAGCTTACCGCTCCTGACCCATTTTGGTGTCCAGAGAGAAGCTGTTTCCCACCAAAAGCAATCAGCAGGAAGAAAAAAGGCTGAAGGAATGTTTCCCCAAAGTCCAGCGAACTCCCCAAACCAATTCTGTATCTTCTTGGCAGGAACTCTACATTTTTTAAAAGACATATCTGAAAATTACAGAAAGGCATTGAGTCCCTGCCCATCACATAAATCCACAGTTTGTGCTGAATCACTCGGAATTGTGCTGCCCTGGATGTTGCCAACGCAGTCACATGTCTCCGCAGAAGTCTAAATAAAATCTGTGTGCAAATCAAAGGAGTAAATTTCATGAGTAACTAGAAATTGTTAGGTTTTGTGGTATGTTTGCAGTTTTTTCTTATTCTAGCACTGTTTCCTGAGCAGACTCTGTAATATTCCACTTCAATCCCTCTAAGCTGACGGCAGAGCATGTACTTCGCAATCAAAGTGATTCATGCAATTACATGAGCCAGTGCAGAGTAAGGGAGTGAGAATCCCTAATCTAGAACATTAGCACTTATCTGTTAAATGCTCTTTTTTAACATACTGCAGAACCATCATTCTTATTGCTTACATAAGGTTCTTCAGGGACTACTATGACAACAGCAGTGCTGAAAAGCAGCGTAATGAGACACAAGGAGCACTGGGAACAGATCGCTACAACGGTAGCTCATTACAACTATTTCTTGTCTGACCCCAGAAATAAAATCAGTTGTGGAGGCTTTTTTTATTCCTGAAGATCTTTGCCAATCTGTTTCATTTTTATTAGTGTATTCACTAGGCTGTTTCTCTTTACACACTGATTGTTGACTTGGTTTGCAAGAATATATAACTAAGAATAGAACAGTGTGGTTATTCCCAGGGAGTGACAATATTCCTCCTGAAATCATGCCAGAGACTTCACAAAGTTTGTTGATCTATTGGAAAGGGCTAGGAGATGAACTACCAGGATTCCTCGATGGTGACAAAAATGTTGCTGTGTAGTGAAACAGCGATTGTGGAATTTGTTCCCAGCTTATTACACATGGAAGGAGAAAATACCTGATATAAGAGGGCTTAATGTAATCTGCTGGTCCAGATCAGTGGAATTCAAACAGGAAATGAGGTTTTAAGAGTTGGAGTAGTTTGCTGAGGGAAGTTGTCTTCATTGTTGTAAGTCAGTGCTTGATATCTCTTGAGATACGTGCTAGTTTAAAACACAACTTACCTCTCTACCTAATGAAATTTATGGCTTGATTTGGTAGGAATTCAGACAACAGTGCCTCTTCTAATCCCAGAATCAGCATTTGTGTTTAGACTTTTTAAAAATTAGTTTATTTGACATCAGACGAGGCCCGGCATGAGCGTGAGGTGTGTGGATGCTGCTGCTCTCCTCACCTGCATCCCATCCTGGGGCAGAAAGGCTGACCTCTCAGAAAACCCTACAAGTTCCTGCAAGCAGCAGCCCTATGGACATCTCCAAAGGCAATTCCACGTGTGAGAATTGCGTCTCACAGCCTGAATTGTGTCTCATTTTCTCCCCATTACGCAAACCGCTGTCCGTGGGATCCAGGATCACACCGGGGGTGCCCAGACTTGCTGAGCCTCTCACACCTCGGATCCCAGCTGGCTTTTACAGTCTCGGCAAGAGCTGCAGGTGTGAAGCCTCCATTTCTCTGCCAGACTGCTGCTGGTAACTTGAGAAGGCACTGGCCAACTCCAGCCACATCAGAGAGAGAGGTAGGAAACTTAGAAGTCATTTACAAAAATCTTTGCAACTCCAAAAAATATAAATGGTAGTTGAGTAAATGCTGGGGACCCAGATTAATGCCAGCAGAAATGGTCTCTACTGCCACGTGTACAATCCCCAAGAGAGAGGACAAATGACTGAGTCTTGTACTGTTTGTCTGTCAAGCCTCTACTTCACTGAACGTTAATTATTGACCTAAAGCAGAACTGTTGGGTGAAATAGGGACTGCATCCCAATTCAGGGTATAGCTTAGAAATTCAGGTATTCTTGCATGACTTCTGTATTCAAGTTATCTCAGGAACTAAAGGCAACTGATTTGAGGTCTTTCATGCCTTGGGTGAATTTCTACACCTAAACTATAAATTTATATAGGCACCTGATACAGATAAATACATTCTTCCTCTATGCGAGTCAGCAAACTTTCACCATTTTGCTGAATGGAGATAATTTTTTGGATATATATTGTGAAAGATTAAACAAATTAGATACTGTTGTTATTAAGAGAGTTTTTAGGGCAAAAAGATAATTCTCCTGTCTCGCATTACATGTTTTTTTCTCATTTCTTTTATGAGAAAATTATCTTTTTAGATAGCTGGTGTATTCACATCCTTCGTCTTCAAAATTCTGTAAACTCTGTAGTGCATTATCACTTGAATAGGCCAAATAGTTATTTGAATGCCTACTCATAGATAGTTTTCAGTAAAATTGAGGCTTTGAGAATAACCAGAGAGACCCACCAACCCCACTGAAAGCTAAAACCAGGTATTTCACTCCAGGTTCTTAAATCAACTCAGGACTTTGTATAATCATTATCATACTGTCTAATCTAAAGCATTGTGATTAATTCAGAATCATGTTTCCTAATTCTGATATTAGAATTTGTATGGTGGAAGACATTTAAGATACAGAAAGAAATGTTACATGATTCAGAATGAATTTGTTCAGAAAAAACCCAGCTATGCAAAAAGCCTTTTAAAAGAAGAAAAGTGATATGATGAGGCTACTCTTCAAAGTGGATCAAAGAAATAAACTTCTGGAACTCTGATGCATTCATGAGATGGGCACATGTGAAGATTTACATTTAAGACACATTGTGGATTTTTACGACTTTTGTAGTAAAACAATTCTAATGACACTGACATTCAGAAAGTCATCTCCCCAGCTTTCACCTTTTCTTTAAGAACCGGAATGATTTTATCAGAATTAATTAATATTTCATTACAATTTCTAATCACCTAAAGGCCATGTAGAGGTGCAAGGTCCATTCTGATAGCAAACCAGTTTTAGCACAAGTTGGTAGTAAGAATATTGACATTAGGGTGGCTTCTAGTAAGTCTATAGCATCCCCTTTGTAATGTTTTATGCTGCCCTTCCAGGCTCAGGACTGACAACTTTTCATAAATGATACTTTTTATGTCAAATGGCTTTTACAAGAAATGACCGAGTCTACATAAATCTGTACAAAATTCTTTCCTTCCCCCTTATTATTTCTCCTCAATTCCACAGTGTCTTTAGAAGATCAGGAGGTTGAGAGCTGAAAATGGTGATTTGTTTTTGAAAGTTCTGGGCACCTGGAGATTGTGAAAATAACCATTCCTGGTTTACATTCATTTTTAGTTTCTAGGATACAAATAAAATTTAAAACAGGCTAATCCCTTCACCTGGTTTAAACTGCCAATGCTTCAGGCAGCAATGTAAGTTTACAACAGCTAAGGATACATCCCAGTTATTTTTAATCCTTTCACGTCAAAATTGGCTTATCCCAATTTGCTTTTAAAGCATCCTCCGAGTAAGGCTCTATTTACTCAGCCCATATTTGTCTTGAGTGCATTTGTACGGAATAACCGTAAGCACCCAAAAAGGCCACGTTTGTAATGAAAACACCTCCAGACAGAACCACCCCCTGAGGGGAGGCCACTCAGGAATCGATTTGACAGCTCCTGACCAGGGCTGAACCCAGCGGGATGCGCGAGACACTCGGTGTGTTACTGCTCCCCTTCAGCTGTGCCCAGGCTCGTCACAGCCAAGGAATGACACTGTCTGAGGGCTTGGGGAAATGTGGGCTCTGCAAAGGCTCGGCCTTCCTGGTTGGAAGAAAAGTATAAATTGAAAAATCTAGGAAAATAAGGATCTAGGTGTGAAAACGGGATGCACTGGAGGAGGGGAGCAGCACAAAGGGTGCAGAGAGATGGAAGTGGGAACAGAGAGACAGGAAAAGGGACAAAAAGGGAGTTAGGAGGGATAAGAAAGGTAAGAAGAAGTATAAAGAGCTGGAACAGTAAAGAAAACAGAGAAGAAAAACAGTGAGAGAAGCAGGAAAGGAAACGCTGCATGTGTTTTAGGGATTGCACTGGGCTCGGATGTTCTCCTTCCACAGGGGATGAAGGTGCCTGAAGGTGCCACCATTAGTGGTTAGTCCTTGGTTTGTGCTAAACTTCAGTGGTGCCTGCCTCTCCCCCCACAGCCCTGCCCACAGCTCTGCCAGGTGTCAGCAGATGTTGGGTTGGGGACTGCAGGTGGTTTCTGTTCCAGGGACATCGGGCCTGGGGAGCACAGGGGACATGGGCACCGGTCCAGTCTGGCTCCAGGGGCTGTGCACTACCAGTGCCCCACTGCGGGATGTGCTCTGACCTGCGGTGGGATACCCTGTCCTTCTGCAGAATCTCCTCTGGACCTGCTGTGTGCTGTGCTCGACCTGCTGCAGGATGTCCCCAACATGCTGTGGGATGATTCCCCACTAGTCTGCTGTTGGATGCCTCCCTGATCTTCTGTGGGATGTCCGCAGCCAGCCTTGGGATGAACCCCTAGCCCTGCTGTGGGATGTCCACTCCAGACCTGCTGTGGGACATCCTCATACCTGCTGCAGGTTGTCCCTCAGCCAGCCCTGGAGTGACCCCACCGGACCTGCTGTGGGATATCCTTCAGCCACACTGCGGGGTGTTCCTCCCAAGCCCTGGGATGTTCCCCCAGAACTGCTGTGGGCTTTTTCCCATCAGTCCTGGGATGTCCCCAACACGCTGCGGGATGTTTCCCCCTAAAGCCAGGTCCCCCAGAGCTGACGCGCGATGTCCCCAGCCTGCTGCGGGATGTTCCCTCAGGCAGCNGGCCGCGGGACACGGCGCCGTCATCACCGGGGTGAGCGCCGCCGCTCGGCACCGACGGCACCGACGGGACCCGGCACCGGCACCGGGAGGGCTGGGGCGGGAGGGCTCCGCCGCCGCAGCGGGGGCGGGAGCCGGGGGTTGTTCGCGGGGAGGAAGAGCGGGACTGCGGGGAAGCTCCTTATCCCGGGATAAGGGATGCCAGGAGAGAGGGGAGATCTCCGCCCTGAGGGATGCCCGGGGCTGTTCTCTGGGTGAGCACTGCCGAGACTCGGGGTCTGTCCGCAATCAGCGATGCCGGGACGGAGCGAGCGGTGTCGAGCGCGGTGACGGATGGCCGGAGCTGGGATAAGTGACACCGGGACGTGGGAGGGAAAGCTGTGCCAGGTGATGAGAGATGACGGGGCTTGGGGGTCCGTCTGGGATAAGCGATACCGGGACGTGGCATCTCTCCAGGGGTGAGGGATGCCCGGAGCTGCGGGTCTGTCTGGATTAAGCGGTACCAGAGCCTGGGGGTCTCTCTGCGGTGAGTGATGCCAGGACGTGTCAGTCTCTGCGGTGGGCGCTGCCAGGACTTGCGGGTCTCCGAGGTGAGGGGATTCCACAATGTGGGCTCTGTTCCTTTGGGATGAGGGATGTCTGGACTCAGGGCAGGGCTGTCTCCAGGCTGGTCTGGGAGCGTGCAGAGATTCCTGCTGCTTTTCCCGGGCTGGAGCTCTGTCCCATCACTCCTCATGCAGCCCCAGCTGTCCCCAAACCTGCTCTGGGAGGATCTGGCTCAGGGCACTGCGCTGCCCTCTGTGTACTCCAAGTTCCTCCAGCCCCTCCGTATACACGGCAGGATTACAATCCTCAGAAAACGCTGTTTTCCTTCTTTTTTCAGATTTGACTGTGACTGTGCTGCTTTTTCCCTCAATAGCCACCCCTTGCAAACAAGTCTCTGTTATTGTTGTTTTTAGGCTCAAGATTTAGTTTGGTTGTGAAAATACTTTTTTTTTCCCAAAGACGTTATTTAACCCAAACCGTTGCATCACTCTAAAGTAAAATGATTTTTTAAGTGTTTGCTTTGGATTAATAACCCAGCACTTGCATTCCTTTGAGAGCTTACATGTCTTTTGTAACCATCAGAAGTTGCACTCATGGCAGCAGATTTCTCCGTGGCTGTCCAGGCTCCCTGTCTGGACCCCTCAAGTCCATGAAACAGCTCATGGGCATTTCTCTGTCAGTCAGATCAGTTCCCAGGACTGATTATTTTTTTAGAGCAGAGAATGTGAAGGAATTTTTTAATACTTGAGAATTTCAAGTTTCTTTTAAGTGGAAATATTCCCAGCAATGGAGGAGCAGTTTATGTTATTAGAGTTGTGGTTACACCTTTAAAGCACAATTAATCCATTAAATAAACTAATTGTGAGGCACTGAATCAAGGACAAAGCAGATTCAAAAAGTAAAAATAGTTTAGAACTAGAAAATGTTACTTTATTAACTATTGCAGAGTGTTTCTGCTTAAATCACTTTGATGCATTTTTGGCTTCTGATGAACGGGCAAATCTCAGATGAGAGCTGACGTACGTGTTTCCCCATCCTCTGAGCCTGCAAGGTGCTTTTGCTTCGCAATGTAAGGACTTTTTCAAACTTTCCTCACTTCAGTGGTTGTTCCTGTACTGACACCTGTTGCCTTTGCAGCTGGCATTTCACCTGGGACATATTCTTGGGCTAATTTTCCAGAAAACTGTGTTTAAATGAGGTGCTCATGTGGTGTTTGGGGAAGATTAGGAGTAGCAGCATGAATTACACACTGCAGATAAGGTGTGGGCAGGAGCGCTTGGGTTGAATATTTTCAAAACTGGTCATACATTTTTGGAAAAGGAGACTTAAAATTTCTGCCAGATGTAAATAAGTGTGTGTGAGTTTTAGAAGGACATTTTTTCAGTATAGACACGGAGACCCTTGGTTGGTAGAACACACTCAGGCATGTTTTTCAGCTGAGTGGTGTTTCACCCCAGGACCAGTCCCATAGAGGTGGATGGGGCTTGAGATACATAACTGAGGAAAAAAAATGGAGTCAGGACCTGACAGGTGAGAAATAGCAGAGCCTGTGACTCCAGCTGAGCAGTGGACACCGGTGTGCCAGGGGCAGACAGAATCACTGGACCTGCATTTTTATTTGTGATAAGGGCAAAATAAGGTCATTAAAGTGCTTATTTATATATTTATTTTTAAAGAGAGAGGTCAGAAAATGAACATTATCTACCTGGCAGGCTGGAGTGGTAGTTTTATGGCCATATTAGTCTTACAAGCAAATGCCCTGTGTTTGAGCTTACCTCTAGCACAGAGCTCTGTGTTTTGAAGCTGTTTGGGTCACACACACTATTTAAGAGCCTGTTCCTAATGCAACAGCTTCTTCCTAAACTACTGACTGATCTTTAAACATCTATTTTGATCTGGTTTCTGCTGGTCAGTGCAATATTGACCCAGTGAGTACAGTCTGAAGTCATTTATCATGTAAATCCCAAGGTAAGATCAGTGTTTTTCCCTCAAGAGAATGTTTACTCTGATATGCGTCTTCCCCAGAGCTGTTATCATCATTTATGTATGTTTTTATTAGTTTCCCATTTACGCAGTGCTGACCAATGCCTTTGGTCTATCTCTACTGCTGTCAGGCACCAGGAGCAGTGAGTTAATTAAGCTTATATTCAGGGTGTAAGCAGAACCTTTAACTAATGGCATTTCTCACTAGAGAACGGAGACTGGTTTTTGCATTAAATCCATACATGCTTTTGATTAAAGAGTGACTGAAAAATGTACAGAAACTTGTTTTCAAACCTTAATGTGTCAATTTCTCTTCATGGTTTGTGGGTTTGAAAACACATCCACTAGTTTACATTTTGGCTTTTGCTTATCTAAGCTGTATTGGGTAAGTGGCTAAAATACTTTTTGCCTCCCATGAAGGGGGGAGTGTTACCACAGCATTTTTTTGGATGTGGACACTTACGCAAAGCTTTTCTTAAGACCTCTTTTAGCTACATGTAATTCTAGATAATAACCACAGAATCCATACTTAAACTTTTAATTTAGCTACTTCCACTTGGACATCTCTAAACAAACTATTATGCAGTCTTGCAAAGATACTCACAACCATGATATTATCATATGAAATTAGAAGGAATAATTACTTAAAAGCCATTAAATTAATTTCCTATCTTAGCTTCTCTGCAAGACTGTTTTGGTGACTCTTTTGGTGACAAGTTTAGTGCAGTTGGTCCTTGCTCCTGCCTGAGCTCACTCAGGCACCGATCTGGAAGCTGGGAAGGTGAGTGGCACATGCCTTTGTCTATCAGCGCTCAGAAGCTGGGACTGTAAATCACTGACAGTCCTGGGTTTGGCCCGAGCAGCTCCCTGTGTGGTCCTGGTTTTAAACAACCTGGGCTCAATTCCGAAATGTGCCAGGAGCCTGCAAGTTCCAATCCATGGGAAATAGAAGTATTGCAAATCAACCTTAAATCTTATTATTCAGCCTTAATGAACCATAATAACTTATGGGGTGCCAGAGGCAGCTCTTGAGCACCTGATCTGTCCTATCTCTGGACTTCATTTATTATTCCTTTAATTTGCTTAATGCTGTGTTGAACTCCAGGCCTGCGACCGAGACCAGCAGTGCGGGGGCAGGATGTGCTGCGCCGTCAGCCTCTGGATCCGCAGCCTGAGGATGTGCACCCCAATGGGAGATCTGGGAGATGAGTGCCATCCCTTGAGTCACAGAGTGAGTACATCACCGGGGGGGGGCTGTGGGGCTGGAGCAGGAATGTCCTGAGCTGTACATCGCATTCCATGAAAACTATAATGTGGTGAAAAGGCAGGGAATCTTCCCATTGCTTACAACACCCAGCCGTTTGCGTCTGTATGGAAACAGCGATGAAGGTACCTACGTAAGGAAAAGCATTACTGTCAGAATTATGCTGAAGAGAATCATAAGATGAAAGCACTACACGCTTCCCAGATTGTTTTCTTATTAGTTTGTTGTTGCTGCTTTGTTTCCTTACGTGATCCAAAACAGCATGAGCAGTTCCCGAGCCCAGCCCTGCCAATCCTTACTCGTGTGAGCAGGAACACAGCAAATGCCACCAACCCCAGTGGCAGTGGACAAGGTCCCATCACAAGCATAAAAATGTCACCAGAAGGTGTTGGGTCACCTGGTGCATTGAGAAGCCATTAAGAAGGTGTTGACACACACTTGGGCTTAAAAAAACTCCCCACAGGCTCTCTCTGTTTCTACTCTACCTATTAATTTCAAATATATATGTATATATACACATATGTAAAACATCAGTTACATATTAGTACATCATTAGATGATGCGTGGTATTATTAATATAATAATTTTAACAAGGACATTTATTTAAGGCTATGTAATTACGTATTTTATATGCAATATGAAAAAAAGCTACATATTTAAAGTAATACAAAAGACTGAATGGGATGTTAACAAGGAGCTTGAGAACCTGGTGGTCTTCAGAGCCATCCTCAGGAAAGCGCATGGCCCAAGAGTCATCACAAGCGAAAGATATCAAGGCAATAAATTCAGATTATAAATGTGCAGCTAGTTAACTGCCTCTCTCATTGTTTCATCCAAGACCTGTCTGGTCAGTTCAGTATCTACATTTTATTTTCTCAGTTTTAGGATGTTTAAGGCTCTGTTCTATTACACTTAAATTTTTAAAACCTCTGCAGTGATATTGGGGAAGAAATTGTCATTTTTACTGTATAATGTAGCAGGTTTTTCTTGGAAGGGCTCTTTCCATTACCAGGAATTAGGATAAGAAAAGTTGTCTTCTAGGGGCTTTTATGAGCTTATTGTTATTGGGCAATAATTTATACTGTCTGATATATTTCAAGCTGATTGCCTGAATAATTACAATCAGAGAAGATGCCTGTCCACCCCAGACTTAGTCACTGATGTTTATAAGCTTTATGAGGTTAATTTTAGATTTTTGATTCCTCACCCCACTGCTCTTCCTGAGAGACACAAAGCAAATTGATTTACTCTCGAAGGTGAAATTAGGTTATTTTAAGGATGGAGTGTTTGCTCAATGGTTTTTCTCTCATAAATATTTGTGTAGGGAGCAGCTGGGTGCCCTGATCACCAAAACCTTTCATTTGCCTGCAGGACAGCTCAAAAGCAGACACCACCATGCCCAGGGCACCTTGGGGACCTAGAGAGGAGCTGGGACATATCCTGGAGAAAATGACTGGTAGTTGGGGTTCCACCTTCTGGTTTCCTTCTCAACAACTAGCCAGGGATGGACTGATGCCGTTAGCAGCTCCAGCTGGAATCTCGAGGCAGGGTCTGAGGCAGGGCCAGGCAGGGTTTGCAGGCAGGGCCAGGCAGGTGAGGTTTGGCAGCGTTGGAATCCCGCTGAGAGGAACATTTCCTTGCAGCAAGCGGAACGTTTTGAATAAATCACCTGAGCTGTCGGAAGGCTGAGAGCTCAGGTTTTGGGTGTTGCTGTAGTGCAGTGTGTGGGCACATGAAGGTGTGATTGCCACGGGGAGTCCCCAGCACCTGTGGCTGCTGCCTCTCTGCTCACACCGGAGCAGACGGCCTGTGCTGGGTGCCATGGGGAAACCCGATGTTGGGGAAGATGAAACAGGAAGACCTCGTAAATATGATTGCTTAAATTCTGAGTATATGAAACCTGTAAGTGAAATAGAATTGAAAGCAAGTTTCGATCTCTAAAATGCCAAGCCCCAGTTACTGAACAACTGGAAAACAATGCTATGGCCAGCTGTCTGTAATCTCCTTCTTGATTAAACAATGCCCTTCTCCTTACCAAGAGTCCAAGTGTCAAAGCTGACCCTGCTGGCCTGGCAGGAGGGGTCCAAATGGTAATGTAATGATTCTTATAGGCTGTATGTAAATGCTATAGGATTTGTATCTTGTACGAGATTTGTTACTGTAAAATGGAATATTCAGGAGGGAGGCTTTTTTACTGTACTGTAAGAGACACATCGCTCTCTTCTCNACAACACCCCGAAACCACTACAAATGGCGCCCAACGTACCCCGAAACCACTACACCCACGGCATCCCTTGCACCGGGGCTGCTCTTCACACAGTGTGGGCAGCAGGGGAGGCTGGTGCTGGCCCAGGGCACTGCAGGAGATGTGAGCCCTCTGCCCACCCCTGAACCCAGCAGAGTGCTGCTGGAGTCAGGCTGGTCCTTGCCAGGATGCACAGAGAACTGTGTGGGACTTTCTTAAGGACAAAATTTGAACACTGACACAAGGATATTTTGGAATATTAAAATTTTAGGCTCCAACCACACAGAAATCTGAAAATGAGGGAATTAGGGCTGCCTGCTCGGCTGGTAGCAGTGGCTTTGTACCTCTGTGCCTCCTTTTCTGCATCCAGGAAATTCTCAATGTGTGCTGCCAGTCGGCAGCCCCACAGCTCCCAGACATTTCCCACTGGGCTGTCCTGCTTGGCTCCTGTAAGAGACAGAGTTTGTGATCAAGTTGTTGGAGAGTGTCAGTGCATGTGCATGTCATGGCACAATTAAATTTGTCTAATGCACTCCGTATGTGCTCCCTGCAGCACAATGGGGCTGGAGGAGGCTGGATGAAATGAGAAACCTCTGCCCTGTGGTGAAAAGGATCCTGCCCAAAGGGAGGTCAGGCAAGGTGACTTCCAGAGTTCCCTTCCAGCCTGATTACCACGGGATCCCAAGGCTCCCGGGTCCTGCTCTGCGCTGTGTGGCAAGGCAGGAATGGGGACAAGCAGAAAGCCCTGCACAGTGGCACCACAAAACGTGATGTTAAAGGCCAGTTTAGTTTCACAACCGACTCCTTTATGAAACGGGAGTAAATGGAGAACATGTGTCACACACGGAGATTTACACAGCAACACGACTGTTAACATCCTGCTCTTAACCCTGCCTTGACCAGGGTGTGCAGCGGGGTTGGCTTTGCCCTCTGCTCTGTGCTGCAGCTGGTGGGGATCTCCAGCTGTGGAGGGAGGGAATTGGGCAGCATTCCCCATATCCCCATTACTCCTGCCAATCCACACCCCAGCCACCACTGCTGCAGTGCTCCCTGTCCCTGATGTCTGTGCTCTTTGTCCCAGGTCCCCTTCTCTGGGCGGCGGCTGCACCACACCTGCCCATGCCTCCCGGGCCTGGTCTGCCTACGGACACCTCACAGCAAATTCAAATGTTTACCGGACTTCAGAAAAGAGGATGTCTTTTTTTAGCAGGAACTGTTCTGCGCTGGAAAGAGCCGCTCGGTATCTTCTTTTTCTCGTTATTGTGACAAAAAAAGTGACTTTCCAGGAGAAGCCCTTCACCACACCTTCCTGCCTCCCCAACATCAGCTGGAGATGAGATGCTGTGCTGCTGTGGCCAAGGTTTTCAGGAGGGACTCGCAGTGGAGGATGCTTTCATTTTGGGGTGGCAAAATGACATCTGCAAGAGCAAAACTCTGTCTGAGGGCAGGGGCTTGACTATTTCTGAATCATTTTGCGGGCTTCATGGTTCCAGTTTAACCCCAGAATGAAAAAATCCAAGTGTATTGCCAGTTTTGGAAAAATTTGGCCGCACCTTTACACTTTGGAATACCTGAATTGAACTGAGTGTTGAATAGCTGCGTAGTGTGAAGCATATGACAATTGCCAAAAGAACTGTATTTACATTGCATTTCGTATCTTTATTAATATAATTTTATTTGTAAGTTAGGCACACCTCTAGGGTATATGTTAAACCAATAGATGTACTTTTTACACTTCTTAAAAGTGGCAGATGGAACCAAAGCATTTCAATATTCAGAGCATTAAAAGATTTTGTTACTTTAGTATTCTAAGATGAGAAGTTGCTGTTACTTGAATTGGTGTAAAACTACCTGATCATCTCAAACTATATATTAAGATGTAGTTTGTGTTACAGAAACAAGGAACCCTGAAGTTTATTGTAATGGGCTGCCTGACTTCTTGTATATGTATCAAATTTGCTGTGTAAAAATTCTGTATCAGAATAATGGCAGTGTATGATTTGATTTATTTTAATATTATAACATTATTTTGTCATTGTGGTTTTTCATTTTTATTCAGTGTAATCTGTTATCCCACACTCTATTCACCCAAGCTAGCAGAGCTCCTTATGGATAGCTTAGCAAAAGATTATGTGCCTCTGGCTGCTTTTTGGGAAACTTGGAGTTTACAAGGCATGAACTCCTCAATCAAGCTTCAGTCTGAGAATCTGGAGGAATCTTGGTGTAAATAATATGAGAGGTTTTTCTTGGCACGTTCCTCAAAGGATCAACTTTAGCCCAGCAAACATAAGATTTGTGGGTTTTCTATGAAGTACTGTGTGACTTCATATTTACTTGTCAGTCCCCAGAGCTGGAATTCCAATAGTTTGTGTGAGATTCACACGTTTCTTGCTCTCAGACATGCAAACATATGCTGGAACTGGAAAAGTGAAGTCATTCATCTTTCAACAATCAGTGCTTTGCTACTGGTGGAGATGGGGGGGTTGGAGAAGTGAGCATGCTGTATCAAGGCCAGACCTGTATTACTTAGAGGAGAAGCACCTCTCTGAGTTTACCAGGTACCTTCTGCTGGGCTCCACAACCTCCCTGAGGACACAAAAAAGAATAACTGGACTAGCTATTGCCAGATACTCATGGATAGGAAAATAAAATTCTTGAGAGAGATTGCATCCTTGTGGCTCAGGGCAGCCCAGCCCCAGGGCACCCACTCCAATGTATTTTGTCTCCCCCTTTATGGTGGTGATACTGCAGCTGTGCAAGTGGTGACAGAAGAAAAAAAGAAAAAGGACTGAGGTGCCACTAAAAGGGTAATTTTACATCTGGTTTGCACTAATGTGATCAGGTGCAAAGTACCTGTGTTAGATCTGAAATCTCAGAGGGGCTCAACACTAACCCAAAGGGCAGGTGAAAGACCGAGTCATTCCCATGCCAGTGCAGTGACATGCAAGCACTGCAGAAATTCCCATAACCTGCATTTAAAGCCAAACCCCAAATCTGATCCTACCACTGTCACTAAATAGAGGGGCTCCCAAAACACCCTGTGCACCCACAAATTTGATTTTGCAGAGGAGGAACGCACTGGGAGTTTGGGGGTGCTTTTCTGTCCATGCGTGTCACTATAAAATAAGCTCAATATGATGGACTTAAATTTACACAAAATCAAGAAGAAAAATAGGAGCAGCACAAATGTACACGTGCCCCATCTCTTGCTCCATTTTTTAAAATCAGAGCACAGAAAATGAACCACAGCAGGAAACAGTAGCCCTGCTCCTCATCTCCTGCTGGCATAATTCACCAGTGACTCCACTGGCCAGTAACCCTGGTTTATATCATTGTAAATGAGTGGACAATTATATCTAAGGACTGCCTCAGACCTGCCAAACTGAAGTCCTAGGAGACTTTATCAGACAAGAGCAGAGCAACTTTGTAGTTATAATTTGTGCCAATTAACTTGTGGGATTAAGCATTTATCTGGGTAATGAGAACAGCCCCAATTACATGAGTTCAAAGTTCACACCATCTATAGCAGGTGGAAGCTCTCATGTCCTGCAGACACTCCTGGACAGGATATTTGGATGGTGCAGCTTTGAGAGAAACATTTTCCTGTACCTGTCCTTGAGGGGCTTCTCCTCACCTTCCCTGCTGATGTAGGAGATAAAGGCAAAGCCTCTCTGTCCTACATCCCCACTATATTCACTTGGCAATAATTATTATGATTCCCCTTTTAGTAATTTGATTTCCATTAATTGACACTCACAATGGAGGTTAGCTGATTTGAGAGAATCATTCTGGAAGGAAGATTAAGCTTTTGCATCCCCATTATTTCCTAAACTCTGCCCTAATCAATTATCTTTTCTCTCATCCTAGGGGAGATTTCCTCTCCCAGGCACACCTGCAAAGTCCCTTTAATTTCTTTTTGCAGTGGAAGGGGCTGGGAGGGCACCCTTTACCTTTGCTTTACAGTGATAATAGGCAAACCAGTGACCACAAGAAGTATTTCCAAATGTGAATGGCCATGCATTCCCCTCTGCCTTTCCCTAGAGCCAGCTTTTGTCTTGAGGAGCACAGAAAATGAGTCAGGATGACCCACGGAAAAGGCGGCCAGCCTCAAGCTAACCCTGCCACAAAAAGTTTTCTGCAGTCCCCTGGGCTGTTCAGTTTGCCCCAGCATCACCCTGGAAATTATCTCAGGCCAAGGACAGCTTCTTCACCTGCCTTGGAGGAAGGGAAAGGGACAGGCCCTCACAGGAGAAATCAGATGAGAAAATAGAACAGAGCCCTGGAACCTCCTCGGTGCAGGGGAAAATCCTCATTCCCCAGTACACACAGCTTATGAAGAGAGAGGCTGGGTTTAAACACTTCCCTTTATTCACTCCTCTTAGGAGATCTGTGCCAACATGTGTTTTAACTTTATTAATATTGCAGTATTTTCATTAATTATTAATAGAAACGTGTGCATTAATTTTTAATATTATATGAATATTGATATTATAGATATGCTATAAAATAATGTGGATATCCCACCACACTGGAGGAGTTTCCATGTTTATTGCCAGATTTTGGGTTAGCAGAGAGCCCTTGCCGGAAAGGGCACCATCACATATAATGAGTTTCTGCCTTAATTTAATTACATGCTTATTAGGAAAGGTGAAGCAAGGTGTTTGGGGTTTGAGGGTGCACAGCTGGGTGAGCCAGCACACATCTGTGAGCCTGGGGGATGGCAGGGAAAGCTGAGCACCAGAAAGCCCAGCTGAAACTCAGCTTCATCCGCATCCTCCTGCCCACAATTCACCCCTGGGAAATTTGCCACCTAGAAAAAAATAATGTTACAAGTCTTTGAGGGAGGAGGGGATGCAAAACTAAATTATTTTGGTTGTGTGGCAAGGGGGACTGCAATCTGAATGGATCATTACAGAAGAGATAGGTCACCCTAACCACAACCCTGGTTTTACAGAACCAGTAACTGAAAGAAGATTATTTGGCTGAAGGTTATCAGGTTGTTTGAGAAGATAACACATACCTCTTCTGAGAATTTTTTAAGGTAAGGAAAGTGATTATTCTTGGTATTATTAGTTGGTAGTGGGGCAGGAAACACTAGTCTTCTTGTTACCCCAAAGCTCTGGTGTGTTTGAATATCATATGACATTCCTTGTCAAGAGGTACTTTGCTAATTTTCCTCATCAGCACAATCCACCAAACCAAAGGATGATACCAGCAAGTGTGACCTCAGACTGAGGTCCTTGCCAGCGCCTCCCCCTGCCCCAGTAGCTCTGGGATTTGTTGTTTCTGCACAGATGGATATTTGAAAGAAACAGAAGGTGCTAAGAATCCCTTGATTTAAACAAGATGTCTCAGGAATTTGATCTTGACAATGTGTAACGTGTTTTCCAGAAGGAATTAGAAAATTGCAGGAAGAGAATAGACTGTGCAAATGCAAGAGGATTTTGATAACAGCAAAATCAATGTGCCTTTCTCTGTTACATAGATATGAAATGGCAAAGCAGCAGGGGTACAGTCGTTAGACTAATCAATGATTCTTAGCACAGGAATGGAGATGAGTTTAATGCACATCAGCAAAGCACCTACGGTTTCTCAAGGAGAGTCTTGAGTGCAGGCAGACCCAGCCCAGTGCAGTAGGACACATTCCAATGATTTGGCAGGGCAGGTTCTCCCGTATGAAACATCTGTTTTGGAGGATGGTGGCAGCCTTTGGGTCACTTTGCCTGGTTACCAGGGCTGGGAAAGGCTGGATGTGGAGGGCTAAAGCAGAGAAGTCCTGGTGCACTGAAGGGAGGAGGATGGATGGCAGCTTGTTTTGTGACAAGAATACAATGCAGGGTGACAGCAAAGTGTGCAGGAGAGGAGAAATGAGCAATATAACCATAGGGCACACCTGTAAACACCCCTCTGGCAGGGGTTTCCCAAAAATATGAGTGTGAGCAGCTTAGTGGGGTGGAAAATGAAGGCATGCACAACATCCAAATGACAGAAAGTCTCCTCTGCAAAACCCAGTTTACCTGGGAAACCCTCTGCATGTTAATTGTGTGTCAGAAGTGCCCAGAGCACTCCAGACTGATGCTCCATTGTACCATGGCGCCAGATATCAGCATGTTCCAGGCATGTCCCTGTCCCCAAAAGTTTACAAATCTCATAGAGCACATAAAGCAAGTGTCTGTGCTGTACTCAGCCTGTACCTGCACTGCTGCAGCCTGAGCTATCCTGGGATGCAATGCTGTCCTTGCACTGCATCCCAGCACATGGTACAGGAAGAATGGGCCGTGGAGCTCTGCACTGCAGTGCTTGGGCAGTGTATCTCTTCCTGGGTTGGAAATTCCACCAGATCTCCCAAACTCCGGTGCTGTGCCTCCGCCACAGCATCACAACACACGGAAAGGATTGAATCTGTTTTTATGAGTAATGTGGCTTTGTAAACCCCAAGGCTGTAATGCTGTGCAGGAGCACACTGAAAATATGGCCTGGTTCCAGCCCAGCAAGCAGGGCTGGGTCTTCTTTATTTATTTTTTCTCTTGCACATGTGAGTGCACTCATGTAATTTCACACAGAGATTTGTGGGCTCTTTCACTGCAAACAGGCAGATGTGGCTCTTGCTGCAAGGAGTTTGCAAACCAGCAAAGCTGATATTAATTTCAGGAGGTGCAAAATTTACCCTTTATTTACTCCTCCAGGCTACATGGGAGCCCAGGCAGCAGAGCACACCTCTAACCTATTCCATGGGACCTGCCAGAAGGGCCAGCTCAGGGAAAGGCACTGATGAGGCAGCTGCCAGCATTTTTACTCTTTCCAAAAATTTCACTGCATCCTGTCAAATTAGTAAGTTTTTAATTTTTTCTTCCCCAATTTCTTTTCTCACACGGATGAAACCTTGACAGAAAGGTCCCCCATCCCTTCAAATCCAACAGCAAAACTTCCTGACTGTGGTGGTGTCATAATCCCAGCTCCCTCCCCACCCTTTCATTAAACTCCCCAAAGTCACTAACAAACCTTTCACACATTGCAACAGAGCCTTCAACTATTTGGATTTGGTTTACATCAGCACTTAGGCTCACACACATATTGCACAAACAGAGAATAAGAAAAAGTCTGTCTTGCTGAGAGTTTAGGATCTGTTGGGGAGGAAAATCATCACCGAGCCCTCTGTCCCCACTGGCAGCTCTGTGCAGGTCCTGCAGAGCCTGCTGTCCGCAGCTTCCCTCATCACCCTGCCGGGATGCACTTTGGTGATGCTCAGCCCAAACATGTCCCTCCTTGCTTTATGCCACGGCTCCACTTTACCTCTGCCTGTGATGCCGCTGGTTCCACGGCTCGGGTGCCCATGCTCTCCCCCTGCAGTCACACTGCAGCTTGGATGAACATATTGCCCCTTCATCTGCCTGCCTCCACACCCAGATGTCTCCTGGGGCTCTGCTGGCGCTGGCTCCCGAGGGCAGCTTGGCCCTGGGGGCACCCAGAGCTGGTCTCTGTGCCCCAGGGCCACTGCAGCCCTGTGGCACCCAGGGACAGTCCCCTCGCCCTCGGCACAGCACACCGAGGGACCTGCTGTGCAGTGTGAGCGTGCAAGGCCTAATGAGGGAGGGAAAGGAAAAGAAAAGGAAAAAGCCCAGTTGATTTACTCGACTATCAAGCTACTCAACGGTTTCCTTTCCATCACCCTCCTGCAAGTGCTCAGTGACAGATGGGGACAGATTGAGTGGTTCGATGCAGTGAGGTAATATTCCACTAAATCATTCCTCTTTCTCTCACTGTCAGAAAGCACCCAGACTTCAGCCCTTCCTCTGAATCTTCCTGTGTTTCCCTCTTTAATGACAAAGCCATTTTAGCTCTACCTCTGCTAAAATTTCTGAGAAGCGAGCACTGCTGTTTACATGCTATGATAAAATGGGTGTTGTAAAACAGTTAGCAAAAGGAAGGAGTGAATCACCCTGAGACAGAGAGGGTTCTGGTGCCGTTTACTGGTGTTTCTGATTTCTTTCCCTTGCCTGAGTGCTGAGGCTGAGCCCCAGACCCCGGTGCAGGGACCCTGGCTGGGCAGGCAGCAGGCTCCGGGCAGGTGTGCCGTGGGCAGGCGCGCAGGCTCACACTGCACGTCTCACAGATGGAGGATCCATTTTTTTCTGTGGATGATTTGTTCCAATGGTTAATCATCCTCACACAAATACAGGCTTATTTTTTTAATGACATACCAGTAAATAACATTCAGAAAGTTTAGGATGGGCTTTCTGTCCACCGGGCAATCTCTTGATTTGTGCCTACTCTATGAATGCCATAATGACTGCCTAAAATTAGCTGTGACTTCACAGCTTCCCTGTGCCCTTGCAAGACTAGCTTTGAACTTGAAAGCCTCCCACACAAAGTGCTTTGTGCTATCAACCTGGTCACAGCAGAAGTGAAAAATGCGGTGCAGAAAACAGTGGCCTTCCAATAAATACATCCACAGTACAGCCACGCATGACTCGAGATCAAAGACAGAGTGCAAGTACTGAGGTCATTAAACACGAATAGAAATACAGAAATGCAACAGCTCGAATGAAAGGTTGATCTTGACTTTAAAGTTAAGTGATGAAAGCTCATGTAGTCAGCGATTGTTCACCCGTGATAATGCTCTTGCCTTCAGTGGTTTTGTGCGTTACAAAGGTGAATAACTAATCATTCTTGGGATAAAGCATCGAGGTGTGGGGCAGTTAATGACTTGTAGCAAGTGAAAATAGGCTTGGAGATGCTCAGCATCAGCAGCCCTAGGGAAAGTCAGAGTGCCACAAATGTCAAGTTGGAAAATCAACTCCTGGTCACCAGTTCTACAGCTGATGGGTGAGTAAGGATTTACCCCACAGACATCATCAGCATGAAAGGAGGTTTGGGGTAAGTTATCCATGGCCACAGCCCCAACCCAGCACGACTCAGCACCAGCTTTTACAAGACCATCTGCACTGAGGGTCTTTCTCAGATGGCTTCATTTCTTCAACATGTCATGTTTTTTTTAATATTCTGAAGCATAAGAACACCATAGCATGGGAAATGCTTCCTGGTTCCTATCACAATAAAGTTAATTATAGCCTGTGCAGTGTTTTGAACAACTACAAAGGAAGCTGTGCTAAAAATGATGACTTTAGGAAACCTCTATTAGAAAACAGCCCCCCTGCCATGTTTCTAATAATTTTTTGATTTGCAGCATAACTATCTAATAAGGTTTCTGGGGTATTCTGATACTGTCTGGAATGATCCAATCTGCAGCCTAAACTAATGAAGTGATACTTAGCATTGCATTCTGCCAATATGTGTCTGTTACTCTGTCTGGAGCCACTTCCCTCAGGGTGGTTTGTTGGCAATTCTGAGCGAGTGCAGGTGTCTCCAAAGAGCAAGGTGACTGTGCTTAACCATGTGGGGTGAGTGGCAGAGGTCCAGCCAAACTCCATGCATCCTTTTCTGGGAAGCGAGGGAAAACGCCAGCTTTGCTCTCCTCCGAGCTCTGCACAATGTGTCCCAGGGCAGTCCCACAGCATATGGCAGAGCAGCCTTCTGAAGATGTAGCTGTACCACATCCAGGTAGAGCCTCAGGAAAGAACTGTTGCTATCAGACTAAGCCAAATTCCTGCCCTTTTCCTCGAGGCTACTGGCTTCACACCAGTTTGGGAGGCAGATTTGCCTCCTCTGTGCAGACCTGGTATTGGAAAAGCAAATAATGACAGCTTGCAGGCTACGCATCCCCTGCTCATCCTCCACCTCTAGCAGGACCACTGAATGAGACCTTTACCCAACAAGATAATTTGGCTGAGGCCAAATATTTCAGCTGCTTTCCTAGCAAACTCTTTCCAAATGGAACAGCAGAGCTACAAGCACCCCAGAGTACTGCAGGCACTGAGTGCTGTAAATCACAGATCATCTTTGCTGCTAACTGGGATTTCAGACCAGTTTCATTTTTCAAGCTGGCCTGACATTTAAGTCTATACTCAAAACCTCCACAGACTTCAAGATTTGAACTGGAAACATTTGTAAGGAATGTGTTAAATACCTGGTGAGTGAGTGAGTGAAGATGCCAGCAGCAATCAAGATTTTTCCAGAGCAGCTCTCAGCACAACTGCAATCCCTCACCACAGATATGCAGAAGCAGCATGCTGTGACCTCTGAGCCAGACTGTGAAGAATCTCTGGGGGAGATGATATTGGTATTTCCTGTGGTACTCAGCACTTGTGGTGCCCAGAATATGGGAAACTATCATGTAGCTGCCTGGAGGGGTTGAGAGAAGACTGAATGCACGTTCTAGTCAAGCACAGGTCCATGGGAGAGCTATGAGAGCCCCACTGCTCTGCAGCCCCCCAAACTTTCCAAGTACTTTGTGTTTTGGTCAGTGGGGATGGGGAGATGGGCTCAAACCATTTGAGATTTTGGGCAAGCGAGACCAGGACTTGTACAAGCAGCAACAGCTTCTCATGTGGGGGTAATTATTAACATCCAGCTCTCACGGAGTCTCAGCCATTGCTGCTCCTGAGTGAGACCAAAAGCACTCTGGGTTTTGCAGGATGGAGGATTTAAAGCTGCACCTCACAGTCCCAACAGCAGCAACCATCTCTCCCTGCGCTCATTCCATTCTCCCCAACATTATTTCTCTCTTTTTGTTTTTTTAATCCAGAGCAGGTTTTCATCCTCCCCGACACCCCTTCTCTGATCTTGGTCAAAGCATTTAATCTCCGTGACCCACTTTCCCCATATGCAGACTAAAGGCTTCTATGGGAACATGTTAATGCTGTGCTTTGGAAGTGCTATTTTTTTTTTTTTTTTTTTGCAACTTTCTTGTATTTTCTCAGATTTCAGAAGGAATATTTATCCTCTGGTGCTTATCCAGCCCTTTCTGGTTTTCCCTACTTCCTTGGTGCACTCTCAGCCAGAGAAGTGGGGTTTGTTGATGTGCTGGCACCGAGTACTCTAATTTTCTGCCATGTCCTTGATATTTAGTTTCACATCTTTTGGAATTAAGCCCTATTGTAGAACATCCATCTAAACCCTGAATTAAAGCTACTGGAATTCCTTCTCTTTTGTACTACCACAGCCAGGATCATAATCTGACTGACATTACAAGTACCTAAAGTATAAAATTAACTTCAAACATTAACTTCAAACAGCACTGATTTTGCCCTCAGAGTGTATCAGAAGTCCTGAGACAGCCCTGGAAGCTGTGTGCAAGCAAAAGGCATGGTATACAGATATTCTTTTTAATGTTTTTTTGTTTGGTTTTTTTTTGGGGGGGGGTTTTTTTTGCATGCTTCTGCTGTAGCAAGGTTGGGTCTGGCTGCCACTGATGGTTGACAGCAAAGCACCCGTTTATGTTCACCAGGTAAAAACCAACTCCCCCATCTCATGAGGGCATCACTAAGCTGGAGGATGCCTCTGCAGAGAGACTGGCGTTCAATACAGCAGCACTGCTTGATAAGCAAAGTCTAAATAAAACCATCAGGTCACCCAAAGGTGAGTTTACATCCCCCGCATATATGATTGACTCTACAACTTGTGCTCAATTTTTCTAGAAGTGAAAAATCTGGTCCTTGCAGTTTTTAAGGAGGTTTTAAAATAACTATTTTCCCATCTCTGTGGTTTAAATAGAATCATAACCATACTACTTATAGCCTGGAAGAGAGAGAGGATGCCAAAATATCAGACATTTTTAATAGAGTAAAGAGAAAGAAAATATTGGCTTGGCTACCAGCAGGATTAGGAAAAAGATGGCAAGATCTGAGTTACAGATCACGATTCTAGGCCCCAGCTATGTAGGCAGCTTCTTAGGGAAATATGAGACATGAGAAAAATTCCAGAAGTTGGAACCCTGCAGAAAAGACCTAGAAGTAAATCAGGGGTGTAAAGTATACTTGAAACACAGTTTGCAGCAACAGCATCCATGCCTTGCCCCATAATCTTTGTAACTCAACTCTACCCCATTACTCTCCAAGACTCACTGAGCTATCATCAGATATTCCAGCTTGAAAATATAATTTTCAAATATAATTTCAATATCAGCCCTGATAACCAGCTGCTGCTGTGATCTGAAGTATGTGACAGCTTTCCTTCTGTACCCACGTGCATTTTCAAACAGCTTTAGAAATGATCATTAAGTCTTTGATTTTAAGATCCCCCATCCATGGTCATATTTCTTAGCCCAGTCCTGGCAGCATTGGTACAGTTCCACCTTCTTCTGCAACTATACCAAACCCTCAAATTGCAACCTTCTCCTCATGCACTGCAGGAATTGCTGCCTTCCTGGCATTCAAATCGAAGTTTGGGGTAGAAAACAAGACTTAAACCAAACCAGAAGCCCCACCTCATTTCATTCCCTGCTTCAACCTGAAGCTGCCACCTTTCCCCTCTTCCATGTCTCTTTTATGCTCCCTTCATAGTCACAGGACAACTACTTCTCAGTGGATGTCCCCCAATTTTGGACTACTCTTTACAGAAATACTCAGCAGATTTCTTCATGTAAACTGAGGTTATATCCCTGCCATTTTGTGTGGGACTTGCTCCAGCATGTTTGTTAGATGTAAGATGATCCATCAGAAAGGGAAGCACCTCAGAGACAGCTTCCTCTGAGACAGCTAAGAAGTTGTGCCAGGATCCTGCCATCAGGTTACTGGTTCAAATACTTTCAGAGAAGTTTTTGTAGAAGAACAGAGCAGGTTAAAATGCCATGCTTAATAAATGTAAGCTTCCCATTACGATTATAGTTTATAAATGAGTATGGTATTGACCAAGCCACAGTGTTAAAAAACTGCTTTGCCAACTAAAATTAGCCATCCACAATTACACACTCTTTCCTATCATTAACAGAGGAGCAATTAGCTACAACAGAAATTTGGTTTCAGCAGACACAAAGAATTGTGCTATTTAAACCTGTTGCCCATCATGAATTTAAGTCTTCTTAAAAATAGCTTTAGTCACTTTTATTGGTATAAACACCTAAATTGAGATCTAACAGCAAATAAGGATTGTGCTTGTCCATAATAACCTTAGCTGTGAAATCTACTCAGACACAAGACATACAACCTTCCACGTACACAAGTTATTTGTCAGCAAAGCAGAATGCTGCCATTCTGAAACAATTACATACAGTAAAGGTTTTCAATATTTTATTAAAGAAAACAGTCAAAATGTACAAGTATTACCCAGGTTTGTAGATAACTTCCTATAAAGGCAGTAAAATATGAATTTCAATCTAGGTTTTAAAAACTGCTATAGTTGCTTATTTTTAAAGTTGGTATTTTAAAATCACGTTTCACAAATAGTTCTGAAATATTACCAAATGAATAGTGCAACAAGAAAAATTGAAATTAGTTCTACACTGTTTGCATGTCAAGCAAAAGTTAACTAACTGCTTCAAATACTCAAACCATTTGAGAATGAATGAACCCAACAGCTCCCACCAAAACTGACTTCTGACCACATTAGGAACGTCCTCTTCGTGTTCTTCACTTAAAATCAAATAATAATAAAACAACACCTCTTGAGGTCATCAAAAATAACTTTAGTATAAAATTGTCTTGGCCCTTATCAAATATTACATGAGTAAAATTGTTAAGCCTTTATCAAAACAGACAGGAATAGGGAAACAAAAAAAATGTCATGGCCTTAATCCATATCTGTTGGAATCATGTTTAGAAACGTTAGAAGCAAGACCAGAAACTCGGAGCCCTGTTTTGTTTTTAAAAACCACACAATCACAAAGAAAAAACCAGCTTCTTACTGCCTAAGGTTTGGGGGTGTTCTGCTCAAGTACCTGTTCCCATAGACAGCAACCTGTTATGTTCTGAAGAGAGCATACGCAAAATATAGAAAAATAAATAAAATAGCTTCTTACAGCCTAAGGTTTGGGTGCTGGGTGGTGGTTTAGTATGTCCCCCACAGGTCACACTCTCTTGAGATCATATGCAGAAACATGGAAATTTATATCCATCTTTCTTTTTCAGAAAGAGAAAAGCCCCCCTACATCCCAAAGCTCTTGAGATCGCAAAGGATGGTGCCCTGGGTGCTCTGGATGCTTTGGCAGCATGGGAAGTGGGCTCGGAGACAGACCCTGAGCTCCTTGTTGAAGATGAAGCAGAGGATCGGGTTGACCCCTGCCTGGGCAAACGTCATCCAGACGGAGGTGGTCAGGTACACCTGGGGGATGGAGCTGGCCTTCACGAAGACACGCAGGTAGCAGGCCACAATGTAGGGGGACCAGAGCAGCAGGAAGAGCAAGGTGATCATGTAGAACATCTTGCAGAGCCTTTTCTCCATCTTAAACTCCTCCAGCACCAGCAGCCTCTTGATCTGGCTGTGGGTGGCCTGCCTTATGCCCACGAGGGTGGGCGGCGTGGGCCCCCTGCCAAAGCCAGCCGTCCAGTTTGCAGCCGCTTGGCCGGTGGCTCCCGGCCCGTGGAAGGTCCAGTTCTGGCTGATGGCCGGTACCAGCTGGGCCGGCTTCATCTTGCGGTGGCCGTGGATGAAGAAGAGCAGCTTGATGTAGACCAGGTGGGTGGCGGCAATGACGGCCGCCAGCATGAGCATGAAGCCCAGCGTGTCATTGGCCTTGACGTAGCGGTGCTCGAAGATGCACTGTTCCTCCTCCCGGATGAACTTGTAGGTGCCCACGTCAAAGACGGGGGGAAAGGCCATGGCCATGGAGAGGGTCCACACCATGCACACCACAGCCAGGCAGGTCCAGCCCGTCATGCGCTTGGCGTAGAAGCGGTGGTGGGCGATGGCCATGTAGCGCGTGACCCCCACGCAGAAGAGCAGGAAGGCGGCGTGGAAGCAGAAGAGCACGGCCAGGAAGGCCAGCACCTTGCAGCTGAGGGGCCCGTGGGGCCAGGCAGCCCCGCTGCGCACCGACAGCATGACGAAGGGGAAGCAGGCGAGCGAGCGGAGCCCGTCGGCCAGGCAGAGGTCCAGCAGCAGGTAGTAGGGCGCGCGGTGCAGGTGCCGGTCCTTGAGGATGAGCCAGGCGAAGAGCACGTTGCCGGCCAGGCTGACGCAGAGGATCAGCCCCAGCGTGGCGAGCTTCAGCCCGGAGGCGCTCAGCAGGCCGCCGGCGCTGGGCAGGTGCGGGCTGCTGCTGCTCCCCAGCTCGCTGCTGTTCGCCATCGGGTCCTTCCTCCTCCTCCTCCTCCTCTCCTCCTCCTCCGCGCGGGCAGGGCCGGGGGCTCAGGCCGGGGGCTCAGCGCCGCGGCAGCGCGCTGGGGCC
>VZTX01024715.1:42780-65525 GCA_013400915.1 Pardalotus punctatus
CTCCGCCCACGCCTCCGCCACCCGCGCAGCCCGGCCCCTGCGGAGCGCGGGGCTGAGCCAGGCGCGCAGCGGCGCGGAGCGGCACGGAGGTCCCGCTGCCGCAGCGGGGATGGGAGCGGGGCTGCGCTGGGCTGGGCGGAGTGGAGCGGAGCGGAGCGGAGCCGTCCTCAGCCGGACCCCCGGCTCCCGCCCTTCTCCCGCCGGGGGCGAGTGCCGGGATGGGGCTCGGGGGCAGCCGCAGGGTGCGGTGCGGTGCGGTGGGGTGCGGTGCGCTGGGGGCAGGTGTCCGGCCACAGCGGCCGTCTCGGGGATCTCCTGCATCCCCCTCCGGAGGAGCAGGGGAGAGTGGTGCCGTTCACGGCTGATGGAGACGGTGTATCTGGGCGTAAGACAGGTGTGCATGTGCCCATATACACACATATCGGTCGGTACCTATAGCACATGTAAGGGTCTAGTACACCCACGCGTTAGTGCTACACCCGTGTCTCAGTCACCAGTGTGTTTCCGCTGGATTTGATCGCACTAAATGGCCATTTAAGTTCCTGCTTGCAAGGGAGGCAAGTCCAGCAGCACCTGTTGCAGTGCAGCATCCCAGTGTGCTGTCCCTTGTTGTAAAGGGGGATGTGCAGGGGAAGAAGGCTCACAGCAAGCTTGCAGGGCAAATGTTTCAGTATGAACATCAAGGAAAAGGTGCCTCTGCAAGTCAGGAGCCTGACATTTGTGTTCCTGGTGGAATCTGTCATTTGGGGTCTGACTAGGGTTCCTAAGAAGGTCAAACAAGGATGCTCTCCATGTTTCTGTGTTGTGCAGGGGCTTCCCAGCTCCCAGGCTCAGTTACACAGGAGCCACAGAGGACTGAGCAGGTTTTGTGAGCTGGACAAAGCACCTTTGACCCGACTAGCACAGACCATCTGCTGATGCACATGTGCTGTTGGTGCAGGTTTATAATGGGCAGTTTAATTTAGGCCAGTGAGATGCAGATCCTTGTCTTTTCTCTCCCACTTTGCCATCCTTGTGTATGTAGGGCAAGGCCTCTCTGCGTGCCTTGTAAGGCACGCACCAACGCACGGCCCTGGGCTCACTGGAGATGCTAATGCAATTATCGTACTATTACTGAGTTTCCTTCATGGCCTCTTGTGAAGGACACGTCTGAAATCCTTTTTGAGCATTCTATTAAAAGCCATCAGTAAATTCAGCATTATTCCAGAAACTGTAGCAATTAAATCATCTGCATCAGCCCCAAAAGTGAATATTGGTGGAGCATCGTTCGAGTGGATCTTTTTGGCTGGTTTCAGAAAGTCTCTCTGCATGTAGAGGGGACCAGGCTCGGACCCTGCTGGTGCCACCAGACGTCCAGAGTAGCTTTGCTGAACTCCTGGCATTTTAACAGTGGTGAACCAAAGCCAGACTTTAGCCCAAAGATGTGTCAAAGGCAATCTGTATCATGCAGGACTTCATGTGCCCCTGGATCTGGTTTGTGTCCGTTATTTATTGCAGTGTTAGGAGACCAAAGAAATGCTGTGAAGAGGGGAAAGAAAAATAGGTGGTAGATAATTGAGGCTGCTTTTTGCTTCCTACCAGTGCATCTGAGCTGTTTTCAGTTGTTAGGTTTCTCATTTGCACCGAAGTTTTACTGTGACAGAGAATTGCCCACGGGTTGTTCAGTGCTTTGTGCAATTTTCCAGGCATTTCTCACATTCATGCAGTGACTCGAGTGCTGGGTTCGCGGTGTCTCCTCGGCAGCCCTGGCACCTCTCTCAGGAGCGGTGTTTTTTTGGAGGACCCGGGACACCGCTTTTGTCGCTGGCCCCCGGTGCAGCACAGGACCACATGAACGGGCTCTGCCACGGCAGACTGCCAGGAGCCAAAGTGCTTTGGTAAACATGAGTACAGGGATTGGTTGTCCTTGGGGGCATGTGGCTTTTCAGAGGAGCAGAGGAGACCTTATGGCCCGTGCTAGATCTGTGATCTCTGCCATCAAGTGAACAAAAGAGAATAACACACCTGCTTCCCTCCTCCGCTCCTGCGGGAAGGGTTTCTCCTCTCCCTGAACGCTCGCCAGCGCAGCTGAGCTGGCTCAGGAGCTGCCGTAATTCACTATCTTGCCAGGCCAGCAGCAAATTGCTAGCTCATCTTTCTTCCACCTGTAGCGAGAAGAGAGCCGGCAGGGAATGGTGTTTCATCCATTTTCCCAGGGCTGCTTCCCTGATGAGGCTGTTATATAGTGCTACGGGAGGTGTGAGCCTAGAATTTGGCTGCCTGAGAGATGTGACACTAAAGGGACAGCCAGAAGGAATGGAGAAAATAAAGGGCAAGGTGGGGGTTTAACAGTCTGCATATGAGCAGGCTCCTCAGCTCCCAAAGGGGCTGACCTGGCATTAGACCCACCAGGAAAACTCTGCCTGCTGGTTACACCCTGCCAGGAGAAGAGGCCTCACTGCCCCACCTCAGTGACCCCACACAGGCAAGCCAGCACCTCGGGCTGCTTCATGTCTTGTTTGCATCAGACCCATCAACTTCCAACAAGTTCTTCACCCACACTCAGTCTCTGCGTGGACATTAGGACAGTGCCAGATTTGCAGCATCTGACTAAAAATAGAAGTAGGGTATTTTTTAACCCCTTTGCTGCTGCAGAGCTGCTAAAGGAGCTCTTTCCACCTGCAGGGACTGAAGTGCCCGGGGAAGTGTCAACCATTGAGAGTCAAAAGGAGCAGCAGGGACTGCGCCAATATCCACACAGCAAAGCCTTCATCATTGGTGCTGCTTGGCTCTGCAGGACTCTCTCAGGTGTCCAGCCCCTGGCTCGGCAGGAACCCCTCTGTGCATGGGTGTAAGCCGAGACATGGCACTGAAACACAGAGCTCCTGCCTCCAGTGCCCTGGCAGCGGCTGGAAACACTGTGTGCCCATTGATTTGGGCACAGCCAGACAAAAGCCAGACCCATCACAGCAGTCGTGGGGAACAGGTAATTCCCGGAGATTGTAATGAGGGTGTTAAGCTATTTTCCTTTCTCCCTTCAATCACTTTCACAAAACGAGTTTAATGAAGAGCTATTCTCTGCTTACAAAATGGTGCTGCACAAGCTAGATGGATTCCTCTGACCTTTCAGTGTGCTTTACTTGAATTGGCTGCCTCTTCATGTTCTCCTCTCACTGCCTTGAACGGGAAAGACAGCTGAAATAGGGACTCTTACAGCAAATACTGTGGCATATTGCCTTTTTTCTATCAGTCACTGGTGTGCTTCCTGAATCCTTAACTATTTATTATTGCTAGCTTTATTTGTATTCCTGTGGCTGGGAGCTCTGTATAATGTTTCTGGAAAGAGAAGTGTCCTGTAGCCCGGTACTACCATAGTAAAAATCAGTGTTTTTCCTGGTGTGAGTAAGGGAAGAAGTAGGAAATGTCTGGACATGCCTGAAGGACAATCCCAGAGCTCTGCCATGGCTGACATGCCACAGGGAAGCAGGACAGGTGAGAGCAGTCAGACAAAGCAATTTTGCTGTCACAGATAATTCAGACAAGGAAAAGTTTTCAGGCTTTGCAATCAAGGAGATGGAAAGGTCAGTCTGGAGGAAAAAGGGATAACAGAGGCTTGAGTTGGATCTGGCACAAAAAGATTAAAGGTCCTCCTTCCCAGCTTCCTGTAGTTCCCAGAAAGCTCTCCAGATGATACATAACCCATATGTTATCTTTGCACCTAACGGAGTGAGTCAGGGACCAGGGTGCTACACAAGCAAAACAAAAAAGCTGTCCTTTTGCCAGGGACACTTAAAATCCAACAGTGCAATAGGAGAGAGAGCTGATACAAACTCTAGAGAAGGGGGAGAATGAGCAAACCACAAGGTTGCAGAATAGGGAATGGCATCGGCATAACGGTGGCTATCAGTCATCCCTGGAAGGGGAGGAGGGAGTGCCAGGAGCTAATGAGGCAGGTTTGTGGGTGTTTACAAGGATGATAATACTTTGTGGCAATGACAGAACAGAAAATGACACATTAAGGTAATGTTTGGGCACTGGGTAATGTGAAAACAGCGTGAGAAGATTAAAGTCTGCGAAATTTACAGTACTACCCAAAATAACTGCTCTGCACAGCAGCCATGCTTGCCCTCTGTAACCAGGGCACAACCATGGTACTTGCCAGTGAAATGAAGACAGATTTAAACCAATGCTGGAAAACTTCCACCCTCCCTCCTGCTTGCAGAGGATCCAGGTGTCAGGTTGGGGATGGGGGACTGGGCACTGCCATCAGGCTTGGAAGGGCATGGGCCAGCAGAGCCCAGATCTCTGCTCAGCAAAACGCTAATGAAGGATTTTGGATGTGGTTTTGTTCACATAATTATTAGCCCAGTAGTGGAAAATGTACAGATGACACCAGAGTGGATGGGACTATTAATGTCACCGTTGAGTCCTGATTTCCTGGATGGCAGCAGAGGATCTGCAGGTGAACAGCCACAGAGCCGCATCTCCTGACAGAGGGCTAACTGACAGCTAGCGATCACATTTTTCAAGGGCTTATTCCTGGCTGTTTAATACTTCATATGCTCTCTTGGGGAGGGAGGAGGGAAGAACGGAGGAGTATATTTGGCACAGCAGGGAAGTGGACTCGGGTCTTTTCCATCCCCTAGTGCTGCGCTGTTGCAGGGGGAGAGAAGCCTCCTTCCACAGCAGTACTAATCCTCCTCCACAGCGAGATGAACGTTTTGAACTTGAACAACTCCTCTCATTTTTCCCCCATGTGATTGTGAGTCAGGCTGAGCTTCTCTATTCTTCTCCATAATTGAGTAGGAGATTATTTTGACTGGAAATAACCAGACACAGGTATCATGGCTGTGAAAGCCTCCATGCATGCCACTTGCTAAAAGTTCTGTAGCCTTCTGCAAAGGGACCTGGGCTTTAAAGACTTTGCTCAATGGAGAGGGAAGAAAAGCAGAGGGGAAGAATAGCTCCTTCCTGCTCACTTCTATCACTGTCTCTGCTAAACTTAACCTGCTGAATTGTTGGTGACACGCTGTTCTTCAGAAGCAGCTCCTTTGTGGAAGACCTCCCCTGTGACACAGGGAATAGCTGCAGTGAGACAGGAAATATCCCTGACATGATGGCTTTCTACAGGAGCTCATAACTGCTATGCAGTCCCTTGGACATGCTGAGAAAGTTACAAAAAGCCATTCCTTTAAAATCTCCCCAGGCATAGATTTTCCTGTCCTTCTCTTCCTGTCTCCATAGTTGTCTTTCATGGGATGCAAGCCAGCTGCTTGGGTTGCATTCCCACCCCTCTGTCCTAGAGGCAGTGAGTGATGGAGGAGTGCAGGGCAAGGGAAAAGCAGATGCAATGTGAGGCTGTGTCACGGCACGTGGCTTCCTCTGCTGCCATGGCAGGGGATGCTGCCAGATGCCGGTTCTGGCTCTTGGTGGGTGCCAGGGAGGCAGGTGCAGCCTCATGGCAGAGTTTTAGCTGCACACACTCCTACCAGCAAAGCCAGACACTAAGGAGCATTTCACAAGATCAGGCTTTCTCCAGTTTATACATAAGTGGGATTGCTTCAGGCTATTGAACCAGCCTGCTGCAGACAAGCCAAGCCCAGAAGTTTTATCTGTGCTGTACCAAACTCAAGCCACTGCTGTTCTGCTTGTGCATCTAATGTCTCAGCTGCTTGCTGAGGAGCTAATGAGCTTTTGGGGATACATGGGTGCTATAAACTCCTTAGGCCAGAGATAAGCAGCTTACTGCCTTTAGGAGCACTGCCAGCCCTTGGCTGTGCTGCTGTGGTGCTTCTCAGGCCCCATGTTCTTTGTTAGCAGGAAGGGCTGTAAGGTCTTGAAAGAAGTTTGTTCCTGATTACATGTGTACATGCGTGTGCTGCAGCCATCTCCACAGGTTCAGGTAAAACCAAGCAGTGGGATGAGCAGGCAACAACAGACTTTACACATTGTATTGTCACATCTCCCTGCGTGAGTGGCTTCAACCCTCACAAAGCACATTCCCTGCACTGAGGCTGCACTGTCTCATCTTTACAGGGTGGATGCACCACCCTCATCACAGTGAAATGACCTTTGGCACCCAACAGGAAAATTCACCATGGTCAGCGTGGGCAGCTACAGAACAAGAGGTGGCTGTGTTGGCCATGATCCAAATTATTTCCATTGTTATCCTCTCTCTGCTTTTGGATAGGCCTACTATGAATGCCTGTCTAGAAAATTCACTGGGTTAAAAAAAAAAAAAATGGAGGTAATGCACAACTGAAAGTTCACTTGCAAAGCCACTGTGAAGGCAAGCTTTTACCTTCTTTGTAGGAATTCAGCCCTTGCTGTTCTCTGCTTGTTGTCTGCAGTGTCTGCCATCAAAAACAATTCCATTGCAACTAGCCAACAGGCTGATGTTGCTGTTCCTACTAAATGCTAGAGAGAGCCTTCAAATCAAATCTGCTTGGCTAGTCAAAGCATCTCCATCTTTATTGTGTATTTTACTTTTTTCCTCCCCTTTTATCCAGGTATAAATTAGCCAAACAGCTCTTTCAAGAGAGAGCAGAATTTGGTATGCAACTCTCAAATTTTTATTCAGTTGCTCTCCTTGGAGCAGTTTTGGAATTAATCTAATCATCAGGGAGAGTTATTTGAGGTGCTGGAAGTACCTTCTGATACCATCTTTTAATTAGAGTAGATAAAATCCGAAATTTGATTTCTTTGCTGATCTGTTGTCCTTATATGTTACCTTTCCTGTTGGTTTACACTGTGCACAGCTTAGATGAAGCCAGAACTACTCCCTTATTTTGACACTCTGTGCAAATAGCTATTCCCCCTTGTCTAGAGCCCCTTCCCCCCACAGCTGGTGGAAATGAAAGGATGAGCAATATAAAAACCTTTGGTGTGACTAAAACGGTGAGATTTAACTGTACCAGAGAGTCCAGGAACACTGCTTGAACGCTAAATTCATAGTTAAATGGGTGTTGTCTGTTGAGATAACACCCTTGCTGGGGTGTTGGAGTGATCTGGCAGCGTGCTCCCGTGACCAGCGGTTCTGAGGGCAGCGCAAGGCTCTCTACCACCACTGCTGGAGCAGCACAGACAGTTCAATGCCATGCCTGGAATTCAAATCCAGCCATCACTGGATTCATGCTCACAGGCTGAAGGTCACTAACTGACTCTTCTGTATTTAAATTACTTCTTCAACATAGGTGTTCTCTTGTTATTTAATTTTGAACTATAGGAATAGCACATTAAAAGGTTTTGCAGTTTAAAAGTGTTGGTGGGTCTCAACCAACTTTGTGGGCTAAGTAAAGCATGAGAAATATTTTTCACCAGACTATCCTATCAACTGAGCTTTTAAGGCAGAATGATGAAAAGGAAGCTATTCTTTTAATAGTGCTTTCTCCCTGGTAGAAGGTCTTGCTAACTTGTTGAAGCAGAGCTTGGAATAACAGATGAAAACTGTCAGAAAAGCTGTGATATACTTTGGAGCTGAGTGAAAATTGTGACCAAAATCTGAGTCTGCCCAAACCCTGAGTTATATGCCAAAATGCCCCAGGATTCCTTGGATCATCATGCAAGTTGCTAAGGGTAAGAGCTTATTTGTTTGGGGTTGGTTTGGATTTATTCTTAGGTGTTCCTTTTGTGCAAAGGGTTTTTCTTTGGAAGGGCTGGGTAATTTCATTTTTTATTTATTTGGCCTTTTGCCCTTGCATTTTAGCTAACAAAGTTCACTTCAGTGATGCAGGATTGATGAGGAAAAACCTCCCAGAGCTGTGTTTAATCTGAAATCTTCATACCTGAGAGGACCAGGGCCTGGGCTTTTGAGAAGATCCAGCAGGATTTCATGTTTTTTGTGATCTTAAAAAAATTTGTTGTGGTTACAAAAAACAAAGCTTAGTGAAAAAAAGGACGCTGGTTATATGCATAGCACAAAAGCCTTGTAGAAACCCTTGGGATGCCACCGGCATGCCAATTGATTTACCTTTGCAATAAGGACATGATGACTGGGAGGATCATGGAGAGCTGTCTGAATTCTATCCATGCAATGTGTGAGCTCAGCCTGGGAAACAAACCTCATCTGCCAAGTTCTTTAGGGCCATTTCCAGCTTTTCTCCTTGAAGGAGAAGCTCTGCTACCAAGGAATAAAGTGGGAATTTTGACATGGATTTCAAAGGAAGCTAAATTGAGCTCCATGAAAAGGGAGCACTAGCATGCAATGCTGCTCTTCGTTTTTTCTTATTAATGTGACTAATTAAATGTTTGTATTTTTTAAGCACTAACTGTTTTTTTGATGGTCGTTTAGAGACTTTGAGAAAGTCAATAATTTTGATGAAATAGGACTGTAGACTCCAGAACAAAGTCCACATGGAATCCGTGATGTTGCTAGGATACAGCTATTAGTATTTTCAGTGGCTGGGTTATTTTTTGGTGTGTTTTTTTTTTTTTTAATAGAGTTGGCCTAACCTCTCTTACAAAGAGAATACATGACTGCCTGATCCCATTTACATGATGCTCCCTCTGTTTACCTTAATGAAGCCAAACTTGACCCTTTAATTTCAGCCACTTTTATTTGTGAAGAAAAAACACAAAGCAATTTTGACCCAAATCTTGGGGTTCTTTTAATGGCTGTGCAGGATTTTCTCCCTGTGGGTGTTGCATTGCTGAAGTCAGTCTCCCTCTAGTGGTTTATTTCCAGAGGGGGCCTTGGCTTTGCTGGCTTGGACAGGTACCAAATATGATGGTGTGATGCAGAAAGTGGAATGACCCCTGTGAGCTGAACCGTGGAGCAGCGAGCTCAAATAAAAATTTAATGTCCTGTATTTTTTATATGTTAGAATGTATTCATTTTTTACAATATCCACAGTAGTGGGGGGGTTTCCATCTGAGGCTCACTCTGCAGTCCAGGCTAACATGGTTTGTGCAGTGAGTAGGATGTGACTCTTGCACATCGTTTCCTTCTGCTGTACACTGGGAAATCTGTAAAAAAAAGACCAGTATTTAAGCTCCTGTTCCACATCAAAGCCAATGCCAGATGTGGTGCCAATAACACTATAACAAAGAATAGCATTGAGGACAGTGCTATTTTGGGATCCTCATGTTCAGGGAAGCAATATTGAAGTGAAACACTCTGCAGATATTTTACTGGAAAATCAGGAAAAGCGAGATGTTTGGAGTTTCTTTCCAAAATATAACTTAACTTTGAGATCTGTCAGGTTTCTTGCATTTATGCTCCTGATCTCACCTTTGCTGGGCATCTCTTTAGCACCTAAGAGAGTTCTAGTGCTTTTCAAGTGTGGGGAACAGGGAAGGATGAAAGCAGAAGCCCAGTATCCAAAGCTAAGTAAGAAATTCCAGTCTCCAAATACCTGATGTATGGGTTGGATGCTGGGTTAAGCCAGTTCAGCTCCCCAAAGATGTCTAGGTAAAGAAATGAAGCTCTAATCTAAAGCATGATGAAGTCAATCCATGCCCTTATTTAACTGTAAAGGGTTTTGGATGAGGCTCAGCCTTCCTTCACAAGTGGTGGTAACCAGAGAGAGCTGTGATTCTGGAATGCATCAAGGATCCTGGAAAGACTGATGTCTTTCCAACTTGTACACTAACTTGAGGTAGGTACTGCCTTCTTCATGCTTGTATCTGGCACAATTCCATCCCGTGATTTGCTTTTCATGTACCAAAAGAGCTATTTGACCTATTTTTTCCATTATAAACTGTAATTAGGAAGCCTGGAGAAATCTAAGATCACCTGCTCTAGAAGTTAGCGAGCTCCTGTTCCATTTTCACAGAAGGTCATGAGGTGCTGTTGCCTTCCCATGAAGCATTTTACAGAATGTTCAGTTATGTAACAGCTTTAATGGTAAGACTTTGCTTTTGTTCGCCTTTTACTTAATGCTCAGCTTCTATTGGGCAATCAAGAATCTTGCTCCCTTGGGAGACTGTTTAAACCACCTTCCTTTGGACGCTGCTCCATAAAATCTGCACAGCGGTTTCCATGAGAGTGATTTTGGAGCCAATTTTCTATTTCATTTTTGTTTTCATTCTTCAGGATGAAGTTTCCACACAGTGTCCTGGCCAAAGCCGACTTGATTTTAGTTTATAACTTGAGCAAGAACTATTCAATTTATTTTGTTTATATTAAAAAATATGTATGCATTTACTCCTAGGATGTGGAACACAGTTCCTGTACTTTTTAACAGCTCTACAGCTAAAAAATCAGAGGTACAAATTTAGTATGCACATGTCCTTTCTGAGATTTGTTCTAGCATCAGTCACCAACAGTAAGTTAATATGATTCTTGTGTTTACAAGGAGGTCATGGACACTTATGAGATGCCCACAACCATGTGAACTGGCTTTGCCTTTATGTAATTGTATAGATATTTTTTTAGACTTCCAAAATGCATATGTAGGAACTTTTTTAGTAAGGGAGGAAGGGGTCTGGTTGAATTGCACTTTTTTTGGACTAGTGATTAGTTATGTCAGTTAGAGAAGCTAAGGAAAGGTTCCTCTGCTTGTTTGACCTGGGCAGGTTCATGTATTTGAAGGAAGACTTGTCTGGGAGCTTGCAGGCACCAGCTGCTTGAGAAACCTCTCCTGTTGAGCAGATACTGTGTGGAAAACCTTCTGTCCCACGCAGGACTGGACACAAGCCTGTGAGAAAAACGGGCAGTGAGCCAGGTTGTTTCTAACAAAACAAAGTTATGCAATATCGTTTAGTTCTGACACGTTCCCAATATGCAGCAAATGAAGAACTCACTAAATACAGTATATCTCTGGCCACATCATTTGAATAAAACTTGTTTCCATGACAACCTCTGCTTAACAGCTTGGCTGATATGAAATCATTCCTAGATGAGGGAGCTTTTGCCAAAAGTGTTGGGATTCAACACTTTAATATCGTGTTTTAGGGTTTAAAAAACATTTATTTAAGCCTCTGGAAGCAAATATCAACTAAAATCCCTTCATCCTCACCTCTGCTTCAGCTCTTGGTTGATCAGTTTATCTTCCTGGGAACCTCTCAGAAGCAGCTCCTGTGTTACTTAATATGCTTCTGAAGTCCCAGGCAGTGTTTCAAGAGCAAGTGATCGTGACACCAGCGTTTGGTAGAGAAATTACATTTCATGGCTGTTGGCTCAGGCTGTGAGGCAGCAGCGGCAGCAGCTGGGCACAGCAGCCAAGGCTTGTGCTCCAGCCATCCCTCAAGTCCAGGCAAGTTTATGTTCCAACCAGCTCTGCCTCAGAGGGAAAAAGAGGAGCTTCAGCTGGAGAGAGGTCTAGCTAACATTTCACACCATTCATTTTGTGTCAGGAGCACTGAACAAACCCAGGTTATCTCCTAGATGTTTTTTTAAGGTGTCGTACCTGTCGTCTCAGACAGCTGTGGAACACTTCCAGGGTGGAAATGCCCTGTGACTGCTCATATGGTGCTTGTTTCCTTCCTCCCTTGCAGGTGCTACACTGCATTAGAATACAGCTAAAATAAGCCTAATGCTTTCCTAATATTTCTCATATACGCAGGCTTTGCAGTTGCCACAGTGATGGTGCACAACTGTCAGCAGGGAAAAAGAAGGTCCTGATGGTTTTAGGAGGCATTCTGCCCCCTCAAAACACCATTGTATTGTAGCAGGGGGATTTCCTGCACCAGCTGGGAGCGGGGACTACAGCAAAATCTACTGGAACAGGCAAATAATGTTTCAAGCACATGTAATGTACCCATTGCTGTCAAGATTTTGGGATCAGCAAGGATTATAAGGGTAGGGATTTACATCTCAAATAAAACCATGGAAAGAGGTATGAAACATTCATTGTTTCTTCTAGCTATAATGTGCCTTCTTCAGCTCTAATTCACCCCAGCATGGGGCAACTTGGGCCTTTGGGTGGCAAAAAGGTTCAGGTGCTTGAAACTGGGTGCAGACAAGCAGTGCTAGGAGCATATAAAATGGGGCAGAGCAGTATTCTCCACTCCAGTTTGTTGGGTTTTTTTCTCCCCAGTTGTTACCTGGGAAAATTTCAGCTGTTAGCCATTGGAAATGAGATGAGCTACTCTAACAGCTGACTCCTGCTCTCCACCCCACAGTCCTGCTATGTAAGGCCTTAGCAGAAAATTAGCAGCTTACCTGGAGAGCTCTGCAAGGGAAAGGAAGATGTGGCTGGGAGTAGGTGTGAGGAATGGAGCCAGAAGCCCCTTCTTGTGGTGGTGAGCTTTAAACAACTCATCTCTGCACCATCTTGTAGCACAGGGCTGCACTGTAACACAGTTTGTTTCTGCTAAAGCTGCTTGAGAAGGTACAAGAGCACAGAAGGCATCACCAGGGTTTCCTTAAAAGGGAACCTTCCAAATATATTTAGCAAACATTGATAAAATACATTTTTAATTCAAGTCCTATCAATACCTCTCTGAAAGCAGTAATAACTTCCTGGGATTTTTAATCTCTGAAATGATTTCACTCAAGGTGTGCTGGCAGCATGAGGTAGCTGAGCAGAATCAGGATGCTGTGCTCGTGATCATTTTTCCTTCTGAGATTCATCTCAGGAGAGTCTTTTTTTCCTCTGTGTCACGACTTCTTAGAAATCTCTGTAGGCAAAGGATGCGTTAATTTGATGCATCCTGTGATTGCCCTTCCTCCACAACCAAATTAATTTACTGTTAGTTGAGATTCCCACAACGTTCCTTGTGCCACTGTGAAGCCTGGTATTTACTGATGTAAATAAGGAATAAACGGAGGCTTTACATATCTCATTTGGAATAATGATACAGGCTGTGCCTCCTGGCTCTCACTCCGTGTCTCAGAGGTGTGGGGGTTTTATTTCTATAGCGTTCCTTGCAGCCCAGGTTGTTTATAACAGAATGATTTGTTTTCAGCATGAGCTGTAACGTTTCAACTGATGAGCAGCTCCCTCATAATGGAATCTGGAGGCTTTCACTGAAGTGTGTGGTTCCCATCAGAGGCAAGTGCTGGATTCAAAGTTAGTTTTTGTAATACAGTCTAGTGGGCTTGGCCTTATTTCCAGATTGATGCTGCTGCTGCATGTCCAAAATTTAATACTGTCTTGGCAACCTCAGCAGAGGACACCAAAAATGTGTTAGGCATGGAGAGTGCCATTGGCAGTCACAGAAGCAAGATGTGGCCCTTTAGGGTCATAAGAAATTAGCACTCTCCTCCTCTCCTCCTGTCTTCTCCAGCGCTTTGGAGAAAATCTGTGCCTAGATACAGCCATTTATTGTAGGGTTTTTTTCAGGATTAACATTTTTGGTGGGCTCATCATTAAAATAGAGAAAATGCTCAGAGTGGGCATACCAATGAATTTTTAGATTCCAAGCTCTCCCAAATGGTCATTATCTTGCCTTCTATTTAAAGAGGAATAAATTAAATTGCAAGAGATGGTGCAACTGGTTTTGCAGATCTTATTTAATTTGGACTAACGGTTTGCATTTTCCATCTGTACAACATAACCATTAACTTTTTGTGTTTCTTCATTGTCACTGTACAGACTGCTTTTTACAGGTGAACTCTGCCCTTTCTTACTGTTAGATTTTTATTTCTTTAAAGGAGTGTGTCTTTATTGATTTTTCTTTTAGGATGAAGTATATATAAAATTATTCATCCTACTAAATGTGCTTGCAATGAAATCTATGTGATTCATGGTCTTTGATCCTGCTATCACTTATGTGGGTGTTTAACTTTACTACTGTGCACAGTCCCAATGGGGAGAATCTTAATTTAAAAAGTACCATTCTAAAAATAATGTGAGGGTTTTTGCACATGTCCATGTTGGATTGTGAGGAACATCTCCCTGTAAAACCAGGCATGTAAATTAAATGGGCTGTAGAGAAGATGGGAAGACAGAGAAATTATGATCCCCCAAGTTTGGAAAGGTTTGTTGTTGCACTGTCTGTGGTCAGTCTGCACAGTAGCCATTCCTTCACTGAGTGAATGCAGAAAATGTTTTTGTCTTAAGACTTGAGTTTTTAGAAAGATTTAGTGTTTTGGTTAGCATTGCCAAGCCAAACTGAGCACGAAGGTTATTTTGCTCACTAAGGCATCCCCAGAGGCATGTTGGGTCTGCGGTGTGACCTGTGTATGTGAGAGAAGGGGCTGCCAGCAGTGTGAACGTGCAAGGGTTTTGTGTCCTAAAAGCTGGGGGTTTAGAGAGATTTAGTTTTGGTCAGCATTGCCAAGCCAAACGGAGCACAAAGGTTATTTTGCTCAAAGAGGCAGCTCCAGGAACACGTCAGGTCTGTGGTGTGAGCTGTGTATTTGCAGAGAAGGGGCCGCCAGCTGCGCCTGTGGTGCAGCGTGGGGACACTGGATACCCTTTGTGCCCCACCGCCTCGTGGCCGTGGGTTGTTGTAAAGGTCTGAGGAAGCAGATCAGCGATTCCCTCCAGCTGTGCCCTGCAGAGAGGCAGCGACGGGATGGGGCGAGCGCGTGTGCCCCTTTGGGGAGCCACCCACGCTCTCCAATGGTCCCTTGGCTGTCACCACCCTGCCCCTTGGCCGTCTTGTCTTTCCCATCTCACTTCGTCCCCATCTCTCTGTCCTTCTCCTGTCCTTTGTCCAAGCCGGAGTCCCGCTCACCCCCTCCCTGGTCCCTCCTCGCCCCGTCCCCTGTCCCCTCCCCGCGCCCCGTCCCGCCCCTCGCCCGCCGCCGCCCGGGGATGGCGCGGAGCCCCCCGAGCGGGACGCGCCGGGGCTGCCGCTGCACTCGCCATGGACCTTCTGGCTGGACAGGTGAGTGGGGCACGGGGGGCGGCGGGAGCTGGGGAAAACCCCCTCCAGATCCGGAGAGATGCGCGTCTCCGGGATTATCGGTTCGCTCGTCCAGCAGATTGGATTCGGGAAGTTAATTTTGGGCTGCGTATGGGAAACGTGCGGGTGCGAGGGACTGTCCCGGTGTCTGTCCCCATCGAGGGGGTCGGGAGCGGTTCTGGGGGCCACGTAATGAAACTGGTTTGGAAACGTTTTCGGGTTTGTAGTTGAATGGACCCACATTGATCCAGGCACCGTCGGTGCAGGTTAGAGCTCTAAATTCAGAGATGACGCTCGCCAGCCCCGGGAATAGAAGGGTAAAGGTTGTGCTTTGCTGCTGGGGTTTGCGCATCCCTGCTGCCCCAGACGGACCCGCTCCCACTGACCGTGACATGCCCAATCTTACAACTCTTTAATAGCAGGTTTGGCTCCCGTAGGTGATCAGTTCTTAAAATCCAAAGTGATATGTTTTGAAGGATTAGCTAAAATTTATTAATTATATGCAGGTTAATATTATATTTCATATGCTTGAAGTCTGAGCCTCTAATGCTGTGGAAAGAGGCTGCCAAGGGAGCTCGCCCCTGTGGTGCACGCAGTGAGGAATAGGGAAAAAGTACCAAAGTCAAAACTGAAAAAGAAAGTTTTTAATCAGCATTCGATGTTGTTTTTCTGGCGTGTATTTTTTAGCATCATGTTTTTTAATCTACAGCTTCATTTTCTCAATTTTTTGGTGTATTTCGCCTTTCTCCCCACTCCAGAAAGAAAGTTTATCAGCCTTTCTGCCACTGAACATACTGCCTCATGCTATCGGTAATATTCTCCTCTTTAGTTATTTTTCTGGTAACTTTTCAACTCATGACAGAGAAATAACAAGGAATGGTTGAAAGCTCACAAATATTCTCAGGTCCTGCAAATCAAATCTAAATAATAAACCTACCAATTATTTCTGATTAATCCTTTTGCAGTCATGATATACTTATGGTCAGGTTCAGTATTCAAGTTGTATTTTTGCTTCTTTGTTTTTAAAAAACATCATATGAACTGCTATTTGATCAAGTCACCAACCAGGTCTGTTTGTTTATGCAAGCCATGTGGAGATAAGCGCGATTTTTTATAATCAATGTTAGAAGTTAAAATCCATTTCAAGTTCCTGAGTACTATCATGTTGTTTCTTAAATCTTGGTTCCACAATGTTTTAGTTCTTAGTAACTTAAAATTCAGTTATTCTATAGACTATTTTTTTGCGTTTTCAGATCACACATAAATGCATTTAATCAGTATTGTTGCACAAAACTGTGTGTTTTGTTTACCAGCAACAAGGATAGAAAAATGGCAGGGAACAAGAATGATGGCAAACAAGACATGTTTTATACATTCAAAAGTAATTTAAGGCATTAAAAAACACACAAGAGATGGAACTGTGAATATAATTTCCTGCTGTGTGTGGAGGTTCACATCTCTCTGCAGAGCTCTACAGAAATGGCTGGAACCTTTATTGGTACATCCACAGAGATTTGATGGAAGCTTAGGCTTGTGTTGGATGGACTTTCTACAGTAGATAACTGTGGGCACTTTTAAAATCTATTCCAGTAGCACCTAGTGTGGAGCAGTGCTGTTTCCTCAGGAGATGCTATTGATTTTTGACCGCTGCTACATTTTACCCTGTACTTGCAGAGAAAAGCAGGAAGAAGTGATGCTTAAGGATAAATAGATGTTGAGATGGATATGCAGTTATCTCTTTCTATTAAATTACTGTGAGAGAGATCCATGACATACAATTTTAAGATCTCTAAAACGTATCTTTTCATTAAGTCACGCTGTTAAAATAAATATCCATCAGCTAAGTGGTACTTTCTCTAGCAACTAGTGATGTGCTACCCTTGGGGTTCATGGCCTTGCTTTTATCATAGCAGCACTGGATACATCTTCTATTTTAGAAGTAAATGCCTTTGTTTTATCTACATCAGCACTTATTTCTGTGGATGCCTTGGCACAGGCTGAACATATAGAGGCTGGTGTTCTGTGGCCAGGTCCTGGTTCATTGCCATCATCCCACACGTGTCATGGGGCATCTGCATTTCCCGTAAGTGCTAAGCCTTTCTTCGTATCCGTGTCTGAAGTAGCAACCATCTGATAGTGCTTGCTGGTGTCTTACCCTGTGTATGCCTTAGGAAAATGAGCATGATGAAAGCTTTGGGAGAATATTATTCACCACTTTGACAAATAAGATCCTATCTATGATCTTCGAATGCTCGCAGGTCAGCAGTTTCATCAAAGGTGGCAGAGAAGCTGGCAGGTGTTTTCATCTTAAGACAAATGAGATTTCAGTTTTAACTGTTAAAATGTTCCAAGGTCATGTGCTAAAAGTTTGAAAAAGAAGAGTTTAGATCTGCTGTTTATTTTGTCCATTCTACAGATTTCCAAGTTCATACCCACACGTCTCATTGGTAGGATTTTTGCCTGCAGTGATGTTAGGGAGCAGGGGGGAATTTCAACAAGGCTTGCAGGGGCTTTTGGTGCCACCTCGGGAAGCAGATTCATGCTGGTGGCTCTTTAAAATTGTGTTTATCTCGGTAAGACTCTGGTTCTGCTTGTAGTGGCTTCTGGCTCTGAAATGAAAGGTTGCCTTCTTAGGTTTTGCTCCACTGTGTAGTCTTTCAGTTATTTTTTACAGTGAAGTGTCAACAGACATCACTGAATATAACAAATTAAATATGAGGATTATACATCTGGTCACTATGTTGTGTAGCACATTCAAGACAGGGAATGCACGAAAGGAAAAGTCAAGTGACATGACCATCGAAGACTGGGATGTCCTGCATAACAAGGCATGTTAAGCACTTGAAACACTCCCTTAATGGGATTTTGTGTTGTGGATGTGGGTGTGATTTTTGTGTAAATACAAAGCTGTGAAAATGATTATACTTTTGGATGTACATGTGGATATGATGCCAATATCTTACTCTGTAAACCTTGCAGATCCCAGCTGTCAGTTAGCCAGCGTATCATGTGCCATCTCATCATGGTTTAACCCCAAGCAAAATCCAAATGCCACATGGGCACTTGCTCACTCCCCCACCAGCGGGACTGGGGAGAGAATCAGAAGGGTAAAAGCTGGAAAAGTTGTGGGCTGAAATAATGACAGTTTAATAGGGAAAGCAAGAGCTGCACACGCAGGCAAAGCAAAACAAAGAATTAATTCACTGCTTCCCATGAGCAGGCAGGTGTTCAGCCACCTCCAGGAGAATAGGGCCCCATCCTGTGTGATGGTGGCTTGGCAGACAAATGCCATCACTCCAAACATCTGTCCTTCCTCCTTCTTCCCCCTGCTTTGTATACTGAGCACAATGTCAGATGATCTGGAATATCCCTGCTGGGGTCAGCTGTCCTGGCTGTGTCTCCTCCCAGTTTCCCATCACGTTGGAGGATCATGGCCTGCTTGCCCTGTCTTCTCGCCTGACTTCGAACAATGCCCTTTAGATAATCTTAATTCTCTTGCAAGAACAGTTTAACTCTTCAGTATCTTTGTGAGAGGAAGTATATGCTTAGAAACATTGTCAAATAAGCAGTGTTATTAGTCTACTCCAGGAAAAACAAAATATTCTTACATAAGATATTATCCTTTTGTGCTGATTTTTCCCTCTGTATGTTATAGATGAGTTCTATATAAAGCTTAGTAGATACATTTTGATAACTGAACCATTTTAATAATGTGTTAATCTTCCTAACTGAACACATCAGATATTTGAAACGAAACTTAATAATTTCCCTTCTTCCCTATAGCAAAATTTATTTATCTAGGATCATCTATTTCATCTATTACAGCTTATGAGTAGGTGGCTTACAATGAAGAATGATGGTTAATATTATAAGAATGTTCAATCCAGTAAGTGCATTTTGACAGGCTTTGATGGCTTGAAATCAGTCTTTGTATTCAGAATGGATTACCAGATTTATTTAGTTGCCACAGCATGTTTTTGACTTTATACTTTGTAAGTAAATATTTTGCTTATTTATACCAAAAGCAGTTGTGGCTAAGCACTTACAGGGGTATTTTCAGAACTGCTTGGCAGCTTTTAAAGCTCCCGCTAAAGCTGTGATGAGATTCCCACTGGGAAACAAAGGCCAGTGTGAGCACATATGAAACAACTTCTATACTTAATTCTTTGCAGAAAAACAGAAAAGCTACAGTTCAGCATCAGAAATTAACATAAGCACAACCACCTGGAGGTTTATTCATGGATAAAACAATGGAATTTATCTTTGTATCCTTTGTTCTTTATTCATGCTGGAATAATGAAGGAGTAGTGAAGCAAGCTGGCATTAGGATTCATATTGCGGAGATTATTCCTATTTCCACGTTCCTGTGTAATTCACCATGAGATTCTGTACAGTGGGTCTGGCCTGATTAGACTCAATTAGTCCTGATACTGTACGAAATATTCTCCTATAAATGTTCTGAAGATGCAGTGGCATCACAGGGCATGAAACAGGCAGACCAGGAGAACGACTGCGTATTTTATGTGCAGTCTCTCCATGGGAAACCCAGATGTGCATTTGTAGGTGAAGTGGTGACAGACTCACTACTTCCATCCCCAGAAGAGCTGTTGGTGCCAGGCTGGTGCTGTGATCCAGGACCTTCCTGTTATTGTGCTCATGGGGATTGGAAGGGCCTCCTGAGTTCTTGGAAATGAATTGTTTACTATGGCATTAACTGGCAGGTCAGTAGGGCATATTGGATTAATTGTATTGTTGACGGCAGTAAAATTACCAGAATGGGAAAAATCCTGTAATGGCTTCATTTCGAGGGTCAGTATTTGCAGCATCTTCTTTTGTACTACCATGTGTATCAAGGTTTTTAGTAAAGTACACAACCATCTTACTACTCCTACCTTATAGTGTAACTTTTCCTGGAGAGTTACAGAAATAGGAATTTCTACAGATTCCTTCGCTTGAAAGTCATCTGTCATTTCTGCTAACTTAAATTAACTTACACTGTGTACTCAACTTCAAAAAAAATCCCAATTTCATGGGTTTCGAGGCACAAAACCCCTGAGTGGTCATCTGTGTGGACCTGCTGAGTATCTGGGTGATTATCACAGAAACACTATAGTTCAGATTCATCAGCAGTCTGGAATTTTGCAGGAAATTCAAGGCTTTTTTCCTTCTGTCTGTCTGCTTAAAATACTGCCTCTGCCTTACACTCATGCATTATCCAAATTTGTGCAGGTGTAATTTCTGGAGCAAATGATCCTGAACTTTTAAATTGATGCTTCATAATTTTCTCAATTATGTTTTTTTTTTTCAGTAGGGTTTTGTGTTGTTTGACTGTTTTTTTAGATAAAAAACGTTGGGGTGTTCATGCCCATATCCGTAAATGACTGACACTCTCCAGAGCTGAAAGGCTGAAATTGCACTGTAATCTGGTGGGCCTGGAGCACTTTCCAGGTTACTAGGAATGAATGGTCACTCACCATGACTTTTAAAACAGGTAATTTGCTAGTTGGTTGATGCTTTCTGCCAGCTGATCACAGTTGCTCTGGAAAATGTTATTTGCAGCTATCAAAATGAAGCATTTTATAACCTCGGAATGGAATATTCTGTCTACCTGTCTTAGCTTCTCCTTTAAATGGCATTAAATTTGCTAAATGGCTACCATGATGATCTAGGTGACCTTTGAAGGCTATGGCTAGAGAATACATTTTAATCTTTTATTTGAATAGACATCACTACTGAAGCAACTCAGGGGCAGTATCAGCACGAGGATATCGAGTGATGATAATATATGTTGTACAACATATGTAATGCCAGATGCCTTGGTGACTGCTAAGGCACCAGTGGCAGAAATAGTCCAGAAGAGAAGTAATTTCTTGGGTAGTGGGGTGAGACAACAAGAGGCAAAGTTTATCTTGGATTTTGCCTGTTTGTGTTCTATTCTACATGGAACAATGTGTTAGCAGAGAGGTGCTAGTTCGGTCAGCAAGAAAAAAACAAGGGGTAGTTTGTTGTGAATCCACTACTCTCTACTGAGAAATAGTTAAATCCCTTGGTAAGTTTTAAAGTCTGTTTTAACTTGTTACCCTTTATGTGCTTTCAAAAGCAATCTGACTGGCTTTGCTCCTGTTAAATACTGTGAATTTCTGTTTTTGCTCTTTAATGCTGAGTGTAAAGTGTAAGTAAAAAATGCCAAAAGACACACATGAAAAAACCCAGACTCCCAAACCTTACTATGATAATTCGTTTTATCACATTGATGACAGATTTTTTTGTTGCTGGTTTCAAGTAATCAGTGTTTTATGGGAGTTCTCATAGTTTGTGAGCTACGGGACTAGAAGCTGTGTCATGGCAATTTCTTGTTGTTTTTGTTTGTTTCCTGCCAGTTCCACCATTGTAGTGTGCTCTTGGGTCTGGTAATTAACAGGCAAAGAGCAAAGTAGATGTTAGTTTGCCTGTTTTATACTGCATAAGTTGGGAGGTATTTTTCTGCTGGTTTTGTATGTATTTTTAAAGCAGCTTATTTTAATAGGAGCCTTGAAAAAACCTTAGAGCTATTATTAGACTTTTGAAGATGTAATTCTGTTTCAGTAGTTTTGCATATTAAATTTCTTCCTTTACATGAATATCTAGGGTTTGCCCAGAGCTTCAATTATATCTGTAGCAACTGAGAGCAACTTCAATGTTTCCCTGGATGTATTTCATGCTGATCAGATGTATCAGGGAGGGATGCTGAGATCTGGTTTGGTTTTATCCTTTCTTCAGCTGGTACCCAAGCAACAGCTGCGTTTTCTTCTGTTTCCTTAAACCTGCTCTCTTGCTTCTGTTTCCAGATTTAGTAATTTTACACATTTTTGTTTCCTCTTCTGAGACACAATGGGAGGTTGCTTTTGTCTTTGATCTTCGTTTTTTTTTAAAATCCTACTTCAGCTTCTGAAAGGGAAAAAAAAAAAAGTTTCCTGTTCTAAGAAATTGAAGGTGCGTTAGGAGTTTTGACCTCATTCCCCCAAAATTGTGCCTGTGGGATTGTGTGCTAGGAATTGTAAGGTGGGTGTTACGATGCACTATTAGTGCAGTGACAGGAACACAGGGATGTCTGGGGGTGTGGATGCACCATCCCATGTCTCATGCACTGAAGAGTTGTGAAAAAGATTATAAATAGAACCATTTAGGTTGGAAAAGACCTTTCAGATGATGGGATGCAGCTGGCGCTGTGTGTGCCTAAAGAATCCCAGAATATCCTGAGTTGGAAGGGACCCATGAGGATCATCAAGTCCAGTTCCTGGCCCTGCACAGAACCATCCCCAAGGGTCACACCCTGTGCTTGAGAGCATTGTCCAAGTGCCGCTTGAATTCTGTCAGCCTTGGAACTGTGACCACTGTCCTGGGGGGCCTGTTCAGTGCCCCACCACCCTCTGAGGGAAGAACCTATTTCTGATATCCAGCCTAAACCTCCCCTGGCACAACTCCAGCTGTTGTTCCCTTGGGTCCAGTCCCTGGTCACCAGGGAGGAGAAATCAGTGCCTGCCTCTCCACTTCTCCTCATGATGAAGTTGTAGACCGCAATGAGGTCTCCCCTCAATCTCCTCCAGGCTGAACACACCAAGTGACCACGGCCACTCCTCTTATGGCTTCCCCTGAAGACCCTTGAGGGAGGGAAGCAGCTCTGGATGGGAGCTGGCAATGGTCCGTGTGAGCTACAGATGGTCTGGGTGAGCTACAGAAGCTGAACCACGCGTGGTGTACCAGGGTGTCTGGCAATGAGACCAACCCAAGGATCTCGTGGCTTTACGGGACGTGTAGATGTGGCTCGAAGGCATCAGTTCCAGGGCGGAAGAACTGCCTGGAGTCACGGAGAGTCCCTGCGTGCATTGTGTGACATGGCACCTGCAGAGAGCTGCCCTGTGGGACTCGTGCTTCTCCTCAGTCCGTGCGCGTGTCCCGTCTGTGGCGGGTATCGAGGAGCTTGTGGCGGGTGTGGCCGGCCTGGTGAGGGCGGTGCGGGCTGAGGGAAGGCCCCGCCGTGCCCGCGCCCC
>VZTX01024715.1:65649-100106 GCA_013400915.1 Pardalotus punctatus
CCGTGCCCGCGCCCGCGCCCGGCCCCGCCGCGCCCACCGGCTGTGCGCCTGCGCCACCTAGCGGCCCGCTCTGAGGGCCCGGCGGCACAAGCTGCGTGGAAGCGCTTCCTTTTCAAAGTGTGAAGCCCCGGGAGAGCGTTAAAACGCTAAAAAACGGGGCATGCGGTGTATTAAATTCAATTAAAATTAATTCTGGGGTAGGATCATGCAGTGCCCTTCTGGTAGTCCCTCACCTGTGAACAGCAGGCTCTGAGGGCATGTGATGACCCTGGGACCTGCAGTGTGCTGCTTGGCTAAAACTCCTAATCCTTCTGTTTAATTTTACAAATTACCTGGCAAATATTAGTTTACTCCCAAGTATAAAAGGGCTTTAACTCCTATCTTTAAATGATTCATGAAAATTTGGAGTTGGACTTCCGCTTTGGCACATGAACATTTCGACTTCACACTCAATGTGATTGTAATTCACATTCCCTCTCCATCTCCCTTCTCCCCCTCCTTGATAAAATAAATATTTTAATTAATCTGTGCTTTGTTTTCAAGGTCACTTCCTGGTACAACAGCGGCCGAATGTGCGTTAAATTTGAAGAAAATTTATACAGTCCAAACAGTGCAGGTAAGGCGTCTGGCTCTGCTACAGGAGCTGCCACATTTTATTAATGTAACTTCACACCTCAAGTTTCGTTTTTCCTCCTAGGATGAGTCACACCCGTGGCTTTGCTTACCTGAGGTGTGAAACGTGAGTGTTACTGGTGTGTGTTTGTATTACTGAGTCAGTGTTTGAATTTAATTTGGCTTTCCGGACTGGGGAAGGAGAAGGCATATTGGATTGGGTATACTGGATTCTTAAACCTTCCTGAGTTTCCACTAGTACATTGAATTATTATATTTGATGTCTTTTATATTTTTCTCATTCTTTTTAATACAGAAATTAATTATACAAGAACTAAAAATCACAGCATGGGTTATTTTTTTCTTGTGGGGTTTCTCTCCTTGAGCATGTATCTAAAAAAAGATTCTAGCAAGCTGAATTGAAGTACTCTTAAACTGTGTGATACTTGAAGCAGTGAGAAATGGTGCATGTCTGTGTCATCTGCCATTGCCTAGCAGTGGGGATCTCTTGCAAGTAAAATTGCATTTCTGTTTTAATGCCACAGTTAGCATGAACTATAGAAAATTGGTATTTGTCATACCTTAGTGCTAAGCTGACTAGTTCATTAAGTCTCTGAAATTCTAAGGTAATGCCAGACCCTTCTCTTTGAGAAGCACAGCTGTAGCGATTTACTGAAGCTTTAAATAAGGCTTTTGTCATGAAGGTCTGCACAACTTGTTACATATCATGAGATTTCCAAACCCAAAACCTTCCAAACTAAGTCCATAGTTCAGGACAAAAAGAGCTCCCAAATGTTTCCACAGCCATCTGCCAGTGTACCTCTGCTCCTTCTTCTACAAATAGCTTTAAGGTTTGGGCACACAACCAGTTAAGAGTAAAATGAAAGTTGAACTGGGTGTGTCATACCAAGTTTTTATATTTTTAGTAGTCTTCCATTTCTTCTTGTGGCTGGGTAAAGGTAATGGCTGTTAGGCAGAGTTGCCAAGGGCCACAAAATTTTATCACATAATGTTGCAATCCTTGTTTCTAAAGTTGTGCTAGTGATTAAGTATTAGATAATGCTTAATGTATTAGATAATACTTAAATAGAATGTTTAGATAGTGTTTAATGAATTGCACTAGTGATTAATATTGCATCACCACATGTTGATGCAACTGAAGTCTTTAAAAATCTTTTCTTGTTCCCAGCTGTTAGATAAAGAGTGAAGAGATTGGGATCTTTTCAGTCATCCTTCCCTGCTGCTCACTCCTGCTTTTGGGTGCCTTTAGGCACCCCAAACCTGCATGAGAGCTTCTGCTTTTACCAGCAGAAACATTGGGAAGTAATCCAATGGTTCCTGGTAACTTGGATCTTCAAATTTCTCACCCACTGCTGTATCAACATGTGCATCTCAGACTTTCTGCATTTGGTTGAAACCTGTCACTCAGACAAACTACTTGGGTTGCTGGTTAGGCATTTAGTTCACCAGAATTATTGTTTGTGGTGTTTTTGTAACTCAGGATAATCATAATGAAGCTTAGGCTAGTCTTAAGTGAAACAAGGTGGATATTTGATGTAAGTATATCTTTTTAATATGCTAGGAAAATTTTATGTACTGATGTATTCTGACATACTCAGTGTAACTCTGTTTTTCAGATTATTTTTTCCCTCTGTATACAAAAGGATAATCTGCATTTTGACTGCTTCCCTTTTTTCCACCTTCACTTATGCAGGATTAGCATCTTAAAAAAATAAAAGTAGAAATGAACTTGTAAGAAGTTATTTTCGGAGCATTTTATTATAACACAGAAGGTGCCTGTTCTCCAGGAGAAGGATGTGTAATTGGTTCAGAGAAAATTAGCAAGGAAATAAATCTGCATGAAACACTCTCTTGAGTTAATGCAAGTTGTATTTTTCCTTTTCAAGGATTTCTGGAGTGTCTACAACAACGTTCCTCCCGTGACAAATTTGCCTCTGAGATGTAGCTACCATTTAATGCGGGGAGAAAGACGCCCGCTTTGGTATGTATGTTGGTATTAGATATTTTTGGGAGTGGGCAGTGGAATAACCTGAGGGGGTGAAAGGTGAGGGACAGAAGTGTCTTGTTTCTGTTGGCTGCAAAAACCTGAATTTAAGAGACCTATGAAAGAAAATTTTCTAAAGTGAAATGCATCTAAAGGTCTACATTACTTTTCTGAAAATGCTGTGACTGGTCAGGATAGCTCAAGTGGGTTTGAAAAAACATTGGTGTCTATAAATCAGCTGGGCCATTGTATGCAGGCCTTCATATCTTTGTAGGGATGAATGAGAACATACTGGAGTTCTTTTCATTTTGTTTTTCTTATTTTTAGTTTTCATTTGGTAAGTGACTATTAAAGGTGTAAAATGCAAAGATAATTTCTGAAAATTAAACACTTATTTTAGGCCTATCAAAGTGATTTTGCATTTTAGGAAAGGGTTTGCAAGAGATTGATCTCATCATCAGTAATTCACAAACTTTTCAATAATTACTGCCAAGAAGCTTTTCTCAGATTACCATTACAGTATACTGGCCAATTTCAGTTTTTGGCTTTTTTAAAGATTTTTTTAAAAATTATTTGTTTATTTTTTATTTTTTAAAGAAAGAAAGACAAATCCTGAAGTGAGTATTGAGGATACACATTTTTGAATATGTCCTTCCAAAGTTTCCCACTCCTTTCCCCAGCATCTCTCAGGATTCGTGGGAGGCCATTGATCCTGAGGAATCTCTATAGGTGTCATACTGGGTGTAGATATTTCAAAGATGAATTTTTAGCTTATTCCTTTAATTTTGCCTTTACAGAGCTTTAATAGGAAAGTAGAAGCCCTAATTTAAAGTCTTAGAAAAAGAATTGTGACAGAATAAACTTGAGAATATCACAGGTTAATACATTGTGCCTTTGTCATTACAAGGCAGTTTAATGGTTATGTCTGCCCTGACCCTGGGCAGCTTCAGTCTTTTTTTAATAAGGGCAATTAATTTATAGCTGTCACAAAACTGAAATGAAGTGTTCTCGTGTTCTTTTATTAAATTGAATAAATGAAAGAGTAATAAGCTGCTTCTGTGAAAATATGCCAGAGGTTTTCCAAAATTAAAGGTTACCATAGTAAAATGTAAAATTGTTTTGTGGCTTGTTCTCATACAGTGTGCAGCCACTTCAAAGATGGTCTGTAGTCAGGGAAAATATAAGTATTTCCCAACACACAAAACTTAGGAAAGGGATTAGGTGTTGAGAGATACACTTCATGTGAACAATGAAAGAATTATCTCTGATGTCAGAAGTCAGAGTCATGCTCTCTGGAGTTAGCAATTGCATTTCAGATGGGATTTTTCTGGGAAAATTAAACCACAAACATAGGGTTATCTAGATGTGCATTTGAGTGTTTATTTTCACTGATCTATTTCCCATAACAGGGAAGAAGAAAGCAATGCCAAAGGAGGCATGTGGAAAATGAAGGTCCCTAAAGAAAGTACGGTATGTTATATTTGTTGACTTCTTACTCAGACCTTATTTAGTAAGGGAGTTTCTTTAAACTTCTCTTGATAAAACTGTTGTAAAGGTTTTTACTTCAGACATCAACCAACACAACAACCAAACACTATTTTAACTGCCATAACCTTTTAAAGACAATGAACAGAAGTTTCTCTTTCTTTTCCAATAATACCTTATCTCTTGCTTTAGATAACATTTGGCAATGTATTATAAAACAAATGAAAGCTGCAATGTTTCAATTTGGACACGTGGTCATTTATAATCACCTTTGTTCTCAAGACTGTTTGCTTATAGGCATACAAAGAAAAATAGAAAGACCTTTTCCTGATAATCTATGCTAAATTATATATATTTTTCATTTATAATTCTGAAAGATGAAGTCTATTCAGGCATATCCTTGATCTCTAATGAAATACCTGTTTTTTTCTTTGCCTCCCTAATCAAATACATGTGGGTAACTTCTGTGAACTGCCACAGAAAGGAGATTTGAACTCTTCACACATGGTGTTTATGTGTGTAAGTGTGCTCTGGATCAGGCCTTTAAACAGAAAAAGTGAAGTGTCAGAAAAATGTGACAGCCTTGCAGAATGCATTAAATGCTGAAAGATGGTACTCAAAATTTCAGCCAAAAGTTAATTGATTTTTGCCTGTGGGCTTTTTCCTTGTATCTGAGTGGCAGCTTTCCTCCCCTGCAGTCTCAAGTGATCACAAAAGACTGAAATTGAAATTGTCTTTTTCATTTTATAATCCAAGGTGTGAAGATTGTCAGAAGTGACAAGTGGTTTGGGGAGCCTGAATTGCTGGGCAGTGAATTTAGGGACCCCAGAGGCCTTGTTGTTCAGAGGCTGAATGACAGCCCCTTTTTGATATGAAGGTACTTTTGATCTCTCAAACTATGCACCACATGGCCTCAGTCACTTCTGAAAGGTTTGCTTGAAGGTGAACTTCAGTCAGCTTTCAGTGCCTTGTAAATAGCATAAATAACACCTTTATGCCTGTTTCTCATTTTTTGGCTTCATTCTTCATCACATGTGGGCACAGTATCTCCTTGGCTAAGATGAACTATCTTGTACAGACCTAACAATTAATTATATAGCACCACATGCACTTATAATAAACATTCTTTTTTGTCTAGACAACCTCAGAAAGAGAAGACACTCAAAACAGAGCTAGCAAACCTAACTTTTAAATTAAAAAATCATAATGTGAATGCAACTTTTTTTCTGCCTCCTTAGGATGCAGTTTGGAGAGAGTTACTGCTAGCAACTATTGGAGAGCAGTTTACAGGTTGTTGTGCAGCAGGTAATGATTGAGATGTTTCTCCATCATTTCCCCATATTTGCTTCTCTTCTAAGCATGAATATCTGATTAAAGTGGCTGTTACAGTGAATACTCTGTTAGGAATGGCTTCACTGGCTGTCATTCCATTAAAAAGAATGGCATTTCTCAAGTTTACAGAGCAGTTCAGCATTAAAACTTTCAAACTGCATCTCTTACACCCTTTATACACTGATAGGGCTGTTTTGGGGTCACTTTAAGCAAGTGTATGAATTCTGCTGCCTACAGAGGTGGTTCTTCCCCTTGGCCATGTGCTTTTGACACCAGCTTTGTGTTATCATTAGTGACCCCACCCTTGGGATGCACAGAGCAGCTGTGCCGTGGAGCTCACTGCTGGAGGCAGCCAGTGCTCCCAGCTGTGGCATGGCCTCTGAGCTCTCCACAAAACTGTATCCTGAGAACTTCACACCCAAAACGGGCTTCTTCAGTGTAGCACCAAGTTACCAGGACTGGCAGCAGCAGCCTGACTGGGGCTTTATTAATTTCATTAATTTTGTTTTCTTTTTTTCCTGTTGCTGCCTTGAAAAAATATAAAGGAAAAAGAGAGCAAGGTCTGGGAAAACTGGTGTCTGATCTCCACCAGGTACTGTTCCTGGGGTTTTAGTTGTTTCACCCTCATCCTCCCATTTCTGCTTGTAGACATTACTGTAGGTAAATTGTCTTTAGTAGTTCATGTTTCTGACCTTTCTGGAGGGAGTCTTGTATAATCTTATATAATCAAGTATAAGAGTGCTAATAGCGAAGATGAATAATCCTATGGCAGTTCATAAAAAAGACCATGAGGTAATATTTCCAATAGCTTCTAAAAACAGAGTTTCTTTCTGGTAACTACTTCGTCTGGTTTGAACATTGGTATTTTCCTCACTGGAGATTGCACTTTTTTTCACATCTTCGGTTTTTTTTCCAGCTTTTGGGCACTGTTTCATAATACATAAGTAGCAAATTAGACATGTCTCACTTTTAAAGTATTCCTTAATGGTTCTTCCCCTTCTGTGCAGATGATGAAGTAATAGGGGTTAGTGTCAGCGTTCGTGACCGTGAGGATGTTGTGCAAGTCTGGAACATGAACTCGTCTTCAGCAAGTGAAGCAAAAGTTTTAGAAAAGATTTATAAACTTCTCCCACACACTTCTTTTAAAGCAGTCTTTTATAAATGTAAGTATTTTTTGCTGTTAATTTTTACCTTCATTAGAGAAACAAGATGCTGGTACGGTATTTCTATGGGAATATCCTGGCTGATTCATCATTAATCACTTAGGAACATAGCATCTGTCATTGCATTAAAATTATGTCCCTTCATTGTAGAAGTTAGCTATCATTCAAGAGGTATTTTTAATTTCATTGTAGAATATGTTTTGTTTCATGTTTAACATGCCTGATTCATAAAACAAATGAAACAAATCTCTTCATAACTCTCAGGGCTGCATGCTGTCCAGTTTAAATATTTATTTAGAGGAACCATTTACAATCAGGATTTTAAGGGATCTCATATTTTAGGCAGCCTGTAAATGTATTATCAGAATAGTCTATTCTGAAAGATCACTTGTTGGCACATTGTGTTCTCCCTTGACTGACTTATACATTTTTATCTTCTCTTTTTTAAATCTTTTCAACTCCTTGACAGAGTTTACATGTTCTCTTATTCTTTTATTTCCTTTTCTCTTCCCTAGCCCACAGAGAGCATGACGCTTTTGAAGGCTGATGTGGAAAGCAATAAGTGCATTGTGTGCCAAGATAATTTGTTGTTATTTGGTCTTTTGAGCTGGTCTGGACGAGGAGGAAGCCCTGCAGAAGTGCTACATGTGGTTGGCCCTTTTGAGTTTCTGACATTTCAAACTGGACTATTGCTACTGAAAATGAAAAAACCCCAAACAGTTGCCTTGACCACTAAATACGTGATTCATTACTTCATGTTGAGTTTTTTATTTTGTGTTTTTAATTCTTTGTCGTTTGTTTTAAAAAATATTTTGGCTGCTTGTTTTTTTTAACCTGATTATATTTGTCCCCATTTCATTAAGATAGTAGGCTTTCTTTTCTTCTGTACTGTACTTAGTGAAAAGCAAATGTGCATAGAGATGCTGTGTTGCTTTTCCAAGATGTGCTGTACATAAAGGAATCCTGGCTTGGGGAAATGTGTTTTCAATTTTCACTTTGAACATTCCTGTCATATTAAAATTTACTCACTGGTTTTGTCCCATGAGAGAAAGAAATTGCACTGCAACTATTCTAAAGTTCAGTGTAATCTGGTCTTGCACTGACAACAGCACATACTGTAAATATAAATAGAAAAGGGTACCTTAAATAAGCAGCTAAAGAGAACATATTTATATTGGGACTTGCCCTGTGGAGGATGATGTTAATGTCTTTCAATTGTATTGATTGCAGAAGAGCCCTTGTTCAGGTTAGAATCAGAAATTTCTCAATAGGAAACCTTGCAAACTCCATCCCTCTTATTTAAGGGTGATAGGGTGTTTATGTTTTTATATTGTGTGCTTTCTTATGGTACTTTTCTGTACATTCATGAAAAAGTGTCATGAATAATTTCTAATGAATTGTACAAACTGGATCCGTCTCTCCTATTTCGTTAAGCACATCAGACCCATGTCTGCACCCACTAGGTCAGTGTCAGAATTGCTGCTGAATTCAGTGCAAAGGAAAAGATCCCATTGTAGTTTCAAGCCATCGAGACTTCCTAAGTGACCTTTTTAAAACAAACAAAAAATACAGAAATCAAGTCTGTGTTGTAGTGTGAATAGGGATATAAACAGTGTTAACCTTTAAATATTTGCTATATTAACTATTTGAGGTGTTTTAATATACTGCCAAAGATTGATGTAGTTCCTTTTACAAGCAGCTGCAAGGTAGAGATGTACATACCCTCTGCTAGGCATTCCTTCATCGTTTACAGGTTTTTGTCTGGCAGCTCTTCAAGCTGCTCTGATTTCCACATTTTAGTATATTAAGAGGAAGCTATAAAAATCAAATAAATTTAAAAATAAGTATCATACATTTGAGGTTTTTTTTTTTTAAAACTTTATCTTGTACTTACAACTATAACTTGTATTTATGGATTAAAACTGTGTAGTTAATGAGCGTTACTAATTAAACACATTTTCTAAAATCCAAGTGTCTTGCTTCTGTAATTACTTTCTGGGATGAAATGTTAATGGTCCTGCTTTTTCAAACATTCGTATTTTTCATTAAAACTTACTTTCTTAAAAGCTATCTGTTTTGTTCTTAGATTAAATTTTTTTTCAGTGAAGAAGAATGAAGTTTCAGTGGATACTTGCGGGTGGGATGTACCTGGACAGCCTCCAGGCCTTGCATGATGGAGGGGAAGAGTGACTTCAGAGAAGTGAGGGCTAGAACACAGTGAGGGGAAATGTTTTCAGCTGCTTGATGAGCAAGATTTCTCACTTGAAATACTTCCCTGTCTTTGGAGGAAATGTAAGTGGAATACTAATAAAGAATTAATCACACACCTCTCCCTCTGCTTCCTTTTACTTTTGGAAACAAGCCACAGCCTCTTATTTCTTCCCTAGGTTTGTTTTCAGGACGGATGTTGATTCTGGTAGAGTTGGAGCTGCTGGCAGAAGGGGCTGATCTGGTGATTTCACTGGAACTTGCTAGTTTAAGGTATTACTTTATTCATCCAACTGAAGGCAAATATTTTTATGTTGTTGCCTTGTGTGCCTCTTTAATATTAACAACCTCTCTGCTTCAACACTGGGTAAAAGCTTAGAGATGTTATTCTAGCTGCAGGGTAGGGTAACTGCACACTGACTACCAAGCTCCATATTGCAAATTGTTGTCAAGTTTTCATTCTTCTATAAAATCAGGGATTTATTTTTTTCCCAGGGTTGATGGATATTTTCTTAACTAAAATTCAGTGTATTGTATACCACAATCCAAGGTTGGGCTTGCATCAAACTGGGTACTGCAAGTTCACAGGAACATGACATATTGCATATTGGAATTTTGCAACCATTGATTTTAAGGCTTTGTAGAATTTTTGAACTGTCCTTTCATCCCTACATCTGTCGGGATGTATTTATACTAAATGATGTTGAAAAGTTAATTTTTATACTCTTTTAAATATTTATTATTTTCACCTGGAGATTTGCTTTATTGAACTTGATTAAATGAACGCCCCAGTACTTCAAAATCTTCTAAATTGTTTAAATGGATATCAGAGACGTGTCTACAGCTTCCGATCAAAATTGATTTATGCTGGCATTTCAATGTAAAATTAAAACATTTAACTTCGTGGTGACAGACTGCAAAGAAACTCCAGACTAGCTCAATGAAAGAGACCTGCTTCCCCCTTGGGGTGGCAACAAGCCCTGGCTGATCCCTCCCACACTGGAATGGTGCCCTCGGGCACTATCCAGAAAGGCTGAAGCTTTTTACATAGCTGGAGCACTTCTACTCTTTTATCCAGGCTGTTTTGTGAATTTTGTGGAAACTTCATATCCTCGATACACCTGGGAAGCCAGGTGGGATGGGAGCTAAGAGGAGAGTTCTGGTCGTGTTTTGAAATGTTTGTAGCACCATGTAAAAGTGCTCACAGCATCCTCCTGGGGAAAGCTTTGGTGCTACATGGTGGTAGGTTGGGCAGTGTGGAGCTGGCTGAAGGGGAGCTCCTGGCCTCCTTCATGGGCACAGGCATGGACTGGACATAGGAAGGAAGAGAGGGAGCAAGGGGATGCAGCCCAGGGATGTGATGGGAGCACAGAGGAAGAGGAGATGCTGGCCAGGCTGTGGCTGAAGCCACCTGGGCAACTGCAGCCAGGAGGGAAGAGAGCTGTGGATTGGTACAAGGAATGAAGAGTTTTTTACTACTGAGTGTTACACTTGTGCTGGTCTGCACCTTCCCAGGGCTGAAGATGGCCACTGGCAGCAGGTGGGGGCCATGCTCTGGTGCTCCCCCCACCTTCGTGGGTATCACTCATGTCTCTCTGGGGCTCTCCAGGCTGCAACACAATGGCTGTTGGAGGGATTAGTTGGGAATTTCACTTAACAGGGATGAAGGGCTGTCTTCTGGGGCTGGCTAATTAACAGGATTTTACTCTAGTAATTAAATAGCAGTTTGTTGAACACAACTTAGTTGATAAAATCTTTGGAAAACATAACAATTAGCAGGCAAGAAACAGCAGCTTTGCCTCAAAAGCCTGTCCCCAACCAGTTGCTGGCATGGTATTAACCTTTCATTCCCCAGCAGAGACAGTGGTGACTATTTGGGTTTGTTGCTGTTGTTGGACAGCTTGTTCACCCTCTGCTGTCACAGCAGCTGGTTCCTCTAGGGCTTCATCTCAGCTGCAGGGGTTTGAGATATGCCACATGCTGCTCTCTCTGGCCCTGCCTTCTTAAAAGCCAGTGCTGGAGGACAGGTGTGTTTGCCACCAGCCAAAAGAATATTCTTATTTTTATATTCTTCCTATTAATGGCAGATTAACCAGAGGGGATGAAATTTAAGAGTTGTCTTAAAACATAAACCTGACAGAGGAAAATTATTGATCCCACACAGTTTATGTAAACCCTCTCATCTGCGCACACACACATGGAAGGGGGAGGTGCTTTCAGTTGGAAATCTTTCCTGTCTTCATCTCTCTACTTTTCCCTGTCTTGTAATGATTCTCTTAGGACAATGAGGATGAGGAAATTAGATTAGACAAACAGTGGGAGATTCCACAGTTTGCTATAAAAGCCACCTCCAATCTTTGCTACACTTTGACAGCTCTCAATTTCTTAATTTGACAAGTTAATGAACACTGGATTATTTCTGAAGCCGTATGTACCACAGCACAGGGGAATGGGGGCTGCGCTTTGCACGGGGACTACCCACCCCAGCACCTTCCTCCCACCCAGGCTACAAAATCTCATCCCTGGGACGGAGGGGGTGTGTGCTGGAGCCTGGGGCAGGAGCCGGGGTTGGGGGCTGTGGTGTTAGGGCAGGGCTCTGCACGATGCTCCCATGCCAGGAGACAAGTGGACCTGCCTCGGGTGTGTGTGTCATCTCCAAGAAGCTGTACGGCAGTTTTTGACCTCCCTGTGTTTTGCTTGGCTGGGCAGGACATTGTTTCCTTCCACTCTCCCTGAGGCTGTACAGACAGTGGAATGGGCTGGCCGAGTCGGCCAAGATAAATACAGCAGGAGACATCCCGTTTGCACCTCCCAGGCACAGCATTCCCGGAGTGGGTGAGTGGGCATCCATGCGCCTGCATGGCTCTGAGTCCTGCCTGGTGCTCTGCTCCTAGTCAAGGGGCAGGAAAAAGGGCTTTAAATATGGTGGGGAGACTACCAGCTGTTGGGAACAGTGTCAGTGGGAAGTGCAGCAGTTCTGGAGCAGTCCAGGGGTGTCCCTGCACAGTGGTGAGGCCAGGAGCAGAGTTTCAGGTTTTACTGCTCCCTCTCCGAACTGCCCATTGCAAGCCCAATGCCCGTGATGTACTCTGTCTCATGGAGGAACTGGGAGAGTATCCATCAGCACACTGAGGCTCCATAAATAAATAAGCACATGGGAGCAGGCTGGAAGGGAAGAGCAAAGTAGGTATCATTCATCATATGAGGGGGCCTGGAGTGTGTTCAGCTCATAATGTGTAACAGAGTTATGAACAGGCATGGAATGGATCCCCTTCTCTTTGGATTATGATTCTGTGTAATAAACATGCAGGACAATTTGTATAAAATAGTGAGGATTCTTTCCTAGAGAAGTCATTTAAAGCTATATTTGCACATCAGTGAACAGCTCAGAGGAATGTTTTGTAGTTACATTTCCATACAAGTGTGCAAAGAGAAGAAAACCGCAGTCAGCAAGTGATGGATGGTGCATGTAATCCTGTGCCATGATGTGCCTTCCCTGGGTAATCATATTCCATGTTTCCACCAGGGAAGCACCCATCCTGGCACCCCTGCCTCCCCACTGGAGCTGTCACAGCCGTGGGGTGGATCACATTGTAAATCCCATCAAAGGAAGAAGGGATTTTTCCTGCATGCCTTTGCTCACGAAATAGGGGGTTTGGAGTAGGAAAATCCTGACCCAAATGCATTAGCCCTGCTGGTTCTTAGCAACTTTTCAAACTAATATTTGCCTCTGAAAGGACAGAGTGGCCTGCCAGGTTAACTGGTTAATGATCCTGCATTGTGTGGCACAGGCACGATCTGCACAGAAAGCTTGATGGCTTTTTTTTTTCCCCCCACTTTGTGATAATTTTGAGGAGACTTTTTTGTTTTGTTTGTGTTCAGTATTTCCCAACCAGCTTGTTTGTCACTCTCTACATCTACACCCTGCAGGACCACCACTCTTCTGGCTTTATGTCTCAGATCCCTCACCCTCTTGCTGTGGCTGTGTGGTGCGGGTTGGCTGGTGACTTTCCTGGAGTTTCTCCCAGCAGGACATCTGACCACGAGAGCCCAGGGCAGCCTCTCTCTGTATTTTCAGAAGTAATTAGGGCGATGTTTCTCCCTCTGGAGTTGAGCTAACTACAAAAGTGATGTGAACATCTTCATTGCCCTCATCTCCCTCCTTCCTGCTTCTTAGAAAAGTTATCTCTGCTGATTGCTCTCAATCCTTGAGCTTCCATGGAAGGCCCTTCAGTTTCTAAAGTTCTTAAGTAATTACCAAAATTTCTGATTTAATCTTTGCCTTTTTTTTTTTTTTTTTTTTTTTTGATAGAGGGTTTATAAATTTAAAACCTCAACAGCTCAACATGAAAACACCTGCAAAGAGCTGAAAGCAAGTGGATCTCCTGTGAAAGGCTGGCACTGGAGCTGCCATGAGATGGCACTGCGACATCAGGCATGAAACTGAGCCGCTCCATCCCTGCCGGTGTGTGCAGGGAGTACCTTCCTGGAGGGAGAAAAAATGCCAAGGAAGAGAAGGGACTTATGTAAGGATAATTCTGCTATTAGTCAGGAGGAGCTGTCATGGGGCCGTGTCTGGACTGGACTTTTCCTGCTTATACAAAGAACATAATGCTGTAGGAATTCATGTATAAACAGTGCAAATAAGAGGGGAGGGTGGTTAAATTATGAACAGCAGTAAGGAAATAGATTTTCTTTAACTGTTGCTGGCAAATTCAGAAAGTCTGATTTCTGGGGGATTTCTGAACACAACTGCATGCTAAAAATAGTAATGGAGTAACTTTTTTCCTGGACTTCAATGTTTCTCCCTTTTTTTGAGCACACGAAAAGTATAAAACAATCTGTAGGAATGGGGAGAAGCTGTCATGCTGGGCAGGTTTGCAGCTGGAGTGGGGCTGGCTGTGCTGCTCTGGTGTTTCTCCTTAGGGATGGGATCTCTTCCCGGGGCTCTGCACTCCTGGTAGGACATAGGAAAAGCACTTTATGTCCACAGTGGGGCAAAGCAGCATGCTCCTCACAAAGGGCCAGGTAACACTGTTGGTACCAGGTAACACATCACACCACTCCTAAAAAAAACTTTTGCCAGCCGTTTTGCTCAAAGACAGGCAGAAAGCATGGGATGGAGCATGCTACAATTTCTAATTAATTGGAATTAGAAATACTGCACCATGGAGGGAGCATCTATTTTCTGTGAGTGGCTTCTCCCCTCTCTTGAGAAAAATGGAATATCTACCTTTCCCTCTCTTTTCCTCAGCAAGGAATGAGCTTTTTTGTTGCTCAGGCAGGCCCTTGTCCAGGTCTGGCTCTTGGTAAATTAACACAGCTCATCAAACGCATTTCTGCACTCAGAAGGTAAGAGTGGGCTGCATCTCCATGGCTTCCCTATGGTGCTGGCCAGGTCAGAAGCAATTCTGAAGAAATGGGCAAAGCCCATCCAGGTGAGTGGGCTGGGGCTGGTGTTTCCTGTTTCCTGCTCCACAGCACAAGGACGGATTGGTAACTGGGACCAGCAGAGGGATTTTTTCTTGCTCATGTGTTAAACCACCATCCTGAGGACCTGCATTTTCCTGCGCTCCCAGGAGGGAAAAGAGCTTTGGTAAGGAGTAGCCTGGTGCTGGGGCCAGCTTGTCAGTGGAGAAGCTCTTTCGGGGCTGTAACAGGTTGTGGAAATCCACCTGAGCTCCGAGACTTCACCGCTGCCACTGCTGATTGAGGTCTCCTTTTCCCAGGCACCATAGTCTGCGTTATCCCTGCCCATTACATACAATACAGCAAAAAAAAAGCAGCCTCTTGTACTTGACCCACATTTCTCCGAGGTCCCTTTTTCTTCCCTATTTTTATCCTCAATATCTGTATCCAGACAAGGAGCAGAGACAGGACTTGTCTCCTTCCCGTGCCACTCTGAGCCCAGCCGGCAGCCACTCTTCCCATCACTGCCGTACTTGGGGTTGGGCTTTTTTTTCTCCAAAGGCGCAAAACTTAGTTTTTAAGGATGTTTTTTAAATGGGACTTTGGGGAATAATTATCCTTTATGCTACTTCAAAGAAGTCCCCAGCACGCTTAGCTGTACCCTCAGAGGACTCTGCCTGTTAGGAAAATAGCTGGCTTAAGCATCCTGTGAGTAATACAGACTTTGAGTGATGGTACTTAGTACAAATGGGCCAACGATCACATGCCTGAGTCTCCTAAAGCCGTTCAGGAGATTTTTGCACCAATTGCAGCCTATTCATCAAAATAAGATGCCAATAAGTAAAGCATTACAAGGCTTTCAGAGGGGAGTGTGCAGAGTAAAGTAGGGGAATTCTGCCCCCAAATGGATATACAATCACATGACAAGGATTGTGTATTAAAAAAAGGGGAATGCCTTGGCTTCAGGCCATACTGTGATCCTAGGGATAATGCTTTATCTCCATTATCTTTCAGCTGCTTTCCTGCCTCTGCCACATGTGGACATTGAAACGACATTAACAGTCAACCCCAACAGTAAACCATTTTTAAGAGAGCGTGTTTCTTGCTGCCTGTATCGTGAGCTCTTGAGTTCAAGTTTTCCAGCTTTTGCTCCATGACTCCAAGGATGCAGCAGGTACCCCTCCTATTTTTACTACCTCCCCAAGCATTTTTAAGGAGAAGCCAAGCACCTTGGCTGTCTGACCCTAGAACATGGTGCTTTAAGGAGCCAGCTTGCTGCAGTGAAGCCTGGAGGAGCTGGCAGCACCATGGTGGCAAATAATGGGGTTGGGATTTGCCTGTAAAGAGCAATTGGTGCAGGCAAGAGACCTCTGACTTCACAGTCAAGTTGTCTGTATGTACCTGGTACATATGATCCAGAAGTTGGCATGGGGATTTTTGGCTGCTGTGGTCATCCCATGGAGGAGCTTGTGCTGCTGTCCAAGAGGACAAATCTGTCATGGTGAGGGGCGCAGGCTCCCTTAGGTGCCAGTGGCAGGGAGGTATCATGTAGTCCATGGTCACAGGGATGGCTGAGGGACACCAAAATCAAAAGTCCATTAGGCTTTTGAATGGGAGGGCAGGAGTGCAGGGAAGCTCTTCCCTGCTCCGGACCATTTCCATCCCAGTGAGCCCTGTCCCTGCTGGCTGCACCCACACTGGTGTGCATGAGTTTGTGTTTAAACCATTACAAATGCAAATGATCCTTCTCAATTACAAAAGCCTGTTAGAACTGGCATCTTTGAAGGAAACTCTGAAAGAGCTCCTGGCACAGCTCTTCTTCAAATATTTGGAAACTTTGCTAAGTCTCCTGTAACAAAGACAGGCGCAACCTCCTGCTCCTCACCACCCTCCCTTCCATGAAGCTGATGCTCTGCCAGAGTATATTGAGAGAATTTTCACTGCTTGAATGATGACGAGGGGTGGCAATGGATGGAGATGCCTCCTGGGACAACAGCAGGGCTGTGGTGGCTGCACTGCAACCCAGCCCCAGGTGCCCCACTTCCACAGTGCTGCTGCAGAGCAGCACCTTGGGAAACACCTTCCTTTGCTTCAGTGTCCAAGTTTCCCTCCTGATTTTCCTGCTTTTTCCTGCTGCATCGGCCTGGACTTTGTTTCTCTATTCTCTGCCTCAGGCTCTCTCTGCACTGAAGATGCCTTGGGGTAGTGAGCTGTGGTCCAGCTGCTCCACTCACTGACCCTGGCCAGGCGTTCCTGCCGAAAAGATGGGTGTGAGCCATTTGAAGAACACATCCCCCGGCCAATTAGAGCAGGTGGAAATGAAATGAATAGTTAAATAAATGCAGTGGCCATTGCACACACTCTGATGATACTTCCAAAGCAATGAAACGTCCTATTTCAGATTTGGTATCTGCTATCAATTGAGATTGAAGGTATTGATCCAGGCTGATTGCTGGGGACAATCAGCAAGTGGAGGGGTAATTGACTGTCATGTCCCTCATTGATTGGGCACCACAGTTCACAGCAGCAAACATTATTTTCAAGCACTTTGCAGCATCTCCTTTAATAAAGAAATACAGACTTTAAATAACAGTGATTTATGTGCACTGCCATTTAGAGGGTGGGTGAGGACGTTCTTAGCCAACATGCCCTTGCCTTAAACAAACTGAAAGGTGTCACCAGGAGAGTTCTGGAGCAGGAAAACATGGATTTTGATTTGCACGTGTGTCACTGTCAGCCAACACCCTGCTGTGGGACCATCCCACTCCTTGCTGCTTGGCTGCAGCAGATATTAACAGAGGGCCTCTGAGACAGCAAAGGCACTGCACGTGGGCCATGGGCCAGGAGAATGTGACCTCCTCTCTAGGGTGTTTGAAATGTTAAAGCAACAATATTTTATACCATGTGTTCTACCAGGGCTCGTTAGCAGCTGATCCAGAAAAACTGTCCTGGGAGAAGAATAAATTGGGAAACATCCCAAGTTACTGCAATCAAATCCACAAAAAGCTCATATAGAATTTTTACATACAATCAGAAGAATGGAAAAATTACTTTATTCCCTGCCATGCACTTCAGATTAATATAGACAAACATTATTCAGTCTTAATACTTATGGTGACCATGAAACCTCTTTCTGTACTTGCCAGGAACAGGCAGATAAAATGGCTTTTTTCCTGGAGGAGAGACTGGGGTAGCAGTCTGCAAACAGTGTCTGCTGTTGGTTTTTAGCAATCTGTACTACCTGACATTGCAGTCCCTCATCCACAAGCTCTTTTGGGTAGGGACTACTCCCTATAAACAGAGGTCCAGTGAAATGAATGGATTGAGTTGTTTAATGAATTCTTTTACCTAAATACCCTAGGAGTATTTAGGCTGTGTAGTGGGTTCAGGGAGGAAGGTCCCAGTTTTGACTCCACAAAACGCAGAATTGGTTACATTCCAGTCATGGCTAAAGTAAAGCAGGCTGCAGAGCTACTGTACATGCTGGTTTCCCACCTGAACATTGTCTACAGGCAGATTTGGAGGCTTTTTTGTATTTGTCTCAGATTTCCCAATGTCTGGCAGCCTCTTGGGAGCTGCCAGATGTTCAGAGACTCTGACCTTGCCTGCTAGGCAGGCACAAGCTCTTTCACTGCAGGCTCAAAGCAAGCCCAGTGCCTCCAGCACCACAGGGTTGGCCATGCACGTGGTGTCTGGCCCTTTGAAGAGTGTGCAGGAAGCCCAGGAGATGCCAGGGATTCTGTCTACAGCCTGGCCCAGCAGTACAGCCAGCTTCAGTTGGTGTGATGCGTCTTGAAGTCCTTGTCCTAATGGGCAGAACTGTTTGTTCAAGTCATTTTAGCTTCAGGAGTAATATAGTGGTGGGAAAATATATGCAGGAAGAAGCCAATGGATTTTGTGAATGTGCATAAAGCATGAAGGCATCTCTGACAGATCTGTGTCAGTGTGTAGCCTCTGTTCCTCGAGTGCTTGCTTGAAGCCCCAAAGTTAGTTTCTTCCTTACAAATGGGTCTTAATAAGATACCCTTGACTTTACCCAGATTTCTCATTAATTTCCTTCCCAACTTTCAGGTGATCAAACCCCATTTTTGTGAATTTTGGGCACTTCTCACCCACTGCAGTTGCTAAGATGAGCCGAGCTGTTCCTCACCTTAGGTTTCAGTCTGTTAAACAGCTCAGCCCAACCTGCTTTTGGTTTGCTTTGTCTTGACTTTTTGGTGCAGCTGGTGAACTGAAACACCCATCATGTCGAGGGCAGGGCTGACTGGGGAAGTCATTGAAGCCACCGAAATTTCAGTGACAGGCAGAAGCCCCGCGGGCATCACTCATGAGTCAGCCATGCCGTGGGGCAGCGAGGGCGCCTGAAGAGGTTTCTCATCCCACCCAAGTTTCCTTTCTTGGGAAGCAGGGTGGCTGTGCTGGGATGTGTGGGCTGTGTGAGCTTCCAGAGAGTCAAACCCAGACTGAGCTGACAGAATAGCTGGAGTCTCAAGCACCCCAGCCAAAACCTACAGTGTTGGAGGCTTAAACTGCTGATTATACAGAGCAGGCTTACCCTGGGTCACAGTCGAGGTGCTGGCTCAGGCCATGGTTAAATGTGCAAGAGAAACAGAAAAAATACTGTGCTAGATGGGGTCAATGCAGCAATCACTTCAGAGAGAGGTAAAACCTACAAACAGCAGCCATGTGTTGGTTACTCCCCCACAATTTTTTCTGTTAATCCCAACAATCCCATACTTGTGGGTTTATGGAAGCGTAAGACTGGGATCCCCTCCGACCCCTCTTAAAATAACTTGTGTGAGGGTTCCACACATGCTTTAGTGAGCAACTGCACTCTTTGATTGCGTCCGCTGCAGAGGCGATGAGGAGAAGGAGGTAGAGGAAGGCTTTCTGAACCAGCAGTTAACACTGAAGGACAAAAAATTAAAAAGTTCCAATGTCACAGCATTATTTTACACAAAATAAGAAGCATTTCTCCTTATTGAGTGGATATATTGCAGGAATAAATGACAGGACAAGCAGAGCAAAGGCATGCCACAGTGAAACAAGAGTTAAACAACATTAAATCAGCCCTGTGATGGATCATTAAAGATGTGGAGTCTAAACGTGGTAAAATTATGGCATCGTGCAGATGCTCCTATACATCCTATTTTACATATTGCAAAGTATAGAGATAATTCCTAGTAGCAAATGCAAAAAGACCAACCCATCCCACAGTGAATGCACATTTGGATTGTTGGACAAGGTGAATTTTGAGGAGTGGGGAGGACTGAGCCGAATTGCTGCTGCCGGGGATTACAGCTGCCTTCAGCTGACATCAGGACATGTCTCCCTGTGACCTCCCCACCTCAGCCCAGGCATGTGTACAGCAGGGACAGATCAAGAGGGAGTGAGAAGGGTTAGATAAATAATAGAGCCAGACTAAACAGGTAAATGCTGAGGAATTCTCTTTTTTAACATGTATATATATTGTAAAAAAATTTAAGGCAACATTCCTCCTGCTAATTAGTGTTTCCTTGGCACTGCGAAAACTACAGCTGTAGGAAGGATTCAGGAAAAGTAATCAGCAGCACAATTAAGCAATCTGCCATAATGACAGAACACAACATTAGGGATAGAATAATCAGAAACATATATATTTTTCCTTCTTGATTTTCATTTCCCACCCAATGATTTGCCTTTGCAGGGTGTTTATAAAGCAAAGCCTGGTAGAAATGCCCATATTTGTCTGCTACAGCTTGTAGACCTTGCTCCAGTGAGGACACCCCTCCTGCCAACCACTTACAACTAATACTATTTTTACTGTAATTTTTGAAAACCTAATGTTTGATCTGCTTTAATCCTAATTTTGACATCCTGTCTCATATAAACTGCTTTAATTCCTTTAAGTTAGAGGGTCCAACTCCTGTAAGTGGAAGGTATCCAGACAAGAAATCCTGGAGCTAAGGTCCCTTGTTTTCCTGCCAGCCATCCCACCCAAGGGAGCAGAGCAGGGAGATGCTTCACACTGTGTTTCTGTAACCTCCAGCTCCTGCTCAGGAGAGGAAAACGCCTACACCTGTGAGCAGACAGTGAGGGGGAACGGGCCTGACCTGCTCCATCTGCACAAGCTGTTTTCCCAGAGCTCCCTCAGGCTATAGGAGCCCACAAGGAAGGTAAGCTCTCCTTCAAGGAGGTGGTTTGGAAGCGAGATGGGAAATATGGCCCTTGAGAAGGGGCTCCCATGCATTTCAGCTCTTTGCCAGTCATGGATGAAAGCTGCTTGGAACAAAGCCACAGGAGAGAGGGAAGCTCGTGTGTTGCTGTGGGGAGGTAGGTCTTCTCCTTGGGCTCTGCTCGGGGGGTTTACCAGCTGCTGGGAGGGGGCTCTTGTGAAAAACTGGGAGAGAAGCAGTTTTGGTGGAGTCTGGAGTGATCTGTGTGCCCTACTGGCTACGGGCATTAACAGTGGGACTCCGTGAGTTTTGTAGTGGTACTTCCCAGGAACTGGTGATGGTGTTACTGGAGAAGCCACCAGCCTTTCCCTGGGAGGTGGGAGCACTGCAATGGAGTTACAGGATCCTTCCAAGATGGTGGAGCAGGTGGGATTGCTGCTGAAGGTGTCTGGATGGAGTACTTAACATGTGCTCTGTTCAGCTGCCATGTGTTGATGCTCTGTTATCCTCCCACAATCATGGATTTTCTCCCATTCGTTCCCAGATAGAGCTTTTGCTTATTAGAGCCCCTTATGGAAAGAGCTGGCTGGTCCTGGAGGTTCTTAGAAGTGGCTCAAGTTTGTAAACTCTGGTATTGGGGAAGGCCTCAGGTGTTTGAATTAACATGTGGCTGCTAAAAACTTAGCTTCCATCAGAAATAAGCTAGGAACTGTAAATATGTTACATTGAGGAATCTTTACAAATGTAATTCTCTGGTTTGCATCCTATATAACCCAATGAAATGACAACTATGAAGTTGCATATTTTGAGAATTAATATTTCATAATGAGGTAAGTGCAGCTGGGAGCCCAGCACTTTTGTAACCTGAAAAACTTTTATTTTTGCCTTAAGGGATAAGCTTGAGACAAAAACTTTAAGAAACACCTAACACTGAGGACCCAACACCTGCTCATATGCAGGAAGATGTGAGTTCTACTGCCTTTAGGCACTAACAAAAAATCTTGGTGCCACTTAAATCAGTTTCTGGTATTTGTCTTAGTATGGCAAAAAAACACGTATCTTGGTGGCCAGAATCTTCTGTCACTAAAGCTGGTGAAAAGTCACATTACCATGACCCCTTCCAGATCTCTTGGATCACAGCTGATATTACTCTGCATGTTCCTTTTCCATCTGGGACGCTGGCTTGCAAACAAACATACGTACACAGAGCTGTTCCTCCTTTTCCCATGTGCCCATGTTAGTGGAAATCATTGGGAACACCGGGTCCAGGGAGCAGAGATATGCCTACAAAACTCACTCACGAAATCTCGAACCATGGAGGAATGCTGGGTTAATTTTTCATCTGAGTATCAGCTGAAAGTAATGTAAACCCCAAATTAATGCAGACAAAGCCTAGTCTGGTCTGCAGGCCCTCTGTATTTTTGAATTCTTTTCTACTAAAACTCAATAAAAACATGGGGGTGGAAGGTGCTGCTGGGAATTTGCTTTTTGTTCTGCTTAAGTGCTGTATTTCTCAGCAGTCTTCAAGTTGCTCAGCATGAAGATATTGTTACATTAGAACTACTGTGGGTTTAACACAATTTGGAATTTGCAGGCAAATGGATGTATTGTGTTGGGGCTTATCCACAAAGTACTGTGAAACTACAAATTACAACCCAGCTGCATTCTCTTATCTGGACTTTTTTCCCCCATGTGCCTGTGAGTCCTTCTCTGTTCACAAGCAGAAGGTGTAAGGAGAAACTCAAGTGAGAAAAAGAGACAGGCCTGAAGTCAGAAGGGACCCTGGCATTGGAGATCCTGCCCATGTCTGTGGATGCTGCATTGGGATGGGGTGACTGGTGCCTTTTCTGAGCTGGATGTTTTCCATTAGCAAAGGATGTGATGGCTCTGGATTTAGTGTTTTTGTGATTGGCTGGGGACTTTTTTCTGCAATTCTTCCTAGAAAACTAGCATATGGGGTAATAGTCAACATATCCACTAAATGCTTCTCTGCCAAGGAGGAAGAAGGGGGCTACTGATTATCTTGGATTGCTAAATATAGAAGTAAAACATAGGATCCACCCATGTTATGTTCTCAGCCGTTCTTCATCCTCATTCTTCCTCTTTGAAGGGAATGGAAAACTCCCAGTAGTCCCTATGGCAGAGGCAGGAGGCACTTACACCCTACAGCAGTTTGAGACAAGGCTTTAGCAGTTTTTGCTAGTCCTGGGCAGGTTTTGCTGACCTTGTCCCAGTTCCACAGCCAAGGCCACGTTATGTACCAGAGCCCTATGCCACAAGCACGGACACCTGGCTTGGGGACAGCACTGGAACAACCAAGTCTGTCTGGACAGAGGTGCTGCACCACAGAGAGCTTGTCTTTCATTCTTCAAAGTAAAGGGCTATATTAGCTGATTTGAGTGATACTCTGCACACCTGCTAGCCAGTAATAGGCTGAAAACTCAGTGACCCCACTGTAATGTTGTTATGTTTATTTGCTTCCTTTCAAATGGCTGTTCCTATGAAGGATGCTGACAAATGGGACCCAAACTCATGCATTTAGTGGGTCAGGAAATAAATATATCAGAGAGACAGTACTTCTTTGGACTCTTCTGAGACTTGGGAGTCGCTGGCCATTCTGTTTGCTGGCTCAGTTTAAGCAGCAGAACTGTCCATGTGTTCTGTCAAAGCACTTTACTTATGACAGGCAAAGTGCTGCCCTGAACTGGAAAACCATTCAGAGCAAATAAATGCATTAATTCAATGCAGAGTATCTTATATTTGATACACACCACTTCCTAATCACTTTACTGAACATCTGGATTGCCTTGAAATGAAACCAGTGATGGCGTCATCTTCAATTTGGATGTGGGATCCATTTCGGAAGGCTTTTTCCAGGAGAGCACCTCTTGGATCTTGGTATGATTTAGGTTGCGTTCTACAGGTCTAATCCAGAGTAAATACAATTAAGGGTTGCTTCATTGCTGAAGGAGGACAGAAAGTAGCACACAGGAGTCAGCTGAGCCCTTTGGTACTTGTAGTCCAAATCGTAGAATCATATTAAAAAGTGCAGATGTTACCAAGGAACAGGGATTTCTCATATGTCTGAAACAGGGTCTGTGCCCCTTTCTCTTAGGGCAGTACAGGTATATTCTTGCAGAAGAAATGAGAATAATTAATTCTGACTCTTAACATGGTACAAGAGGCTGAAGTTTACACCATTGTGCTGGTAAAAGTTGCAAAGGAGCACAGAGGGTGCAGAGACACTGCACTGGCTGCTCTGTGTGAGTGAGAGCGATGACTTAATGAACAAGAGATGCACTTGCATTGCAGCAACTCAGGCTGAGCTGAGCAACAGCAAGAACTATTTGCAACATCTTTTTGTCAACATCTGTTTGTCTTTGAGTTCATGAAAGTGGAACAAATCTCATTGAATTTTTTTTTTCTTGTGTTGAAATTTTGCACTATTGTTTCTGTTATTTTGGCAGCCAAAATGACACTGGAATGTTTCACTTTCTTTTTCCAAGTTTTTGAGCTGAATTGTTCAGTTGAGGTTTGTCACATAAACCATGAGGTTTTACTTCTGCTGCTAGCCAAATTATAATCTTTATATCATAAGCCTTTTGTTGTTTATTTCTTTTTCTTTAAAACTCCAGCTTCTGGAATCATGAGAATGCATGAAAATCTCTACTCCTGCTTTCTGTCACGTGTTTGTTTTCCCTTGAGTTTTTACTACTGAGAACTGTGGAGAAACTTTTGGGTGTCAGCTGAGAGATGAAAAATGGAATTCATTAAATTTCTATCCCCCCCCCCCCCACTNTTTTTAAATTTTTTTCCCCCCCCCCCCCTTTTTTTTTTTTTTAAATACCATTGCAATAATATTTGGAAACTATGACTCATGATTTTCAATGTTTAGATTTGGCAACGCTGTAGTTCTCTGTGCTGCTTCCCCATGACCAGGAGTGTTGGAAGAGGCCACGTGGGGCTTGTCTCCACGGACAATTTCCAGCACAAAGAGCCAAGGTGTGAATTCACAGTGCCCTAGTTACGCTGCACAGATTCCCCATGAGAATGCAGAGTGTGCAGCACCTGCCCTTTGGAAGCATTCTCAGGGCATGTCTGTGTAGCATCCAGCATGGGTTCAGAGGCCCTAGAGCTCACACCAAGCTGCTCTGGCTCATGGACTGAAGGCAGCAGGATCATTCCATGCTTCAAACTGCACTTGTTGGCATGGGCACAGCTCCGAGGTGATGCTGCTGTGAGGGTACCGAGCACCTCCCAGCTGTGCTGTGCTGGGCTGTAGTGGGTGAGATACCTTTGGGTGCTCCAGGTGTTGCTGAGCCTCCTCAGGTGCCCAGGGATAGATTCTCCTCCTCCTGGCCTCCAACCATTGTATCTGAAGGGGAAACTGAACTGGTCCATTTTTGGAGCCTGTTGGAAAGGACTTGTGGCTCTGGAGCTGACCTTTCCACTCAGCAGAAGCAAATGGGCACAGCAGCACTCAAGGGCTGTGTAAGGAAAGCAGTGACCCCTGTGTGACCTCTGGGGGACTTTGTGAGGCTTGTATGACTTAGCTTAACACTGGAACTTGCCCGTGGGTTCCCAACCTTCAGATTGCTATGAACATGGCTTGGGTCCTTGGAGTCACAGGGATGGGAAAACTGTTGGGCACCCAGTGGGGAATACACTGGATGAGGATGGGATGACCTTAAGGGAGAAGTTTGAAGTTCCTTTTGGCTGTCCCCATCAATTACAGAGAAAAAAAGGAAAATGAGCCAGTGGGGCATACCTGGTAAAGGGAGACAAGGGGAAGAAGAAGCCATTTAGGAATTATTCAGCCCCTGGTGAAGGAAAAGCTGTGGTAGCTGCAGGGTACCCGCTGTACCCAAGGCCAGGTTTGAGCAGCTGCTGGGATAAAACCCAAGAGACAGAGATGGTGCTGTTCAAGCAGCTCCTCCGGTCAGGCCAGGTGGGAGGGAAGAAGCTGCTGTGACTGGAGCCCCCCGGGAAGGGCACTCTGCCTTGGGGAAATCAGGATGCCACAGGGTGCACTGGGGTGGAGGAGGGCTGGGAGCAGGCTGAGGTCTCTGCCCCTCAGGAAGCCGTGAGGGATTTGTGTGTTTTCCAAGGCAGCAGAGACAGGATGCTGAGGGGTGGGAGAGAGACAGATTTCCTTCTGCAGTGAATAGACTGGGGTGGGGGATGGTGGCTCCGATTTAACCCTTGCCTGTTCCTTTCATCTCCAATATGAAATGGTGGCTTAGGAAACCATTCCAAGAAACTGCAGAAATGAGAGGCACAAAAAGTACTGGGTTGTTGGCAGCTGGCTGATGCAGTGAGTTTATTATCCCAGTTCTCTCACCCTCAGGCATGTCTCCCTGGCTCTGACATTCCTTTTTACTTTGAAGTTTGTTTGTTCAGTGGCACTGGCATTGCTATGACCCACATGAGCACCAGTGATGCCAAGGGAGAGGCTCATGGGACATTACCTTGAGTCAGGTAGAAGCAGCTTGTGGGAGACAGCAGGTTTTTGGGTGCTGTAACAATTTTTCAGCAGAAGCCTGAAAAAGATGGGATTTCATTTGTCTTTTACATCAAGAGTAGGGAAAAAATCTTAGGAGTAACTCCTGAAATGGTTTCCATTCTTGTTCTACAGTGAAGTCTCTTCTGAATCTCTTGTAAAGTTATTAATAGGATGATCTAGAGGAGTGGAGAAGCAGAAGAAAACCCAACTACCATCACCTTCTGCTCCCACCAAACCCCTGGAAATGCTGTTTGGACCTGTGTGAAGACCTTTAGGGCGTAAGTACATGAAGCATTTGGGAGAGGTACCTGGAACATGGGAATCCAGAGAAAACTACCCTGTTTACTGCACCAGAGTCTCCCAGAGCAGTGGAGAGTCCACATGGCTGAAAGCTGGCAGCCAGGCTGCAGGTGTGGTGAAAGAGACATGTTTTCTAAACATGCCAAATACTTATTGCTCCGTCTTTTTGTAGATAAAGATCAGCTCTGACTTTAAAAGAAATTATAGCAGAAGTGCTTGTATCTGGGTGGATGAATACCTGCTTCCAAGCTGGGCTTTGTAGAATTGAACTTCATAAACAAATTACTTGATGTGATTAACCAAGTCAGAGGGTTGAAGGAAATGTGCCTCTGACTCTGACAGTATCGGGGTGGAAGCTGTAATGTGTTGGCCAGAGAATTATCCTGGGTAGGAACAAACAGCCACAAGGTTCTTGGGTGTGAGGTTTCCCATTAAGACAATATCTTCTGTCTGAAAAAAACCCACAGCAGAAAAAAAACCCTCCTGAAAGCCTGAAAAAATACTGTCTTGACTCTGCAGATGTTTGATGTGCAAGGATGGCAGAGAGCAGTTGTGAATCAACAAGACCTAAGAATTTGTAGAAAAACATCTGGTCTCTAGACTGACCAGATAAAGAATTTTCAGTAGCTCTGAAAACATTTCTGCCCTGTGATTGTGCTCATTTCACTAGGGAAAACAGTCCCTGCAATGACCTCATTCCATTCTACAAGTCTGAAGATTCAAATACACAGATATTGGCCTACTTGTCCCTATGGGAAAGGTGACTTTAAACACTCCCCCCAACTTAAAGTAAACAAAAAAATGAATGTTTTGATGATGACGTAGGTAAAAATATTGCAAAAACAAAATGAAAAGCATTTAAAGCCTGAAATGGAGTGGCAGACAGGACAAGCTGACCTTCTCAGAGCTGCTTCAAGAAACAAAAACATTTCCTCATGCCAAGCATGCTCTACATGAACTGAGTTTGCTCGGTCTCAAGCTGATGACAGTAAATTTTGCTACTTTTGACAAAACAAATAATGTGATGGGGAAGATGGTTCTCTGTTAGGGCAATTTTTCTTTGCTTTCTTCCAACTGGGATATTGGGTTCCTGCCTAGTATCCAAGCTCATTCACAAACTGGGCAAGGCTGGACAAGCCATTTCACCCAGGATGAAAATCCTTCCAGAGCTGGGATGTGCAAGGGTTGAAGGAAATACTGTTTCGTGCTGTTTGGAAATTATTCACTTGGAATAAAAATATATTTTTAAGGGAAAATTTCCACCCCTTCTCAGGTGGAATTAGCTATGCTTTGGTGCTCACAGCAGTTGACAGGGAGGTGACAATGGGAGAACATGACGTGTTGTGCTGTTGTCTAAAAGCAGAAGGGTAGGTGGGAAGCTCGCAAGCAGGTTTCTGCCTGCAGTACCTCTGGTTTGGTCCACCTAGCCTGTGGCAGGCATTGCCCTGGGTGTCCTCCCGAAGCTGGGCAGCACAGGGCTGAGGTCTCAGCAGCCACCAGTGTCACTGTGTGTCCCCTGTGAGCTGACAGCAGGGGCACAAGCAGTGCTGTGTGCAGAAATGCTCTGGAGGTGGGTGTAGGGGAGAGGAAGGATGGGGAGATGTGCTGGGACACGTGGGCTGTGCAGGGTGTGCAATGGGTGAGTGGAACCATGTGTCCAGGTGACATCCTTCCCTCCAATGAGCACTGTCCATCCCATCCGGTCTAGCCTCCACCCCCAGGCTCCAGACAAAGTTCCCACCCCTGCTAATTGCTCCAATTAGTGCTGTGGTTTTTTTTCTCTTTATTAAGAAGGTGGCTTGAGACCTGCCTGGTTTTGAGTCCAGTTCCCTTTAATCTGTACCCACCATGATTGAGGTTAACAGAGTTTCCTGCCCAGCAGCCTCTTTGGCAAATTAGAGAGAACCAGTGAAACGATGTCAATAAACTTCCCACTGTATAGATTTTGTCCAGCAGAGCCTGAATAAATTGGGTCATGCTGCCATATGTAATGCATGCACTTGAGGTTTGACCTAGCTCCTGTGCAAACCAGTGGGCAGGGATGTGTCTGGGAGCTGGACTGGAGCTCTGGCTGAGACAGCTGAATTTTGAAAGAGCTGGGGTGGAGCCATGCCCTTCATTTTTGTGGACCAGTTTCATTTGTACAGGAAGATGATTGATGTCTTCCCGCCGGAGCTTTTGTCTGTGCTGGAGTGTGTCTCGAACAACGTTGCCAAGATACCTTGGGGCTGGGTTAGGTAATTATTTTGTGATTAGATACTGAAATCAAATAAATAAGTTAATCATTTTACAAGTTCAGAAGAAAATACATTTATTTAATCTGAAACTTCTTCACAATGGCAATGTATAACTCTCATCTTCTGCGCGATGTTGGCCTCGGGTCTGATGATTTCCCACCAAATGACTTGCTAGCTTCCCACAGCTCTGGTAATGCAGTCACCTGTTCAGGAGGAGGCAGGATTCTTCTCCTTCTCTCCTTTGGGCAGGTGATGTGAGCCCTGCAAGTGGTGGTGATGGGCCAGTGTGGCTGCCATCAGTTGTCACAGTTCATATTCACAGCACAGAAAAGATTAGTGCACTAACAGAGGAGACTCCTCTTTTGAAAAGAGGCTTTAAATGATGTCAAGAACCACCACAATGATATGGTTTTTACATAAATAATAATTAATTACATGTAAATCAGACTTTTCCCCACCCCTTCCATTAGTATCGTCTTTGCTAAGCTCTCTGTCTTGTTTCTGTCCGCTCACTCTGAGTAGTTGAATGGCAACAGACATCATTTGCAATGCTAACGTCAGATACGGGTCAAAATGGACAAGGAAAACACAACCCGGGGTTTTATCAATGCAATAACAACCAGTTCTGTCTAGAGATGGCAGCGTACTGGGGTTTAACCTCTTCACTGCCACAGAGCCAGAAACACCAGGAATTTACTTTTCTGGTTTCCTGTTCTGCTATTTATAACTTATTTACAGCCCTTTTCTTTTCCTGGCCACTCTCTTTTTCCCCCCATCTCTCCCCTTTCTGGTGTTTACTAGAGCATCTGGTAGTGTTTATCTCTCAAGACACAGGAGACTGTTGTTTTCATAGATATGTAACTAGCCTAAAATCTTTAGTCTTTGTTGATGTTGGACGTTTGGATTAAAAAATAGTCATAATAGTGGAAAAAATTAAGATGAAATAATACTTCAGCATAGAACACTTTGGAGACAGCATCAACAGAAAATCCTTCACAGGGAAAGCTGCAATTACTGCATGTCCTTCCCAGGCGATGCTGAACTTGCAGGGAGAGCAGGGCAGGGAGTGAGGAGACCAACTCCAAGATGAGACTGCCTATCCTGCTGGAAGCTCAAAGTGTGGCATATCCTTGTGGAGATTTCTGCATATGCTCCTGCAGCAGGAGTTTAAGCAGACCCAGAAATGCCAACAAGATACTAGAAATCTGTTTCCATCTCTGCTGGCTTCCAACACAGCCTTCCAGGAAGGCAGGGAAAGAGCTGGTCTGGCCTTCAGCAGTCAGACTACACATGACTTGGGTTCTGTAGTTCCTGTGGAGTAAAGGCTGTATTGGAGGTCAGAGGAGGAGATGCTGTTTTGGATTTGGTCTCCTGCTCTAGACAATTATGTTGGTTTTCTGTGGAAGCTTCAGAGATGCTGAGATTGGCTTAATTAGAAGTTTTCAAGATACAGCAAGAAATGTTGCTGTCATCAGAGAGATGTAGAAAGTGCTACAGAAATTGAGTAGCAAAAGGCAGGTAGGTGTCTGCTATCTACAGAAGCTCTTATTTGCTGCCTTTCCAGGGGACTAGGCACTGTCCCAAACCTGCAGCAAAGTCAGCTAGGCTGGAAGCAGACCTGCAAAATCCATGCGGCTGCTGCTTTGCTAGCAAGAATATATTCAGTTGCTAATATTGTAAATGCTTGGTGGTACATTTTTAGAGCAATAGCATTTATGTAACTTAAGATTTTTATGTAATATAAGATTTTAAACGAAATGTCTTAATTCAGGTGCTACATACCCCACTTTCCACCCCTGCTCTCCTGCCACATAAGGTGCAAACCTGACTGTAACCTCTCCAAACTTCTCGAGGTAAAACATTTTTGGAAAACCCTCACTTTGGGAAGGCAGCGAGCCGATGAAAGGGCGTTTAGCAGTAATGAACCAGGCTAAAAAATTACCTAATGTCACCTTAGGGTAGGTCTGTGGCCGCCTGTCACACAGCAGCACATCAAGCTGAAGATGCACAGTCGGTCTCTCCTAACCTTTGCACCTCCTCCCGCTAACCAGGGAGCTGGCTCTGGAAAAGACCAGGCCTGTGGAGTCCTGCAAACTGAAGGGTAAAATATTAATAAGCCAAAGAGGAGCTGGAGGTGTCAGCAAGGCTCCTGCATGATGCAGCCATGGGGGGAGAGTGCTGCTGGTCTCCACACAAAGGGAATGGCAAACGGCTTCTCCGCAGAAAATTTCACTCAACCAATTTTTTTTGCATGCAAAAATGCAGATTCAGCAGCACCAAAACGGTCTGTGCACACATGCCAAACTTGTCATTTATAAAAACTCAAAAAAGCTCTGACAAATGCTGAAGCTGTTAGTTTTGACACTTCTGACATGAAACACTTTGATTTTTCATTTTGAAACTACTTTGTGTTCAAAATGTCCTTTAATTTTATTTTCAAGCAAGGGGGTGTGTGTCTTTTTTCTTATTCCCCCAAAAAAATCAAAATTGAAATGAAATCTTCAGATTGACTCAACATGAAATTGTTCTTGGATTTTTGATTTCATCAGGTTTTCTTTTCTTAGATGTGTTTGGCTTCAAGTCACTTCTTTTTCACCCCCAAAATTTGCCAGTTGGTTTATCAAAAACCACAGCGAACATCAGCCCCTTTGAAGGGGCACAGCTGCCACAATAGAATATTTTTTTCGTGGCTGTCAGTTGCAGAAAGAAGAAAAAAATAAAAGACTTTCATTCGCTTTCCAGGAGATTGAGTTCATTTTCTATCTGACAGGGATAAATAATAAACAGTATTTTTTTTTTTTCTGCTGTGAGGGATTGTGTTACGTTATCTGTTTAAACATTCCGTTACATTTTAGTAATGTGAATAATGATTATTCCTGTGCTTCTGAGCGAGCTCTCTTGGCTCGGGTGCCGGAGGTTCAGGAGACACCTGGCATTGTTGACAGAGTGCTGAACTTGAACGCCTCTCACTGTGACAGGGCAAGCCCAAATATTTTGGGAAGAGTCCTTGTTATGTTACGACACGGGTTGGTAGCACTGATGGTGGGGATTGGTTTTGCTTTAATACAGAGCTGATTATGCTTTATTATTCGGGGAACAGCGTGAACTTTGGCAGGCGGGCTGCTGGGAGAAGGAGGATTGCACTTGGGCACTTCTTATTTGTAGGATGTGCTGAAGGTCTTCCAAGAGATGCTGTCTCTCAAAAGAGGCCAGGATAGGAGGCCATGAAAGATGAAGAAATAAGGCTTGTTTTTTCAAAATAATATAAATTCTTAATGTAGTCCCTACATGTAGACAAATACCTGGCGAAGAGCTCGTATTAAAATACCTTTTTAATCATATTTTCTATCCTGCAAGGTGTTGTTTGCTCCCCACAGTGTACATCTTCCCTCTTTTATTGGTTTCTTCTCCCAAAATCAATCTGCATCTTGGCAGTGCTTTGTGCATCTTCAGTACTGCACGAGGGTCCAGCTCATGGTGTTTAATCGGTCATAGACTTTCAACAAGATTGGATGTCTTGTGGTGTTTGCCAATTCACGTACGGCACGTAATTATATTCAGGAAGCAATAGGAATTAAATGACATTAATTCCCATGAATATTCATTTAAGAATCTCGACCAAATTCAGGCAGATTAATAGTCCAATGCAAATACAATGGCTATTCATTGCCCCCACAGGAAAAGGAAATATGTATTGGCTGGCAGCTCAGGACAAATGGAAATGTGCTATAGAAAAGTTATCTCTGGGTGGCTGCTGGTACAGTGGTGGCTGGAGGGACACCTCCAGGAGTAAAGAGGATTAGTGTGGGTACAGACATGGGGAGCCTTTCCCATCCGCTGTGGAACCCAGAGGAGTCTGGGGTGAATCCAAGAGTCATGTCTCTGCACTGCCCATGCAAATCCAAACCAACTCTGACTCCAGTGGAGCTCCTCTGGACTCACAACAGAGCAAAATGTCATTTATTCTGTGCCTGACTTCCACTGCCCTGTGTGTAGAGCCAGGCTCCAGCCTGCTCTCCCCGGATCATGATGCTGCAGGGCAACACATCCTTTTCTTTCCCTCACAAGCAGCGCTAAGCTGGCTGTGCTGCTCGCTGCCTGCTCTGCCACAGCCAGCCCAGCACCAGCCCTTGGGGTGGCTCCAGGGCAGCCCTGTCCTGCCAGGCACCTCCTGGCACATGGAAAGCTCAGTTCTGCTCCAGCTTGTCCTCCCAGCGCAGGCCAGGACACGGCTTCTACTGTGGGCAGGGAAACTGGGAAAATATAATAGCAAACGCAGATGAAGGATGCAAATGTGTTTGCAACTGAGGGATCAGAATTTGGGATGCTGGAAAAAAACCCCCAACAATATTTAATTTTAAAAAAAAAATCTGGGTCTGATTATATCTCTCATTTGGGAGAACTTTTCACTGTCAGACAAGCCAACTTGAGACTTTAGCTGTGTCACATTATCTCTTTGTGGGATTTCCCCAACTGGAGAACAGATCCTGCTTCCACTAAAGCTGGTGCAAGTGTTGCCAAGAGCACTGGGCTCAGCCTCTAAGCTGATGTTTACACCTTTTAAAATTCCCTCTCACAGGCAAGTCGACTCTTCCTGCCCTTGACGTTATCTGCACAAAAGAATTGTCCAGTTATTTTACCTTGCATGTGTACCATGTGATGGGCAGAGCTGCATTTTCTACCTTTTAGAAGGTTATTTGTTGCTAGACTGATCTGACTTGCCATGACTACACCCAAAACAAGGAAATGTGGAAAACAGCAACCACCAGCTTGCCAAGAAGGGGTTTTGCCTCAAGCTGCAGTATGAGGGTACTCTCAGGGCTGCTTCTGCTTGGGCTTATTTGAAACCAAGTCAGATAATTATAAAACCAGGCTGTAAATCCAATGTACATTTCTCTTTATGTCCACCAACTTTTTGGGGCAGTACATAGTGTGTATCTCATCTTTTCATTCTGATGTAAAAGGCAGAATAACAGCTGAGTACCCACATGGGCTTTGCACCTACGCAGGAGTGCCAAGTGGGCCAGGAACCCGCCGTGCAGCCTGGTGATGTGCTCTGCAAAGCCTCATAAACCAGTGACTAAAGCGGAAAGGACTCCAAGGCCTGGCTCCTGGGACATTGGAGGTGTGGCATTACGGTAGCTTGGAAAACATTCTGACTTTATAACAAGTAACACCTATAATTACAGAGGCGTCATCACCTTCATGATTTTTTTTTTTTTTTTAAGCTAACAAGCTGTAGTTGTAGCCTGTGTTCATCCCTGCCAAAATCTGCCAAGCATTTGCTCTTGGGATGGTTCTGCCGGTGGTGGGAATATCAAGCATCTTTCTCCAGGCACTTGTAAAACAATACAGCAGTAAACAATTCAAGTACAATTAGCAGCTACATCGGCAGAGGGGGAGGGAGAAGTCCCACCGCTGGTATTGTCTGTGGAATTAATCATGTTTTACAGAGTTGATATACTGGTTTGGATGCATGAAGTTAAAAACAGGAGATGAAGAAGTAGCCAATAAGCGTTTATTTGAGGATGAAATCTAAAACAAGCGGGTTTTTTAGCGGTAAGGGGGAGAGTGTTTAAAAAATGCTCTTTTAACAGGTTTAGCTCCTTTTTCTCCCTACTGAAGAAACAGATGGACTAAAAAATATAACAAGGGACGCTGAAAATGAAAATTTTGCTTTTAAAGCTTGTGGTCCCCCCGGTCACACAAACGCCGCTGTCTCCTGCCGTTCCCGGGCTGGAGGAGCGGGATGCCGAACGCTCCGCTCCCGGCTCTCACCCGCTCCCGGCCCCGCAGCGCCCGGCGGCGGCTCCGAGCGCTCCCCGCCGGCCCGAGCGCACCGCTCCGGCAGCGGCGTGAGCATCACCTCCGCAAATATTTATTTGCAGCGATTTTCTGCTCTTAATTATTTAAAATATAATGAATTAGGCATAAGTACCTCGTTATTAGGGTAATTCCAGGTGTTAATTGCTGCCGGAGCGGCTCCTGCCGTTCCGCCGGGAGGTGGCGCCGCGGGCCCGGCGCTGCTGCCGGAGCCGCCGGGGCCGG
>VZTX01024716.1:0-12591 GCA_013400915.1 Pardalotus punctatus
TTCCCTTCCGCCCGCGCTCCCACCGCACCGCACTCGCGTTTCCAACCCTAGCCCGTTCCGGCTCCCCCAAACCCGCCTCGATCCCCCCAAAACGCGAGGCTGGCCCTGGCTCGGTGACGTCACGGAGGGGCTCCCCGGCCCCCCCGGTCCCGCGGGTGCGAGTGGCCGCGGTGCTCCCGGCTGGTGGTGCCGAAATGCCGAGCGGGGACATGGTGCATCTCGGATAGCCCTGAGCCCCTCCTGTGTCCTTTTGCTGCAGCTGTGAAATTCCATTTAAATTCCTCTGTGTGTGTATGTGTGTGTGTGTGTGTGTCCATTCCCACTCTCCCTGGAAATGTGCAGCTGGAGCAGCACCTTGTGCATGGTGGTGGGCTCCCGATAGAGGTGCTGAGCTGCCCAGGGGTCGGCATCCCAAGGGCTCTCCGGCCGGTGGAAGCATTGTGGCTGACGTTGCAGACCTGCCAGAGGTTCTCACTGACGTCAGAGCGGGATGCTGTTGGGGTGCATGTGTGTTCCCCACTGCCTTTGATGGAGAGCGATGCCATCCCTTAGATGTGAGCAGATTTTGGCTTGCTGGAAGCTCTTACGGCCCCTGGTCCCTGCCCACTTTCCCCTTGGCTGCCAGTGGTGCCCATGTTGGCTGCCCTCAGGTGACCTCCCAAAGTGATGGTGCGGAGGAACAAACCCAACACTTGGGGTTTGTTGGTCCTAGGGACCTGCGCCAGCTGAGGGAGGGCATCGCTGGTGGTGCCAGCACCTTCCAAGAGCTCTCCCAGCTCAGCTCCAGCTGCCCCAGCTCCTGGGCATCGCCGGAGCCTCCTTGATGGTGCAGAAATGGTTCCCTGCTGAATGCCGGGACTTTGTGGAGCACTCCTACCCCACAGCTGCCCTTTGCAGGGTGGCAGTGTGCGTGCCCCGGGTGGGTGAGCAGCACCGTGGTGGCTGTGCGTGTGTGGGTGCTGTCCCCTCTGTCGGTGACAGAGGGTGGGGGGACCTGTGGCAGGTGAGGTGCAGGTTGGCTGTGTGTGGTGCCCACCAGTGCTGAGATTTCGTCTGCTGGTGACTGTCACTGCCTGATGAAAATGGACCTCGAGCTGCTGGGGGGTGGAGTGGAGAAAGATGGGAAGAAGCCAAGTGAGATGGAGAAAAGGACATGTTCCCCCTGAGTGCTCTTCCCTCCCTGTTCCCTATGAGATTGAGCTGTGCCTCGAGGCGTGGTGAGAACGATGATGGTGAGGGGTTCCGTGTGGGTCTGTGCACAGGGCTGGGGGCACCCACACCCTGAGCAGCAGCTCTGCAGCCTGGGCCGGGAGCTATGTGAAGTTCAAGGCAGGAAGTGAGAAATTAAAAAAAAAAAAATTTTAAAAAATACCACGAATGGTAGAAACCACCGGGGAGATTTAGGGAAGCGGCAGTGCTGTGCTGTGCTGTGCTGTGGAGCCCAGAAGAAGCGTGTATCCTCCTCTGATGAGGAGCTGCCCGTGCCAGGGACCGCAGACCCACCTCTCCTCTCCCAGCTCTGTCTCCGCTGCAAGCCCCAGGGAACAATTGCATACAGAGTGCTTCGTTTCAGAGCCGCCACAGTCATTTCAGAGACCTTTTAGGCAGGAAAAGTGCTCTGTAGCGTGTAATTTGAAGGCTCTGCTCTGAACCTTCACTGTCGCTCTGCTAAATGATCCTCTGCTCTTCCAAACCTTTGCTGCCTGGAAACCAGCAGCAGTGACCTGGTTCCTGGCCCCGCTGGATCCCTGGTCTCCCTCCAGCTCCCTGCTAAGGTAAGGGGAGTTGCAGGTTGCAAGGAGCAGCCCGGGGTGGTTCTCTGCCTTGCATGGGGCCTCTCAGATGTCAGAGTCCTGGGAGATTTCAGCCAGTCTTAATCATCTCTCGCCTCTGCCTGAGCTGCAGAGGTTGTCAGAGCACTAAGGATTTTCCAGCCTGGAGGGTCGAGTCCTGTGAGGGCTCTGCAGGAAAATCTAGGGACTCCAACTGATTTTCCCCCGAAATGGGGGAGCTGCAGAATTCTTTTCTGTAGCATCCCTGAGGCTTGGCAGCTCCCGGCAGGGAAGGACGGTTTGTTTTGCCATCGGAGGAAATGGCACAACTTTGGTTTAACTGATGGAGCCGTGCCACAGCCTCACTGGGGGCACCGGAGGTGAGCCTGGAGGTGCTGGACCATCATTTAGCCAGGAGGTGTGATATCACCTGGGGTTTCCTTGTCTTTCCTCTCCTGCCTGTCCTCGTTAGCTGCCTTACAACTTTTGTCTGTTGGAGGCACACCTGCAGGAGCAGAGCGAGCTGTGCGTTTCCTCTCGCCGTGGGCACTGCCTGCCCTGCCAGATGCAGGCAGGGCCCTGAGTTCCTGGCAGCCAGGGCATGCGGGGGGTGCAGGAAAAGACTGCAGGATGGGGAGAAGGAGAAACATTTGGATATGAAGGGTTTGGCTGTCACCTCTTGGCCCGGTCTGGTCCTTTGCCGGGTTGGCACCATGCAGGCACCTGTGTGTCTTTTCTTGCCTCACACGGCTTCGCTCTGATTTGGATTCGCTCTCTTTTGGATTTGCTCCTGGTTCCTGCCGAGGCAGGAGAGTCCCAGTGATGGTGGATTTATGCACTTCACCGAACCAGACACACACCAAGGCAGGAGGCACTGTCTTGAGGCTGTCCAAGCAGGCTGCATCAGTCGTGCCAGGCATGCACCTGGGTCTAACCTGCTCTTAAATCCTGATGGTGCTGGGGACCCTACCCTGTCCCCAGGCAATTGCTGCCACTCACTGATGACAAGACTTCCACTTGGCTTCTGCTGCTCACATCCTATCCCCTGCAGAAGGTCATGGCAGCAGGGCACAAGGCAGAGGAAAGGCAGTTTCCCTTTCCTTTTTTCACCTCTCGGAGGGATAGTCCACAGCACAGCCCTTCCGAAGAGCAGGCAGGATGCATCCCAGCTGGGGTGGAGCAGGCAAACCCGTGTATTGTCCTGCCACCATCCTGTCCTCTTTCCTGCTCGAAAACATGCTCAAAATCCACCTGCTCAACATCGCGTGGATTTGGGATTTCCCCCAGGAGGACTGGCCAGCTGCTTGAGGCCGGCAGCAGCAAAGCTTCCACCTGATGTGGAGGAGGAGGAGGAGGCGGGAGGCAGGTGCAGGTGCTGGGGTTCCAGCATCACATCCAAGCACAAGGAGCCGGCTCCAAGCAGCGATCACCTGTGCCCACCAGCACCCAGTTGGCAAAAACTACACGTCCCAGCAAACCGAGGGCCACCCTCAGCCCTGCAAGATGGAGAGTGGCTTCCTAGGGCTGGCAGTCACCCCTGATTCCCCTGTGGGAGGCTGGGATCGCTGCGGGAATGCCGCTTCACCACGGGAAGGTGACAGCTTGGTTTTTGCTTTGGTTGCACGGCCTAGTTTTGAGAGCTGGAATATGCTCAAAGCTGGGCTTTCTGAGTTGCTTTTTTTGGTTTTGTTTTGTTTTAAATGACAGCATTTCCCCTTTAAATTTACATCTCTAGCTGGGGAACACAGAGCCTGGTGAGAGAGGGAGTGTGAGACTTTTATAAAAAGAACGAGTCGGGTTTTATTATCCCTTTGAGACGAGCAGGGAAAATCTATACTGAAGGCATGAAATAGCAATAAAAATGGACTTTTTGCCAAAGCAAAATTAATTGAGTGAATCTCAGTCCTCAAGCCTGAGCTCTGAGAGGCTTATGAGTTGGATATGAACCACGCTGCCCCCTTCCAGGCTCTCATCCCCCAAGGAGAGGAGGTAAATCCTCCCTCTGGTCCTCAGTGTGCGATGTGATCAGCGCATGGGAGCAAAGGACTCACACTGGGGATACAGCGAGGCTGAGGATGCCTCCAGCCCTGATGGTCCCTGGAGCAAGGACTTTCTCCGGGTCCTTTGGCTTGGGGATGCTGGCGGTCATTCAGAGGTCATTGCTCCAGCGTTTCCATCACTGTGAGTCACGGCATCCCATCTGGGCTGTGGATTTTGGGAGAGTTCAACAAGAAAGAAGAGGAAGACTGGACACAGGCTCCTTGAATCCACTATAGAAGCCAGGAGAGGATTCTGCTGTCTTACCCTGGGCTGGGCTTGCTCTTGTTGACCATTTTCCTCCCTCGTCTCTGCATCCTGCTCCTGCCACACTCTGGGGTCTGGCTCTCCAAGGTGCTTTCTGGGCAAATCCTTCGTGGAAAAGGAAAGCCCCCTCGTGGGTTTTGTTCTTCTTGACGTCACATGCAGTGGCTCCAGCTCTGCTCTCCCCATTTTTGGGGAGAGGATGGCAGGAGGAGCTGCTGGACGGAGCAGCAGGGGAAAGGCTGATTCTTTTCAGCAGATGGTGCAAAGAGGATGAAGCTGTGTAAACCTCCTGAGTCCACTGGAGAGACAGAGATTAAATAGTGAGAGGGCCGAGAGGCAGCTCCAGGCGGGAGAAGGAAGGAGAAAAAAGGAAAATGGGGGTGGAAATGGGATTGGAGAGTGGAGCTGGGGAGAGGAGTGTTGGTTTGAACAGGCGTCCCTCTCCCACTTGATGTCTCCCCTCCAATTCAGAGGACCTAGATTCTGTGCCATAAAAATATAGCCCTTTTCAATCCCTTATCTTGCAGGAGCAGAAACAATTGGCCTGCAAAGAAGGAGAAAACAATCTGTTTGACTGACAAACAAAACCACATTTCTGCACAAAAGGAGGAGGAGGAAGAGGCAGCTGTCTGGCTGCTGCTTCGGCTTTTTTCCTTTCCCCTCCCTCTCCTGTCCCCTTGCTGACGGTGTCAGAGCAGAGCCTCTACCCTTGCCAGCAAAACACCCGCCGTTCTGACTGGCTGGGTTCAATGTCAGGCTCCTGCAGCAAATGTCATTGTCCTCCCTGCTGTCCCCAGCCACGGTGGAGACTCACCAGCTCTGCTGTGATACCCTCCTGGGGATGATGCAGGCAAAGGTGGCGCCCTGAGCATCCCCGGGGCAGAGCCCAGGTGTTGGGAGAGGAGCTCATTGGGTCCCAGATGCAGAAAGTGATGCTCAAGAGAGGAACCAGGGCCAGCGGCTCATGGCAGCTGAGTTGGGGATGGAGGGGACACAGGAGGTCCCTTGTTGGGGGACATAGGGAAGTTCAGCCAGGTTGTGGGTGATGCTGATATTGCAGCATCCATGGAACACCCGAGTGCTGCAATTGGAGGTGCTGCTGGAGCCTTGTCCCTCTCCAGAGCCAGCCCTGTGCCTCAGTTTCCCTGTCTGCAAGGTTAGCAAGATAATATGCAGCTGCTGTAAGAGAGCTGGGGCATAGAAGTGCCCTGTGCGCCTAAAGTCGTTATCCCAACAAATCGTTATCCCTAAAAATTCATTACAGCAACCACCGTAGCAGCCAAATTGGTGCTGGGGGGAATCCATCATACAGGCAGAAGCAGAGCCCATGGGATCTCAGTTCTCCATCTCTCCGGAACAAACTCCTCACTCGGAGGATTTTTTGAAAAAGAAACTGATTTTCCCCATGCGGTTCCCTGACCAGGAGCAGCAGCAGTTTCCTGCCTGGAACAGTTTTCCAAGGGGACTCTGCTCTGTGGGGACATGTGAAGCAAACACCCACGCTCTGAAAACAGCCAAATGCAATAAATACCCAGTGCCTAAGCCTGGAAAAGCAGAGGCTGGAACAGGGCAATCGCTGCAGAGGTTGGCAGTGCTGCCACAGAGGGAATCAGCAGTAAATAAAGGGGCACAAGAAGTAAACACTGAAGCCCCCAGGACACTCTTTTGATGCAGTTGCTAGTGACCTACTAGAATCCACTGGAAAGATGATCCTGCACTGGTGGGTGGTTCACTTTTTCCCTTTTCTATTTTTTGAGGAGCTGTTTTGCTCTGCAGCCAAGTAGCAAAATAACATGTAAGAAATCAGAGATTCCAGGTGAGTTAATAACAAATAATGAGTCTCTCAGTTCCTGAGTGGTTCTCTGGTTGCCGCAGTCCAGACATATAACAACCAGGCTTTCCTGAGCATCCCCAGTCAGGCTTGTTGAAATGCTGGTACAGATTGATAGAAACATCCTGAATTCAAGGGAATTTAAGAGATCTAGACTCTACTTTCTGAGATTGCCATAACAGAAGCTTTGGGGAATATTGGACCTGAAACATTGGAAGAATTTGATTTATTTTTAATTCCTGCACCTAAAATGCAGAATTTTCTGCATTTTTTTTTCCTCTTTCATTTCAAAGGAGGAGAGGAAGTATCCCTGCACGCGTCAAACTGCAGGAAAGAGAAGATACGAAAGATGACTGGACTACTTTTACAACTCTGGCACTTGACTTTCTTCCCCAGAAGGGGAAGATGCACTGTCAGCCTGTCTTGTGATCAGGCTGTATCCTTTTGTTACCCTGATAAATGTCAGCTGACCAGGCTGGGAGGTAAAAAAGCTCCATCTCTACCAAACCTTTGCTGCTCTTCCTCACACCATATTCGGGCAGGGAAGGGCCCAGCATCTCCCACCTGAGCGATGCTTGCAGACTTTGCCTGACTCTACAAGGTCCCCACCTCCTCCATGCCCTGCTGTGGTCCCCAAAGGCCCTCTGGCACCTTTTCTCCTTTACCTGCTCCTGCCCCCCAAATTCTCCCTGCCTTCTCCCTTCAGATCCTTCTTCCCAGCTGGACCCTACAGGCAGTGGGGAGGTTTTGGTCTCCATGCTCAGTGCTGGTAGGTGAAATGCAAAGCTTGTGCTGTGATAAAGTAAATCTGATGAAGATGTGGAGTTTGGCTCCTGGGCAAGAAAGACCGTTCAGGTTTCAGTAGATTCGTGCTTCTTGGGTCCTGCACGCTCTGAGCATGGCCATGGGAGCAGCTCTCAGGGTGAAGCCAGAGTTTGGCTCAGCCCAGCACTTGAAGGGAAGTGTCAGCGTGGGTTCTGCTGGAGCTCCATCTCTCAGCTTCAGACCCTGGAGATACCTGGATACTCACAGTCCCTGGCTGTTGGGATGATATTCCCCATGGCAGAGCCAGCATTTGGTGATGCAGCATCCACCAGTGTTTTATCTAGACCTCCCTGGAACCTCTCCGTTCCCTGGGCATCTCCCACCCCTTCCAGCAGCCGCAATCACACAGAAGCTCGTCCTTGATGTTCCTCTGTGCTCGCGCCTCTTGGGATTTGGCCAGCGTGTGTCAGGGCTCCGCGCCTCTTCCTCTCCAGCTGCTCTCCGCTTGGCTGCGTCACGCAGAGCATCCCTTCCTCCTGCCCGGGGTTGCTTTGAACATCCTGTTTCCCGAGTTATTTCACCCTGATTTTACTAGGTCACGGGCATGTGGGTCCCCTACTTGGCCATGGTGGCACAGCCTCTTTGATTAGGTGTATCTCCAAGCATGACTTCCATCTGTCCGTCAGTTGCTATCGCTAATTCCTGCAGCATTTACAGCCAGGCAGGGGCCTTGGTCATTTGGAGTAGTCACTGGTGGTGGCAGGACTGTGCTAAATGATCTATTCCATGCATTTCACCTCTTCTATTTGCAAATTGTTGGTGATTTTTTTGTAGTTGCATTAAGTATTCCAAGTGACTGCGATTTCCCCCACCGTATTCATTATTCAAAATTGTTCTCCAGATAATTTCTGCAAATAATTCGCGGTCTTTGCTCTTTTGTGAATACTTGATCTCAAGAATGAGAGTCGTTTTAATTGGGATCTCACATCACATGATGGGTTTTGGCTTCCCGATTGGGCAGGCTTAATTTTAGACTTGAGGTTCAGGGAGGGAAACTGTTGCAATTAAGAATTTGAAATTCACTTTTTTCCAATATCTTTAGTTGGCGCTTAAAATTAACAGAAATTAGCAGTCTGTCTCACTTTTTTTTTTTAACTTTTTTTTTTTCCTTCCCCTTCCTGGCCAAAAATCCCTGCCGGTAACTTGTTGGCAAGAAACACTTGGAGAATATAAACAAAAAGGTGGCACCAAAACAGCTAAATTTAACATATCTAAAAACTGGAGTGATGATTCACGGTGGTTTGTTGTGTATTATTCACCTCGCTCTGGTAAAAATAATGATCAAAATAATTTAGAAACATAAAAAGTCACATAGCAAGGGGACATTTATAGCACTTGGTTTCATAAAATCTTCCATCAAGTACTCTCTGTGTTCTGAGAAACATCCTGTGGGCTGGCTGGTGTGTTCTACCCTGGCCCTCAGTGCTCCAGCCCCGTGCTGAGGCTGCTGCCAGCTTGGTGGAGGTGGAGAAAAGGAAGGTTCAACCATCCTGGCACCCCACACAGCCTTGATCCGCACCCTCAGCAGGCAAGACTCCGGTTGCCTCACACAGAGTTCGACTCCAGGCAGAGGGTGACTGTAAGTGACTTGCCCAAGGTCACACTCCAGCTCCCTGGTTCGGCTGGAAATAGCTCCAAGGTCTCCTGATCCCCCCAGCAGCCCCCTCGCTGCCAGGCGAGACGGAAAGGTGCAGAGTTCACATGTCTTCTCTAACCGACAGCCTGGCTCCTGCCACCTCACCTAAAACCTCAAACCTCCTTGGCTCTATTTTCTGCCCCCCCACCATTGGGCTGAGTCAATAGAGCCCCCCCAGTCCCCCTGAATAGCCCAGGCTCCCGTGGCATATTTATGCCTCCGGAGTGGAGCGTTGTGCTGGCGTTCCTGTTCGTGCAGCACCCGCACAGCCCGGCTGCGCGCTTCCACCAGCTGCTGCTGCCGATTTCCCTTAAAAATAAAACCCCTCTAAAGGTACAGCAGGGACACCTTAAATGCAGAGCCGTGGCGTGCAGTTAATCATATCCTCTTAACGGGTTTATTCGCTCATTAAATATTTAAGACTCGTTTCTCTTTATCAATAGTGTGGAGGCGTGCAGGCCCCGGTGCAAAGATTTATGCACACAATAGGATCGGTGCATTTAGATTTGTTTGAAGGGATCTGAGAGCCATTTAAAACTCGACCGAGGGGGACGGTTGCTGCTGCTGCTGTTTTCCTCCAGTGAGATTTCTGCCTTTTCTGCCTCCTGACTGCAGTTGGGAGGTGGCAGGAGGTGAGGCCGGGGGGCACGGGCTGGCAGCTGCCTCTGGTATCCCCATAGTTTCTTTTGAAATAGCTGTGTCCCCTTTTGAGGGATGCTGAGGTCCTGGAGGGGACGTGTCTGGCTTGACTGTCTCATAGTGATGAGGATGGTCCATGGAAAATGTGGTGTGTGGAGGCAGGACCTGGTGCTGGGAGCGTGTTTGAGGAAGGGGTGTTTTGATGCCACTGTTGTCTGTGGGAAGAGCTTTGCCATTGCAGCTCAGATGTGAATTCCAGCTCGTCTGGCGCCGTTCGGGAGCCGTCATGCAGGTGCAACATCTGTTGTTCTTCTGTTATTACCTGGGCTCTGCTCTTCACACAGCTGTAAGAGCCTTTTTGGTTCATAGGATGGGGAGGGACGAAACCCACACCATCATCCTGCCTCATCCTCCCCATCATCTGCTCCTCTGCCCACTGCAACTCACCAGCCCAGACCTCCATCCAGAGCATCTTCATCCAGCACCTAGCATTTCCCACCTTCCTCATGCCTGGTCCCTGGTCCCTACGTGGGGCTTTGTGGCTTCCACTGCTGTCAGATGTGTCACTCATCGTGGGCGCAGGGAAACAGTTCTTCCTCGTGGTGTGCACCCCACTGATGTGTGTACACCTGCTTCCCAAGCTCCAAGGGCTCTGAGTTGTGATGTGGGTTGTGGGACGGGGACAAGGGCCTGAGTGTCCATTGCGGTTGCACAGTGTGACCTGCTCCTGTCCTTCCATGGAGAGCGTTGCTGGAGCTTGCAGGAACTGCAGGTCCCGGCATGCAGGACTCGATCTCCATCTCAGCAGCCTTGGCTTAGATCAGGAGGGAACATCTCATGCCAAGACCTGTCCTCCCCAGGCTGCAGCTCGGAGTCGGAGATGGCAGCAGCTGACGCCCATTTTTTTTCACCCCCTGTGGCATCCTGGCAGGTTCTTCCCGCAGCTTTGCATGCAGCCAGACATGCCTCTTCCAAAACCTCCTCTCCAGGAGGTGCTGGGGGTGGATAGGAAGGGTGAGTAGCTGCAGTGGCAATGGGCAGAGCTGGCAGCTCCCTCCTGAGGGTGTGAGAAATACCCCGGCTGGATTATTGACAGACAGCCCAGAGCATGGGAAGTGTGTGCATGCGTCAGATATTTACCCAAACCTCTCCTGCTTTGCAACGTGCCCACAAGAAAAAAAGGATCTGACAGCAATAAAACTGTCGGGCGGCTGCTGCTGCTTTTTTTTAAAGTTCTGTGATAGCTTCTCCCCCCGCCTTTTTTTAATAGCTAATGCATCTGTCACTACTTTCCTAATGAGCTTTCCGAAAAGGGCCTTGGGGACCTCTACCTATCCATGTGGGCTTGGATCAGAGCGTACTCAGGGGAGGCAGAGAGAATTCAACTCCCTATTTCACCCTCATCCCCTCCCCAAACTCCTCTCTGAGGGCAGGTTGTCCAGAGGGAGGGGAAGGCAGCAGTATCTCAGCACTCGGCGAGCTGGCGTGCACCCCCTGCAATCACAGCCAATAATGACAAAAAGACGGGGCTGCTGCCAGAGATAGAGAGCTGAGCTCCAAGCGTTACAGCAATGTCACAGCCTTGGGACTGCTGCTGGCTGCTACTGGAAAGAAATTTCCTCACAACAGGCAGAGTTATAGGAAGGAGCCATTGATTGCATTAAAAAACACCCTCCCCACCTCTTTTTTTTGGCATGGATTTTCAAGGCTTTTTTTTTTTTTTTCCTTTCCTCTCCCCCCCTTTCTCTCTCCATTTGCCATTGAAGTTGCGTTCAATAAAACCCATCGCCCGAGAGCGTCTGTTCGCATGTTCTCAGCAGTACAATGGGCAGAGGACTGCAGTGTGCAGAGCCCCAGCCAGCCTCGGCAGACAATGAGGGGCTGGCAGCGGGGCAGGGGGGGCTTCTAGTTTATTTTATTTCATTTTTCCCCCACCTGCCAGCCCCCACTACTAATTGTAATCACAAAAGGCAAATGGGAAGGGACTGGGGGAGCAAGGCTGTGGTTCACTGGGGTCATGGTCTCCATCAGTCATTCTCCCAGCCTGTTGCTGGGTAAAAGCTCGGCTCCTTGGTTTATCAAAATGACTGTGCAGTAAAAGCCTCTTTGCCCAAACCTCCACTGCCCCCACCAGTAAAAAAGGCTATTTACTGACTCAAAAAGCCTGAATTTCCCATTACCATCCATGGGAGCTTTCTGTTGACTTCTCTAAGCACAGAAGGGAAAACAGAGGGTTTGGTGACTCAGGCACAAACCTGGGATCTCTTCCTCTTGCTGACGCTGTTGGCAAATCATTTAGGATTTAGCCGGATTCATCCAGGGACCAAACACTGCCATCCCTGTGCCACTGATAGGGCACAAGAGGATGCACTACTTGGCAGGAGTGAATCCCTAATTGTGCTGTGCCTGAGTTCCCCTCAGCTGTGAGATGTAACGGTGCTCACCCTACATTGCCTGATGGTGAAGCTAATAGCTGTTAATGCCAGAGAGATGCTTCCAGATCTCTAGATAAAAGGTGCTCAAGGAGGGAAAATTATTATCATCATGGGCCAAAGAGCTATGGGGGATTCGAAATCTGTTTGTGTTTGTAGGATGTAACCACTAAGGAGGGAGAGACTGGGACAATGGAGCATGCACAGCACTAATGGAATGAGCGTAGGAAAGAGGATATCTCTGGAGACCCTTAGAAACCATTTCCCAGTGGTAAGATCTACTTGGGTTGTTTGTTCTTTCTCCCAGATGAGAGCTGCAGTCGTGGACGCTTTTATCACTTATGAGCTGGACTCGATGGAGGCCAGAGAGCACATTGTAGGGATGAGCCCATGTGGCTCTCCAGTGGGTAGATACGGATTTATCCAGTCTCAGCTTCCATTTCTGGCTTTCAGAGCTGTGCTTTATGATAGAGGAACGTGGAATGGACATTTGAGCCCTGATTTTCAAGCTTATGGGATGCGGGTTTGGCCTCTGGTAGAGATGCAAGGGCATGACTTGGGCATCTTGAGGCTGCAGCAGAAGGGTTATTTGTGCCTCAGGATACAGTTTGGGCTGAGGTGTGGGTTTGGAGCGGCTCCACGGTAGCATGTGGTAGTTCCTTGAAGACATTTCACTTGGAGATTCACTTTTTCCAGCTGATTCACGTCCTCGTGCGAGCCCATTTCTTGCCATGGTGACAGTGAAGCTGGCTGAGGCTCTGCATGATAAGGCGCGTGGTCCAGGCTAGAGGCGCCTAACGGTCTCTGAGCCCAGAGGTGCCAGGGACTGTACAAACACAGGTTTTTCCCTTGAGATTAAAACCCAGATAGACAAGCTGTTTGTAGTCTGTGGCCTGGCAGTGCTGAGTACCCTGCTGTGCAAAGCATTGGTCAAGCAGGTGAGACACAGACAGCATCCATCCCAGCTCCCCTGGAGTGTACATCCTGCTTGCCCCTGGATCCTCACTTCATCCTGCTCCAAAACCACCATGTTGCCTTCCTTTTGCTCCCTGAGACAGCCCCATTTTGTGCTCAGGGGAGATGCAGCCTTTCTCACTGGAGACCTGCAGCACACCATGCTCTTTTTTCCCTCTCCTGTCTTTTTTTTTTTTT